>JASVEL010014103.1:0-357742 GCA_032618575.1 Nicotiana noctiflora
GACAAGGTATTACTGTATAATTCAATATTGAGATTGTTTTCGGATAAGTTAAAGTCTCAATGGTCAATACCATTTAGAGTGGTGCAAATGTTCGCAAGTGGAGTTGTTGAGATCAATTCAGAAGATGGGACAAACAAATTCTTAGTAAATGGGAAAAGGTTGAAATATTACCTTGGAATAGCTGAAGGAAAAGGGGATACAATGGTGATCTGATGTTCTAAACGTCGATACCACACAAGAGGGGGGTGATTTGTGTGGTACCTAATTTTTTCACTAGAAGAACCTGGTTTTTCTAGGTGTTCTAACTCCTACTATTTCCGGAATTAAAATATAGAAATAAAGATCAAAGAGATTTTACGTGGAAAACACCTAGCTCAAAAAGTGAAAAAGCCACGACCTACTACTTAGTAGGATTTTCCCAAACTTCCACTAAACTTCATTGAGCGAAAAATAGCATTTACAAAACTCTTGTAATCCTAAGGATTTAACTCTAATCCCAGTGCAGCACACAACCTCAACTATTGCAACACTTTCAAGTTAACTCTAACTTCAATACTCAATGCACCCAATACAATTGCTTATAATAAATCTGAAAGGTACAATATTAAAACACCTACTACAATTGAACTAGGAATAAGAAAAAAACACAATGGAATTGGTTCTTCACACTTAGTTCTTGTAGCTTCAGATTTACACACTTGTATCACACAAAATTGCTTAGAAAAATCACCTAGCTCTTTTGCTCTCAATTTGTTTCAACTTCAGCTTATGTGCAATCGCCTATAAAAGAGAACAATTGTTATATTTATAGAGTTAGTAAGAACTTGAATTGTTGATCCTTTATCAATTCGAGTCCAAGAACAACTCTAACTCCCAATCCATATTCTTATCCAGATCTAATTCTCTTTTTGTAAGGAGACTTCAACTCCTTATCCTACATGCAATCTTTTCGATCAATTCAGAAGATACTCATCATGATACTGTTGCTTGACCCCAAGATTTCACGTGCACCTCACGCATCTATGTCGTAATCACTGTGTCACCTAAGAAGAACCTGGTCCTTCCCTGAGTTCATTTTTTAAACTTCAACTTATCTTGGGCCAACAAATTTGCCCCTTTTTGATGATGACAAACTCTGTGCTTTTACTGATTATAGAACCTGTGGAACTCAGCTAAAATATGATCAACTTAAAAAGTTTACTTATCATTAAGGACCAAATTTAATTAAGTCATAAACATCACTTGTAATAAAATAGACACAAAGCACTATATGTTGCATAAATAATGCAAATCCCAGAATATTAATTAGTACTCATAGCCACTAAGGCAACTACATGTGAAAGCATGCTTTAGTTAATCAAAAATCATTTTGACAAGAATAACTATAAAGATCAGAATTAACACAAAGCAAGAGAAATGCACATTGTCATTGATAAGCAATGCAGTCCACAAAAAGAAATAACAAAACTATTGACCATGAGCAAAAGGAAAACAATCCCTAATCCAGGTCACTAGGGGAGGGGGGGTTTCTAGACTGGTTCAAAACACGACAAGGAAACCTAAGGCTTTGAGGAACTAGAGGGTTAGGTTTGTATCAAATTAAGCATAGTTTGGAACATCCCTTTATTCTTTTCTTTTTCTTTTGCAAGTTCAGCTCTCAACCCTTTCCTCTCTTCTTCTAGTTCAACAACTCCAGCTTGAAGCCTTGCAATCTTGGCATCCTTAGTCCCTACCTCCTAAACCAAAGCTCTGAGCTTGCTATTCATTGGAGTTCATAATGATGAACTAGGTTCAACATGGCCTACACTGACAGGATAATCACACACCTTAAGAGTCTTGATGCCAAAGTGCTATATGCTAGAAGCCATTTCCCACTTCTTCAAGGGAACATTCAGCTTGTCCAGCACAACTGTCAGAATAAACCCATAAGGGATGGCATGAGTTTTTGAACCATTGAGCACCCTGTCCAGCAGCTTAACAATAAAGGCAGGCCAATTGATCTGCTTTCCATCCACCAAGCACTACATGAGGACCGAGTCCATGTAGTTTGATGTGTGCCTCCTTTCCTATCGAGGCAGCAGATATTTATTCACAAATTCAAAGATAACTTTATGCTATGGCCATCTCACTCTTTTGAACAGCCCTTGCTTCAGACACCTCCTCAACATTGTTAGTATCACAGAAGTTCCTAGTGATTTGAAGGTAAGTAGGCACACCATCCAAACAAGTCCACCTTTGTCTTGTGTAATCATTATAGTCCTCACTTGGAATATTCAGGATTCTGCCCAACTTAGATGCGTCAAATTTCACCTTCACTCTCTTCATTATACTGGTCACCAGCCCATTCTTCACAGTCGCATTAGCCATGAATTCAACAAGTTCTTTTCTGTCCAATCTTCCATCCATCTGAAGGACCATGTCCTTCCATCCTTGTGCCTCCAGTGAAGTCAACAATCTTACCATGTCTGGCTCCTCTAGGTCATTGAGCAATCTACCTTTCAAAAATTTTCTACTGCCAAAATTGGCAAACATATCTTGTTCCTCTTCTGACTCTTCTTCTTTCTCTTCTCCACTCCACTCTTCATCCTCAATTTGTACTTGTTTACCCTTTGCAGCTAATCTGGTTCTTTTGAACAGAGAGGATTTAATAGGTACAAACTTGGAGGGCTTCTTTGCAGAAGACCTGGTTCTTTTAGATTTAGTAGTGGGAACTTTTTTAGTCGTACCTCTCTCTTGATGGACCAGGTCCATCTCTTCCTCTTCCTCTTCCACAACAGCCTCAGAACTTTCAACCATTTTTGCTTTTCCCTTTTCTTTCTTCTTTCTCTTACTCTCATTTAGTGGCTCTTGCAGTTCTGCTTCACTTTGCCTCACCCTTCTTCTTGTGGCTCTAGACCTAGGTGAAGTAGACATAGGTGATAAAACTTTGCTTTTCTTGGTTTATTTGAAACCAACTGGGGTCCTTTGTGAGGAAGCCTTGCGATTCTTGGGATCATAATTGGTTTCAACTTTCTTGAGCATATCAGATAAGGTCTCCTCCACAGATGAACCAGGTTCATCTGTTTGTTCACTCATATTTATCAGTCCCTCAGCAGCTTCACCTGACCTATTTCCCCCTGACTTCAAGCCTCCCTCTTCTCCACTATCACATATAGCTAATACTTTCTATTTCCTTTTCCTTTTACTAGATTTAGCACCTTTAACATTTTTAACAGACCCAATCAGAACGAACCTGTTATCCTACCTTACTAATATATCAAAAAATACTAAAGAAGTGTTTACCTCTCTAGGGTTTCTTGACTCCTTTCATTATCAGAAGACCCAGGTTCTTCTCCTTCATTGGCAGACACAAATTTCTCAGATTCAGTGCTGGAGTCGGTTTCTTTGGTTGTAACTCTCTTCCTTTGACTAGCCTATAATTTTTCGTTCAAGAATTTCCTCAAAGGACCTGATGCAGCTATTTTTCTAGCCAACATTTTCTGGCGATGAAATCTAGGTTTTGGAGGTTTGCTAGGAGGAGTTGAAAATGAGGTGATGAGGGAGACTGATAGGGAAGTTCTAGAGTTTTCTTGAGAATTAGACATTATGGAGGATTTCTGGAAATTTTAGGGATTTTTGGAGAAGAAAGTCGATTATCAGAAATTTGGAATAAAGTGACGGTTATGAGTGATTTGGTGAGTATTTAAAGAGAGGTCATGATTAATGCATTAGTAGAAGCCTTTTCAGAGGTCAATTAGGAGTCTAATCAAATTGTAATTCTAGTCTTCTAAGTGATTAATAAAAATCACTAGATTTTAGGGAAGAGACACGTTATTGTTAGACTCCTAGTTTTAATGAAACTGGTTCAATTTCTCAACGGATAAAATTTTCTGGACGTTTAGTGTAACAAGGACTTCGGCTCATGATTGATAATTTAATTTTTTTATTATGTAAAGTATAGAAACATACCTGAACTTTCTTATGGGTATATATTGATGAACGAGGTTCTTTTAAGTAAAACTTCACTTGATCGAGGATGTCAGAATAGAAAAACTTTGCAAGCGATTAAGGATTCATTACACATCACAGGAGTATACTTAATCAAAATATGAGACTGAATTAGTCTAGATATTTACATAGAATTAAGAACTCCTAACCAATTTTTTTTTTTCATTTTCTTGTGCATTTTGAACTGGACTTTTTAGGTGATCTTAATCATCCCTAATTCCAACCTGTTCCTTTAAAAGTTTCTCTACTCGGTGCTTTAGTGAAGATGTCAGCTATTTGTTTATTAATAGACAAAAATCTATGGAGATTAAACCTTTTTCATAGTTATCTCTTAAGAAGTGGTGTCTAACATCTATGTGCTTGGTCCTTTTATGATGAAAATGGTTCTTTCTCATACTTATAGCACTAGGGTTATCGTAGAATATTGGTATTCATCCCACTTTTATACCAAATTCTACTAATTGTTGTTTGATCCACAGTACTTGAGCACAACAAAAAGCTGCAAACACATACTCAGCTTTAGCAGTAGATAGGGCTAATAAATTTTGTTTCTTGGTATCCCATGATACAAGACATGAACCAAGAAAGTGAGCCATACCTGAGGTGTTTTCCTATCCACTAGGAAACCTGCATAGTCAGCATTATCGTAACCTACTAGATCAAAATTACTACCTTTAGAGTACTATAAACATAATTCAGTAGTCCTCTTTGGATATCTCAGTATCCTTTTGACAGCAGTCAAGTGAGACTCTTTTGGATTAGCCTGAAAATGTGAACAAAGTGCTACACTAAAAACAACATCAGGTTTGTTAGCAGCAAGATACAAGAGTGAACCAATCATACCCCTATACAAATTTTGATCTACTGATGAACCAGGTTCATCAACATTTAATTTTGTGGTAGTTGCAATAGATGTATCTATTTCTTTAGAGTCTTCCATTTTAAACTTCTTGATTAGTTCTTTTGTATACTTCTACCGATGAATCATGGTTCCATTTGGACTTGGTTTGATCTGCAAGCCTAGGAAGAAATTTAGTTCACCCATCATACTCTTTTCAAACTCACTTCCATTAATTTTGCAAAGTCCTTACTCAACCTATCTGTAGTGGCTCCAAATATTTTGTCATTAACATATATTTGTACAATAAGAAGATCTTTACCTTTTTCCCTTAGGAACAATGTGCTGTCTATTTTACCACTTTTGTACCCATGCTCCAGTAGGAATTTTGATTGTCGTTCATACCAAGCTCTTGGGGCCTGTTTGAGACCATATAGTGCTTTATCCAACTTGTATACATGCTCAGGACATTCCTTGCTTTCAAATCCTGGTGGTTTTTTGACAAACACTTCCTCCTTGAGATATCCATTCAAGAAGACACTTTTGACATCCAACTGATGGAGAGTGAATTCCATATATGCTGCAAAGGCAATGAGAAGACTGATTGCCTCTAATCTTTCCACTGGAGCAAATGTCTCATCATAGTCTATTTATGCTGCAAAGGCAATGAGAAGACTGATTGCCTCTAATCTTTCCACTGGAGCAAATGTCTCATCATAGTCTATTTCTTCCTCTTGTCTATAGCCTTGGACTACCAATCTTGCCTTGTTCCTAGTGACAGATCCATCTTCATCAAGTTTATTTCTAAAGACCCATTTTGTACCAACGATTGATCTATCATTGGGTTTAGGAACTAGGTGCCAAACTTGACTTCTTTCAAACTCGTTTAGCTCTTACTGCATTGCATTCACCCAATATGCATCCTGCAAAGCCTCAGAAATATTTTTAGGTTCAATAATAGATAGGAAAGCATCAAAGGCACACAGATTCTTTAATTGTGATCTAGTTTTGACTCCAGAAGTTTGGATCATTAAGTATGTTCTCAATGGGATAAGAACTTTGATACTTGTGTGGTTTTACAACTAACTGACTTCTGCCGGATGTTTCAGCAATTTGAGGAGGAACAAGTTCATGAGCAGGTTATGTTAAGGTATTTATTTTAGTTTCCTTCTGATTTCTTCCCCCTGTCAAATTGCCCTGTCCGGATAACCCTGTTCCATCACCTGTTCCTTCCACAGGTGCCACTTTGACTTGAGCTGATGAGTCAGCCGGATCTTTTACTAGTTCAATGGCTTCATCTTCCTGTTCATTTCTCTAAGAAAGAATATTAGTTTCATCAAGTACTACATGCACACTCTCTTCTACACACAATGTTCTTTTATTATAAACTTTATATGCTTTACTATGTGAAGAATATCCCAAGAATACTCCATCATCACTTCTTGGGTCAAACTTTCCTAGAGAGTCTTTTCAATTATTGTGCACATACCACATGCCACCAAAAGCCATAAAATGGGATATGCTAGGTTTCCTCCCCTTTAAGTAACTCATAAGGAGTCTTCTCTACTAGTGGTCTAGTCATGTATCTATTTATGATATAGCATGTAGTGTTTACATCCTCTACCCAGAAACTGTAAGGTAATTTGCTAGATAATAATATTGTTCTTGCCATATCCTCAAGAGTTCTATTTTTCCTTTCAACTACACTATTTTGTTGTGGAATCCTAGGGGCAGAAAAATTATGATCTATGCCATTTTCATCACAAATTCAGCAATCTTAAAGTTTTCAAACTCAGTTGCATGATCATACCTAATAGATGCAAGTTGATTTCCAGATTGTTTTTGAGTTTTCCTAACAAATGCAGAGAACATGTCAAATTCTTTATCTTTGGAGGTTAGAAATAAAACCCAGTTGAATTTGGAATAGTCATCGACTGGCACCATTACATATCTCTTTCCACCTCTGCTCATGGTTCTCATTGGACCACATAGGTCGATATGAACCAGTTACAACGTCTTGGAAGTACGTGCCATTTTCTTGGTTTTAAAGGATGACATTACATGTTTACCCATTGCACATGCCTCACAAACTTTGTCTTCCTTGAACTTGATATTAGGTAAACCTACAACCAAGTCCTTGGAGACTAATTTATTTAGCTGATTTATATGGCATGACCAAGTCTTTTGCGCCATAGGAGGGGATCATTAACCAACACGCTTACGCATGTGAGTTCATTTTCTAAGAGAGTTGACATATCTACAATGTAAATATTATTAACTCTCTTTCCCTGCAAAACAATTTTGTCACTGATAAAATTAATCACAAAGCACTTGTTGGAGGTAAAAGATACAAGGTTACCTCTGTCACACAGTTGTGACACACTTAATAGGCTATATTTCAAACCATCTATCAGGTAGACATTCTCTATTGAATGAGAATCAGTCTTGCCTACCTTACCAACCCCAATGATCTCACCTTTCTTTCCATTACCCAAGGAGACATTACTTCCTTTTAAATTCTCAAGTGAAAGGAAATTGTCCTTGTCTCCAGTCATATATTTTGAGCAGCCACTATCCATATACCATATTTGGCTCCTCCTTTTCACTTGAACCTACAAAATGAAATCAGGGGTTAGTCTTAGGAACCCAAACTAGTATGGGTCTCTCTATAGGCAAAAGGTTGAATTAAATTCCTTTTTTCCCATCCAAGAAAATTATTCTTTCTTTAACAAAAAATTTGTTCCTTTGACTGGCCTTCTCTTTAGCATCGCATTCATATTTGTAATGGCCAGTCTTGCCACAGTGTATGCAGATTTTATTTTTAGGATGTGTGAGGTACTTGCTTTTTGGATCCCATTTAGATGTTTGAGTTCCATAGCCAAGTCCTCTTTTGTTACTACTACGATGCTCTTGCAGCCAAGAGAGAGCATCTGATGCTTTATTCTACTTGCAAGTTCTATCTAGTTCATGTTTTACCTTTCCTATATCTTCTTTTAAGATTTTGATGAACTCATCCATTTTATATAGTTCATCCTTCATTTTTCCTAAATTTTCTTCTAGGGTAAGATATGTGTGATCAGCTATCTTCTTTCCTGTTCCTAGTTTCAGTTTTAGATTTTCATATCTAAGTTCTAGAACACTATTGTCATGTTCAATAACCTGGTTCTTCAACTCAACATTTTTGTTATCACTCTCATTGGCCCTAGAATCTAGACTTTTACATTTAACTTTTAAAATCACACATTCCCTAGATTGAACTTCCTTCTCATTATTAAGAATCTCAGACTCATGAATGAAATCGGTTAAGAGTTCAGCTAGCCTTTCTTTATACAGGAATTTAATCTTGTCCTTAAGATGACACCTTCAGAGTCGTCATATGATGTTTCTCCCCAAGCAGCAACCATAGCCTTAGTTGAACTTTTGTTTCTCTTTGGTTGAACCTATTTCTTCTTCATATTCCTTCTTTAAGCTCTTTCCTTTTTCCACTCAATATTCTATTGAGAATAGATTTTGATCATGTGATCAGTCTTTCCACACTTGTAGCAGCCTTCATTGGTCTGTTTCTTTGGAGCTCTGGTTTTGTTGAGGTTTGTACTTCTTGAATCACCCTTTCCTCTCATCAGATACTTCTTGAAATCCCTGGTGATCATGGCTACTTCATTATCATCCAAATATGCACCTTCAGTGATTCTAAGAGCAAAGCTTATCTCCCTTTTGGGGGTATCCATCTTTATTGTTTGTCTCCTCATTTCATAAGTAATTAAGTTCCCAATTAGCTCATCCAGCATGAGGGTTGCAATATTCTTGGATTCCTGAATGGCAGTGATCTTGCTTTCCCAATTGACTGGCAGAACTCTTGTCAGAATCTTTTCAACCTTGTCTTCTTCAAGGATGGTCCTTTCAAAAGATGTAAGCTCATTAGTAAGAGCGGTGAATATGGTATATATCTCCTGGATAGTTTCTCCTTCCTTCATGGTGAAATTTTCATATTGAGAGTACATAAAAGTTCCTCTTGATATTTTCACTTGAGGTGTCCTTTCAAGAGTCACTTGGAGAGTATCCCATATTTCCTTAGTAGTTGTACAACTTTGGATCCTGTGGTACTCATCTGGTCCTATACCATACACTAGCCACTTTTTGTCTTTAGCATTTTTCTCCCATTTCCTCATATCCTCAGTAGTTCAATCAGCCCTTGTTTTTGGCACATCAATTCCTTCTGCATTCTTCTTAGTGGTAGCTATGGGACCATCAGTGTCTATATCCCAAAGTTCATAGTCTTCCCCTGTGATATGATCTCTCATTTTGTTCTTCCACCAAGAGTAGTACAAACCATTAAAAATGGAGGTCTGGCGGTGGATTGTCCTTCCCAGTTCCTAGGTGGAACACTCAATTTTTATCTTATTCTAAGGTGTTAGCCTCTTCAAGGACAACCTTCTCTAATACTAATTGATGTTCTAAACGTTAATACCACACAAGAGGGGTGGGGGTGATTTGTGTGGTACCTAATTTTCGCACTAGAAGAACCCGGTTATTCTAGGTGTTCTAACTTCTACTATTTGCGGAATCAAAATATAGAAATAAAGAACACAAATATTTTTACGTGGAAAACACCTGACTCAAAAGGTGAAAAAAACACGACCTACTACTCAATAGGATTTCCCAAACATCTACTAAACTTCAATGAGCCAAAAATAACATTTTCAAAACTCTTGTAAACCTAAGGATTAACTCTAATCCCAGTGTAGCACACAACATCAATTGCTGCGACACTTTCAAGTTAACTCTAACTTGAATACTCAATGCACCTAATACAATTGCTTCTATCAAAGCTGAAAGGTACAATATTAAAACACCTACTACAATTGTACTAGGAATAATAAAAAATACAATGGAATTGGTTCGTCACACTTAGTTCTTGTAGCTTCATATTTGCACACATATATCACACAAAATTGCTTGCAAAAATTGCCTAGATATTTTGCTCCCAATTTGATTTAACTTTAGCTTATATGTAGTCGCCTGTAAAAGAGGACAATCGTTATATTTATAGAGTTAGTAATCCGAGTTTAGTAAGAACTCAAATTGTGGATCCTTTATCAATTCGAGTCCAAGAACAACTGTAACTCCCAATCCATATTCTTATCCGGATCTAATTCTATTTTCATAATGAGACTTCAACTCCTTATCCTATATGCAATCTTTTCGATCAATTCAGATGATACTGATCGGGATACTGCTGCTTGACCCTAAGTTCTTATCTTCTTCACATACACCTCACGTGTCTGTGTCATAACCACTATGTCACCTAAGAAGAACTTGGTCCTTTCCTGAGTTCGTTTGTTAGTCTTCAAAACTTCAACTTATGTTGGGCCAACACGATCAAATTTGAAAGAACCTCAGTATGTGAATGAGGAGTGATGGCTCAACTATTTGCATCATGATGCGACATTAAATCAGGTGATGTATGAGAGGAAACCCACGAATGTGTTGTAAGTATTGTGTGTAACTTCATAAAAAATATATGCTGGAACACCTGAATTAGCGCGCCCACGCTAAACCAGAGGTAAGAAAGCTCAAATGAGGTTTCATTCTACCTCACTTTGTTCCCACTAGCACGGCCGCGCTAAGCCAACGCGCAGCCCTCGCTAATGGGGTTTTAGTGTGCCTCCATTTTTACCCACTAGTGTAGCCTCTCTAAGGCAGCACACAACCCACGCTAATGGGGTTTCATTCTGGCCCATTTTCATTGAACTAGCGTGCCCGCGCTAAGGCCGCACTAGTCCAGGTAAGTTCTGCTTAATTTTTTTTGTTATCTTTTTATGTTATTTTCTTTTTACCCCTTTCACCAAATAAAACAAAAACCACCCGCCCCACCCTCCTAAATTTCCCAATTCCCTCTTACTCTCCCATACACCTGTCAACCCTAACCGTTCTCCTTCTTTTTCTTCATCCAATCCCTCCATTCCTTCTCCTCCATACCCAACTAATTCCATTTTTGTTGTCATTCCCTTGGTGGTTTGTGGTTATCCTCTTAACTTTGTTGTAATTTTATTATTTTATTTTTTATTTCGTTTTTTGTTTTGTTTCTTTTCTTTCTTTTTACTTTGTATAGTCGAAGATAGTGTAATTGTAGAGTAGAAACATATGGCAATAGTTAGGTTGGAATTGTGGTTGTGTGGTATGCTTATGGAATTATTGTGGTAGTGTTCCTTGTGTTGGTAAAGAGCTAGAGCTTAAAATTAACTATTGGCCACAAGGATTTTTTTAAAATTCCTCTTTGGAGGAAGCATTGTTAACATTCCATGGTGAAGTAGCCACGTTTTGGTCACCCGATTGAATAGAACTAACATTGGATTATTTCCAGGTACAATGGCTCCTTGCAAATTCCAAGCAACAGGTTCCTTCTCCAGCCGCCCAGTTACAGCCAACACTCGGGGAAGGCCTCGAAAGTCGGTTGATATAAGTCCCTTCAATAGTCAAAATTTCTTGTCCGCCAAGGCACAAGACTGGTTTAACAAAAAAAGGCCAAAACAATTGTCATAGAACAAGCCATGGACCCCAATGCACTGGTGATTACCTGCCCAAATATACCACTCGAGTTGAGGAAGCGGAACCTAGATATATTTTTTGAGAAATTGACCAGTACCAATGTCATGCTTGTTAGGGAATTCTACGCAAATCTCCCAGAACATGAGAACAATACGGTCACAGTGCGCAAGAGACCGATTAACGCTTCTTTGGAGAACATCCGTGCTATCTATAGGCTGCCTATATCGACTTAGGGGTACGTGGATGCATACCAATCATACAATAGCAAACATACTAATTGGTCCCAATTCTCGAAAGTCATCTGCCAACCGGGAGCCACACTATAGTGGTACAAATATGGATATAAATTCCACTCATATGCTCTTAAGTATGAGGCCAAATGCTGGTTGTACTTTATCAATAGCACACTCCTACCCTCCAAGAATCTGTCAGAGGTGAACATCCCTCAAGGGTGCCTAATCTGGTGCTTCATGAATAATGCTCTATTTGATGTGTCTAGAATCATAGATGATGCAATATTCTAATGGGTTAGGGTTCAACACTATGGGTTGTACTACCCGTCTCTTTTCACCCGGTCGTGCCTTCAAGCCAATGTGCCGAGCAACCTTGCTTTAGATGGAAGAGTCCCTATGGTACATCTTTTCACAGCTAAGAGGGTCACTACGTGCAAAGAAGTGGTAGCTACTGAGGAATTGATTGGGCATGACTTTGGGGATGGTGATGACACGGAGGAGGGGGAACAACAATAACAGGTAGCTGATGTTGAGGAGATGGGAGGTGATGAGAAGCCAGCTCAACCACAAGTTGATGATGTTGCGGGCCTATCTAGGTCCAGTCGGGGATAGTGGTTAGACTGCATGGAGCAGGAGATGTCTAAAATACGGACCTTAGTGACTGACCTGGGGATCCATGTTGATGAGATGGCCACCCAGCAAAAGAAATCTGAAAAACACTTCATGGGTTGGATCCGTGCATTAGGTTGGGCGTGCAATGTCGACGTCGACTCTGTCTTCGACCAAGATTGAGCAGTCATGGAACTTCCCTTTCCTTTCTTTTGATTTAATTGGCCATGAGAACATGTTCTCAAATTAAGTGTGGGGAGGGGATAAGGATATTTCATTGTATGTGTTTAATTGTACCACTTAACTATTTTTCTTTGTTTCTTTGGTTGTTTTGTATTGTTTTGATTGTGTTGGTGTTAGAAAAATAGTCATTAGGTAGATAAAAATAGTAAGTGACTTGTCTCAATGAAGGATCTCTTTCGATGGGGTTCTTGAGGGACTAAGTCGAGAAGAAAAAAATGGAATATAGAGACTCTTCCTGATGACAGATCCCTTAGAAAACTTTCTTGAGATAAGTTATTCTATAAAAAATAAAAAAAGATTTTTCATTTTAATTTTAGGTAGTGTAACAGCACACCCTTGGTTTTTTTTGGGCGCGGTTCTTTTCTAATGGATATCTTGAATAGGATATAGGTAGTCTTTATTTTGTTTTGTTTTTGTTTTAGGTTAGGATTAATGGGTTCCGAGCTAGAAATCGAATAAAAACCCCTTAGCATTTCTATAACTGAACACTATAGGCACTAGAGTGTAATGCTTAGCTTCAAGGATTGAATAAAGTTCCTTAAAAATTGTATATTTGTACCTAACTTGAACACCCAAAAAGAGAATGTCTTGATAATCTAATCTAGAGTGAGTCATGTTCCATGTGTGTGTAAGTATTACTATGTTCCATGCTTTACATTTGGTGCCTAAACCTTGACCTGTGTGTTTGCGAAATGAAGTAGTAGCTTCATTCAGTTTTAGAAAGGACATATGCTGTTTTTGTTGAGCTAGACATATAAAGTAAACCCACCTGAATACATTACATCTTAGTTAACCCTGTTGAGCTTATACGCATATTTCTTTGGCAACCAAATTGCAAATCATACACAATTGTTTGAATAGCTTGTTCTTTGAACCCTTCTTCCTCTAACTAAGCATTATAATGGTATTGAAAATATGGAAAAAGCAAAAGTATGGGGTGGTGGTATGGTTTTTGAGTGCGACCATAAAAATTAAGAAAAAAGTGCAGAATGTTGAAGCATAAAAGAATAAGCATTACGGAAAAAAAGACATGTTATATAGTGATTGATAAGTGGTGGCGTGTACAAAATTGCACCTAATGTAAGGGGGTGTTTAAATAATGTGATGGAGTGTTAGCTGACAAAATAATGAACTTGAAGTTAAATATAATTGTATTAAAAGTGCTTAGGGAGGTTAGTCACTATATCCAAATATATCCTACCCGTCCATTAGCCTACATTACAACCAAATTAAGTCCTATTAATCTAAGATTGAGTAGGGCTCGATTAGCATAGTACTACACTACGGGCAAGCCTATGGTGCATCTTTGTGGCATATGAATGTTCTTGTTGAGAATTAGCAAATATTTCTTTCTATCTTAGTTCCTAATTGTCCTAAATATCATTGTATGTAGAACTACTCTCTTGTGGGATGTGTGGGTATGTTATTCACAACGGAAAGGTAAGTCTTGAATCTTGTACAAAGTGGCTTGAGTAAGTGTGAATGTGCATGGTACGATAGATTTGATTCTTGAGGAAAGGTTGCTCACTACTAGTTGCAAATTTTGTAAAATGTTAATGGCGAGAGTCGCTAAGGGTAAATCTTAGAAAAGAAACCTTGTAGGATATAGTGGATTGCTCGAGGACTAGCAATGAATTAAGTGTGAGGTGTGGATAATAGGATAAATTGTATAGTTTGGCCTACGTTTGGGCTCTAACTTAAGGATATTTTACTGTTCTAAGTGTGTAAATAATACAGAATTTGAATCTAATGGTGACTTTGATGTTTCACAAGAGTTCAATCATTAAATGAGGGCTTATGATGGTGATCCGGGTGAAAATTGGAGAAATTAAATGAGGGCTTATGATGGTGATCCGGGTGAAAATTGGAGCAAAAGAACCAAACCAGTGGAAAACTCCACTAGCGCGCCCGCTCTAGTCCAGCGGTCCAAAACAAAAGGAAACCTAACTAGTGCGGACATTAGCGCGGCCTTAACGCACCCACACTAGTTCAGTGGCGGAAAAAAAGTTTTAAAAAGGGAAATTTCGAAAGTCCAAGCAAATCCACACAAACTATAAAAGGTTTAACACATCTAATAGAGAACAGAATCGAGTTTTTTGAGAAGAAGCAAAAGAGTCAAGGACAACCTAGAATATAAATTTATCTCCCTACTTGTTCTTCTATCAATGACTATGAATTATTTTGTAGTTTTTATCATTGTTATGAGTAGCTAAATACTTTAATCTAAGGTTTTGGTGAAACACGTTGGGGATGACTTGGTTGTTATATTAATATATTTTTGAATTGGCTGTTAATCTTTATTTGCTTATCTACGTTTTGATTGTGGTTAATTGAAAGGGCCCTCAATTATCCATCCCTATTTAGTATGTATCTACTTGAGATAGAGTGCATATTTAGGTAGTTGTTTGAACAACATCACTCTTAGAGTATAGACGAGAGTTATAACCGAGGGTTTAGAGGTTGCATTAGAGATAATGATACCTCGAGTGCAATCTAAGTGAACTGTAACGAGAATCTAGCTAGCGTAGCTTGAGAGAGGCGTCCAGTAAATTATTATAATTGCTTGAGAAAGATTTATAATAGCTGGAGCGTTCATGATTGATGAAGACAACTAAGTCTCAGTTATAAACATATTCAACCAAGGAAATCAACAACAGGGGAAACCATTACCTTAGACATTATTCCAATTGTTTACACAACAAGCATAGTTAATTTAAGTTGTTTATTTATTTTCAGTTTTAGTTGTTAGAAATATCATCAATTGTTAGTCACAAAGTTTTAGGAAATTGATTCTGTAGAATTTAGTAAGTCGGACAAAGTAATTGGTAGGTTAATTCCTTCTGGTTCGACTCTGGACAGAGTTACTCAGATCATATTTACAATGTCCGCGTGTCTTCTTATAAGGCATAGTTTGGCGTTATCAGGGTTTATTGTTGGACATTTATATGATGATTTGAGAGAGAGGTAAGAGAAATTTAGAGGGAGAGCGAGGGAACCTAGCATTCCAATCATGCAGTATTGCTCAAACCTTCAAGAATCAGTGAAGCTAGCCACTAGATTATCATATATCCAGGTTAAGTCCTACTTCTAAACTTTCATACAATAGGTTTAGAGTCCAAATATATTATTGGGGTTAGAAGTAGGCCATGCACGTGGCACTATATTGTAGTATGTGGAATTTATGAACCATTATGGGTATTTACTTGTTGAAATTTGTTAAAGGAGAGAGGGATTATAATTTTAGGTCCTTGTAGTCTATTTTGCATGATACATATTTGACAAAATTTCTAGGAGATTTACACCATGGGAATCTTTCTAATTATTAACCAGCTTTCGCTATCTTCCTATATATTGTTATTGCTAGAAGGTTGGTGGTTGTAGTAACTTAAGGAAAGCTCAAATAAGCTATTATATTCAATGTATGCCCATAGGTGGTTTATAACAAATGCCTTGCCTTATAAATATATCCAATATGATTCGAGACCTTACACACTCTGATGTTAAAATTGTACCCTGTTGTGATTGGAAAAAAGTAATTCAAGAATAATTGGTATAGTGTGACTTTGATGTGTGTTTCTATTATTGGTTCGCGTGTCCCCTTCTTTAGGAAAAAGCCTTTGTGTTGAAAGTTTCCATTACTAATAAACTTGAGGTATATGATTTCTAAGATATTATATATGCTGTTATTTGGTGGTGATCCTTGAAATTACAAGAAATGAAAATATGGACTATAAAATAACGGCCATCGTGCCATTAATAAAGAATCATGTGAAAGGCGCAAAGAGAAAAGAAAATATTGTTAATGTGGATGGTTGAAAATACTAATAAAGATCTATACAATGAGAAAGATTCTGAGATGAATCTCATGAACAACGAATTCGGGTCATGTGCTAATTGACTTATTTGTTCACCATGCACGTGTAAATGTAATGTCAATCATGTCACTTGAGTTAATATATGGTCTTGTGCATAATAAGGTGTTATGTGAACCCTATGGACAAGCTATGAAACACATAGGTGTACAATATAATATGTGAACCTTATCGACGGGCTATTAAACCATAGGTGTATAATATAATATGTGAACTCTACGGGCTATGAAATCATAGGTGTATAATATAACATGTGAATCCTATGGACGGACTATGAAACGCTTAGGTGTATAATATAATATGTGAACTCTATGGACGGGCTATGAAATGCATAGGTGTATAATATAATACGTGAACCCTATGGACGATCTGTGAAATACATATCCAGTATGAACGATGGATGCCACTTCCATTGCCCTTGTTTGTACATGTTATTATATTTACATTATATGTTATGTCTTACGCATAGTTTGTATGGCACACTTGATCCCAAAAGATGTTCAGAATGAAGTAAGTAAAATAATGCTTGAAATGTGATTCTATGGGACGTTTCTGTAACGACCCGGCCCGTCGTTACAGGAATTTCCACCCCGTTACCTTGAATTAACATATCTTATACTTCTATATCAGTGTTAGAACCTATCGGGTGAGTTAGGAGTGAATTGAATTGGAAATGAAGAAAATAGCATGTTTGAAGGAAGTTTGAATATGGAAAGTCAACCTAGAGTTGACTATCGAGTTAGAGTGCTCGGAATCAGATTCTGATGATTCAACTAGTTTCAGGGGATCATTTATGACTTAGGGGAGCGATCGGAATTGAATTTGGAGGTCCGGTGTAGTTTTAGGCTTGAATTGGCTAAAGTTGAATTTTGGCAAAAACCGAATGGTAGGTGATATTTTGATATGAGGGTCGGAATGGAATTCTGACAATTTCTGTAGCTTTGTTATGTGATTTTGGATATTTCTGCAAATTTTCAGGTCATTCGGACGTCGTTTGATCGGGTTTTGGATTGAATGTTAGTTTTGAACGCTTTGAAGAAACTTAGGCTTGAATCCGTGTGTAATTGGTGATTTTGATGTTTAGGATGGTGTTTTTATGATTGGAACAAGTTCGTATCGTGTTTTGGAGTATGTTGGTGGTTTTCGTTGGGGTCCCGGGGGCCTCGGGAGGATTTCGAACCATCGATCGTGTGAACTTGGAAAGGTCTGCTGTAAATTGCATGTTGGTGCAGCAGGCATTAAGCCTTCGCGTTCGTGTGGCCCAGGTCGTGTTCGCGAATGCAGGGCTGGCTAAGGCATCGCGTTCACGACCAGGCTATTGCGTTCGTGTAGGCAAGGTTGGACGAAGCTTCGCGTTCGTTTGAAGGATGGACGCGTTCGCGTAGAAGAAATCCGGTGGCTGGGAGAATTGAACTTCGCGGATGCGTGATAGGGCGTCGCGTTCGCGATGAAGTAATCATACAGGCCATCGCGTTCGCGTGAGAGACATCGCGAACGCATTGAGTTAAATTCCCAGGCAGTGAGTTTAATTGCAGAACAGAGGGCTCGCGGGTTTCACACCCCAAAACATAATTTTTGAGCCCTAGTGTAACGACCCGACCGGTCGTTTTAGAAAATTACGCCCCAATCCCTAATTTAACTGTTCCCCCAAGTTCATTTCTGCTATTGTGGGTTGTCGGGGGAGTCGGTTCCAAAGATTTGAGCATTTTGGGACACTTAGTCCCTAAATAAGAGCTTTGAAACTAGAAAACGGTCCGTAGCTGGAACAGTGTTAAGACGATCTCGGAACGGAAATCCGATGGTTCCATTAGCTCCGTTAGGTGATTTCGGGGTTAGGAGCGCGTTCGGAATGTATTTTGGAGGTCCGTAGCTCAATTAGGCTTGAAATGCCGAAGGTTGAAATTTTGGCGAATCCGATCGATAGGTGAGATTTTGATCCGGGGTCGGAATGGAATTCCGACAATTTCTGTAGCTTCGTTATGTGATTTTGGATATGTCCGCAAATATTCAGGCCATTCGGACGTCGTTTGGATGGGTTTTTGATCGAATGTGCAATTCGGAAAGTTTTAAGAAATTTAGGCTTGAATTCGATGCGAATTATGGGTTTTGATGTTGTTAGACGTGTTTTGAGGATTGGAGCAAGTTCGAATGAGGTATTAAGATGTGTTGGTATGTTTGGATGAGGTCCCGGGGGCCTCGGGGTGTTTTCGGATGGTTAATCGGGAGAAAACATGGAAAAATTGCAGAGCTGGTGCACTGCTTCTGTTGGTTCCGCTCCTGCGGACTTTTGGACGCAGGAGCGAGTCCGCAGAAGCGGACGAGGTGCGCAGGAGCGGGTGGTTCCGCAGAAGCGGAAGAATTTCCGCTGAAGCGGGGTCGCTGGTGCGAGTCTAGGATCGCAGAAGCGGACGAGAGAACCTGGGCATGGTCCGCAGAAGCGGACGTTTATCCGCTTGGGCGAGACCGCAGAAGCGGTCAGTTATGCGCAGGGGCGGAGTTGTCCGCAGAAGCGGATGCTTCTTCGCAGAAGCGGAGCCGCTTAAGCGGCCCTCTTGTTCGCAGAAGCGGAAATGGCCGGCCAGGCCTGGAACCGCTGAAGCGACCCTTTGGTCGCGGATACGGGAGCGTAGAAGCGGAAAATGTTCCGCAGAAGCGAAAATCGCTGTAAGTAAGTGTATCAGAAGTTAGAAAATTTCAGAAACATTTTAACATTTGGGGGTCTCGGCTTAAGGGCGATTTTGGGCGATTTTGAGGAGGAAATCAAGGGAAATCATCAGGTAATCAACTATGAACTCATATTATGATTAGTATTGATAATATCATGCAATTATATCATGAAAATGGAGGAATTTGGGGTAATTATGGAGGGTTTAGCCCTAGTCTTGGACTTTAGAAAATCAAGGTTTTGAATGGGCAAATGGAGTCCGATTTTGGTAAAATTGATATGCTTAGACTCGTATTGAAATGAGGATTCCGAATATGTGACTTTCGTGATTTTTCGATAGGCGTACCGAAAGTCGGGTTTTGACAACTTGTGAGTTTTGGTGCATTTTGAGTTATTTTGATTGGGTAATACCCAATTGGCCTATTTTGATGTGATTCTATTGATTTTTATCAGATACTACACTTGTGGAGGCCGACATTCGCGGCAAGAAGGTTATTTCTTAGAGGTTTTGTACCGGAATTGAGGTAAGTGGCTTGTCTAACCTCGTGTGGGGGAATTTTCACCCCTAGGATATCATGTGATAGTTTAAATGCCTTGTACGCGAGGTGACGGGCGTGTACATGCGCTGGTTGTTGAACACGTATTTTTTTTTTCAAATGTTCGATGAGCGATATCCCTGTCTTGGTTGTTAATTTGATATTTTACCCGGTAGTGGTTAGAAGAGCATGATTAGGTAGCACTTAACTGTTTAGTTGCCTAATTGCCTTATTTGAACTCCTTGTTAATTATTGGCACTATTTTTCGGTGAAGTTATAGTTGAGCATAATTATTTCTCTCTGTGGATTTCCTTAATTGGCTGTGCTTGTGGACTGCGGGTTCGATTCCCGGAGACCCAGGGCTGTGGGTTCGATTCCCAGAGACCCGACGTGATATTGGTAGGGACTACGGGTTCGATTCCCGAGATCCTGAGTTATTTATTGGTAGGGACTGCGGGTTCGATTCCCGAGATCCTGAGTTATTGGTAGGGACTACGGGTTCGATTCCCGAGATCCTGAGTTATTGGTAGGGACTACGGGTTCGATTCCCGAGATCCTGAGTTATTGGTAGGGACTACGGGTTCGATTCCCGAGATCCTGAGTTATTGGTAGGGACTACGGGTTCGATTTCCCGAGATCCTGAGTTATTGGTAGGGACTGCGGGTTCGATTCCCGGAGATCCCGAGTTATTGTGATATTATTGAGACATGGGCTGCGGGTTCGATTCCCGGAGACCCAGGGGTACTGAGAATGGGACTGTGGGTTCAATTCCCACAGATCCTGGATTTGTTTATTTGAGTTGGTTATTTGTTATTAGCTTGGTTGTAGACAGTTTCGGTAAATGTTGTTATTTTGGAAATTTTGTTGTTATCTGTTAAACTGTTTATTTTGTTATCATCATATTATTATTGTTTCTCAGTAGGGCCCTGACCTTCCTCGTCACTACTCCATCGAGGTTAGGCTTGGCACTTACTAAGTACCGCCGTGGTGTACTCATGCTACTCTTCTGCACACTTTTGTTGTGCAGATCCAGGTACATCAGAGCAGGCTCGTACTAGGTGATTCTGCAGCTTTCTGGGAGACTTCGAGGTATGATCTGCTACGTCCGCGGATCCGGAGGCTTCCCTTCTATTCTAGTATTACTAGTTGACATTTTCTTCATTTCGTTGTTAGATACTCTTTACACATAGAGCCTCAGTTGTATTTCTCTTTTAGTCTGTGTTACCGTGGGGTTCCGGATCTTGGTAGTGTTTATTTATTGTGTGACGGATGTATGTGCCAAGTGGCACGGATTACATATCTTTTATGTTATTTTTCCGCTGTTTCTTATTTAAGTAATTATAATTTATAGATTCCGCAACGTGTTAGGCTTACCTAGTCGTGGGGACTGGGTGCCATCATGACATGTTCACAATTGGTGAACTAGGGTCGTGACAAGTTGGTATCAGAGCTCTAGGTTCATAGGAGTCACGGGACACAGACCGGTTACTTAGAGTCTCGCTGATCGATACGGAGACGTCCGTATTTATCTACGAGGGGCTATGTAACTGTTTAGGAAACTCTTCATTTCTTTTGGATTCCTTGTCGTGCGACATTTTTGGCATCAAAAATCTAAACTATTGCTTTCTATTCTCTCACAGATGGTGAGGACACGAGCTAACCGCGATGATCAGGTACCCGCGCCCCCTGTTGCCGCCGTCAGAGGCCGGGGCCGAGGTAGAGGACGAGGACGCGCCCGAGGTGCAGCCACAGCACCCGCGCGCGCTGCCGCTGAGGTGCCACCGGTAGACCAGGTTGGAGCGCAAGCACCTGGTACACCGACTACAGCTGCTACTACTTCAGCACTACAGGAGACCCTGGCCCAGTTCATGAGTATGTATACCACTTTAGCTCAGGCAGGACTGCTTCCTCTCGTCGCAGCTACATCTCAGGCCGGGGGAGGGGCCCAGACTCCCGCAGCCGTTACACCGGAGCAGCGTGTGCCGGTGGGACATGTTCCAGATGTTTTGGTTATGCCTCCTGCCGCCCCAGCACAACCGGGAGGTGGACCAGCTGCCTCTGAGGACGAGCAGCGTAGATTAGAGAGGTTCAAGAAATATGATCCTCCAGTGTTTAGTGGCCTGGCTTCAGATGATGCATTGGGTTTTCTGGAGGAGTTTCATCGTATTCTTCGTACTATGGGGATTGTGGAGACCAGCGGGGTTTCCTTCACTGCTTTTCAGTTTCGCGGGGCTGCTTATGATTGGTGGCGCACATATGAGTTGGATAGTCCAGAGGAGTCTGCTTCATTGACTTGGACGCAGTTTTCAGATCTATTTTTGAGGGAGTTTGTTCCACAGAGCCTTAGGGATTCTTGGCGCTCGGAGTTTGAGCGGTTGCGACAGGGCTCCATGTCAGTATCGGAGTATGCTATCAGTTTCACCCGTCTAGCCAGGCATGCACCGGCTTTGGTAGCCACGGTCCGGGAGAGAGTGCGGAGATTTATTGAGGGCCTGATTCCGCCGATCCGGTCCAGCATGGCCAGAGAGTTGGAGACAGATATATCTTATCAGCAGGCAGTTAGCATTGCCGGGAGGATCGAGAGTATGCTCCCTAGAGAGCGGGGAGATAGAGAGGCCAAGAGGTCTCGTGAGTCGGGCCATTTCTCTGGTGCCCGTACTTCAGCAGTCGGTCGTTTTGGCAGGGGTTATTCCGGTCGACCAGTTCACTCGGCATTGCCCACAGCAGGTAGTACTCCAGGTCTTCCAGCACCTCAGGAGCCTTATTATGCTCCCCCAGTTTCCAGTGCACCTCCTGCGCGGGGTCTTTCCAGAGGTCAGGCTAGTGGGGGTGAGGCCGGTCAGTCACAATCACCGTGTCCTCCCCGAGCTTGCTTTGGGTGCGGGGATACTCGCCATCTGGTGAGGGAGTGCCCCAGACGTAGGAGGGGGGCACCTCACCAGTCTTCGCAGCATCAGCGTGGCTCCCAGGGTCAGCAGGCTATCATTCCAGCTCCAGCTGCTATCCCACCTGCCCAGCCAGCCAGGGGCGGGGGTCAGGGTTCTAGAGGCCGCCCTCGAGAGGGGGGACAGGCCAGATTCTATGCTATTCCTGATCGCGCTGCGGCTGTTGCATCCGATTCTGTTATCACAGGTATTATTCTGGTTAGTCACAGGGAGGCATCGGTTCTATTCGACCCTGGTTCCACTTTTTCATATGTGTCTTCTTACTTTGCTTCTCATCTGGGTGTGCCTCGGGATTCTTTGAGTGCCCCCATTTATGTTTCCACTCCGGTGGGTGATTCTTTGGCCGTGGACCGCGTATATCGGTCGTGTTTGGTTACCATTTGTGATTTTGAGACCAGAGCGGATCTATTGTTGCTCGGGATGGTCGATTTTGATATTATTCTGGGCATGGACTGGTTGTCGCCCCATTATGCTATTCTTGATTGTCACGCCAAGACCGTGACGCTGGCTATGCCAGGCATTCCACGTATTGAGTGGAGTGGTACTTTAGATCACACCCCTAGCCGTGTTATTTCTTTTCTCAGAGCTCAGCGTATGGTTGAGAAGGGGTGTGCTGCTTATCTAGCCTATGTGCGGGACGTCAGTGTTGACACTCCCTCTATTGATTCTGTTCATGTGGTACGTGACTTTGCTGATGTATTTCCAGCCGATCTTCCGGGCATGCCGCCTGACAGAGACATTGACTTTGCTATTGACTTGTTGCCGGGCACTCAGCCCATTTCTATTCCACCGTACCGTATGGCTACTCCTGAATTAAAGGAGTTGAAGGATCAGTTACAGGAGTTATTGGGCAAGGGTTTTATTCGAACCAGTGTTTCGCCTTGGGGTGCTCCTGTATTGTTTGTGAAGAAAAAGGACGGTTCTATGCGTATGTGTATTGACTATCGTCAGCTCAACAAGGTTACAGTGAAGAACCCGGTATCCTTTGCCCCGTATTGATGATTTATTTGACCAGCTACAGGGCGCACATGTGTTTTCTAAGATTGATTTGCGCTCTAGGTATCACCAGCTGAAGATTCGGGAGCCAGATATCCCGAAGACTGCCTTCAGGACCCGGTATGGTCACTATGAGTTCCTCGTGATGTCTTTTGGGTTGACTAATGCCCCAGCAGCCTTTATGCATTTGATGCACAGTGTGTTCAGGCCTTATCTGGACTCGTTCGTGATTGTCTTCATTGATGATATTCTAGTATATTCTCGGAGCCGGGAAGAGCACGAGCGGCATTTGAGGATAGTGCTTCAGATCCTGAGGGAGAAGCAGCTTTATGCCAAGTTCTCTAAATGCGAATTTTGGTTGAGTTCAGTGGCATTTTTGGGCCACGTGGTGTCGAGTGATGGTATTCGAGTGGATTCGAGGAAGGTGGAGGCCGTGCAGAGTTGGCCCAGACCCTCCTCCGCTACTGAGATTCGCAGTTTCCTTGGTTTGGCGGGCTACTACCGTCGTTTCGTAGAGGGTTTCTCTTCGATTGCAGCACCTATGACTAGATTGACCCAAAAGGGTGCCCCTTTTCAGTGGACAGACGAGTGTGAGGCGAGCTTTCAGAAGCTCAAGACAGCCTTGACTTCGGCCCCTATATTGATGTTGCCTACAGGTTCGGGGTCCTATACTGTATATTGTGATGCCTCACGAGTTGGACTCGGTGCGGTATTGATGCAAGACGGTAGGGTGATTGCCTACGCGTCGAGACAGCTGAAGGTACATGAGAAGAATTACCATGTTCATGATTTGGAGCTAGCTGCCATTGTTCACGCCTTGAAAATTTGGCGTCATTATTTATATGGGGTTCCTTCTGAAATCTACACTGATCACCGGAGCTTGCAGCATTTGCTTAAGCAGAAGGACCTGAATATGCGTCAGAGGAGATGGTTGGAACTACTGAAGGACTATGATATTACTATTCTCTATCATCCGGGCAAGGCTAATGTGGTTGCTGATGCCTTGAGTCGTCGGGCAGAGAGTTTGGGGAGTTTAGCATATCTACCAGCTTCAGAGAGGCCTATGGCGATGGATGTTCAGGCTTTAGCCAGACAGTTTGTTAGACTGGATCTTTCGGAGCCCAACCGGATTATGGCATGTGTGGTTTCTCGGTCTTCTCTATTTGACCGCATCAGGGAGCGTCAGTTCGACGACCCTCATTTGCTTGTCCTTCGGGATAGAGTTCGGCGTGGTGATGCTCGAGATGTTACCATCGGGGATGATGGAGTTATGAGGATGCAGGGGCGTATCTGTGTGCCCAATGTAGATGATCTTCGAGAGCTGATTCTAGCAGAGGCCCATAGTTCGCGGTATTCCATCCATCCGGGTGCCGCGAAGATGTATCAGGACTTGAAACAGCATTACTGGTGGAGGCGGATGAAGAGGGATATAGTTGATTATGTTTCTAGATGCCTCAACCGCCAGCAGGTGAAGTATGAGCATCAGCGCCCGGGTGGATTGATGCAGCGGATTGAGATTCCAGAGTGGAAATGGGAGCGCATCACCATGGACTTTGTATCTGGGCTTCCACGGACTATTAGGAAGTTTGATTCTATTTGGGTTATTGTGGATCGGCTGACCAAGTCCGCCCATTTTATACCGGTGAGCACTACTTATTCATCGGAGCGACCGGCGGAGATCTATATCAAGGAGATAGTTCGGCTGCATGGTATTCCAGTTTCCATCATTTCAGATAGAGGCACTCAGTTCACTTCACGGTTCTGGAGAGCCGTACAGCAGGAGTTAGGTACTCGGGTGGAGCTGAGCACAGCATTTCACCCCCAGACTGATGGGCAGTCCGAGCGCACTATTCGGATTTTGGAGGATATGCTCCGTGCGTGCGTGATTGAGTTTGGAGGTTCATGGGATCACTTCTTGCCACTGGCGGAGTTTGCTTATAACAACAGCTACCAGTCTAGTATTCGGATGGCACCGTACGAGGCCCTATATGGTAGGAGGTGCAGGTCTCCCGTGGGTTGGTTTGAGCCGGGCGAGGCCAGGTTACTAGGTACTGATATGGTTCAGGAGGCTATGGACAAGGTCAAGGTGATTCGGGACAGACTTCGTGCGGCCCAGTCTAGACAGAAGAGTTATGCGGACAAGAAGGTTCGCGATGTGGCTTTTATGGTGGGTGAGCGGGTTCTGCTTCGAGTCTCGCCCATGAAGGGCGTTATGAGGTTCGGGAAGAAAGGGAAGCTGAGTCCTAGATTTATTGGCCCTTTTGAGATTTTGAGGCGTGTTGGGGAGGTTGCTTATGAGTTGGCCTTACCTCCCAGCCTAGCCGGAGTTCACCCCGTATTTCATGTCTCCATGCTCCGAGATACCATGGTGACCCGTCGCATGTGTTGGATTTCACATCTGTTCAGCCAGACAAGGATCTGTCTTATGTTGAGGAGCCAGTAGCCATTCTAGACAGGCAAGTCAGAAAGCTAAGGTCAAAGAACATCGCTTCGGTAAAGGTTCGGTGGCGGGGCCAGCCGGTCGAGGAGGCGACTTGGGAGACCGAGCAGGATATGCGCAGCCAGTACCCTCATCTTTTCACTACTCCAGGTATGTTTTCTATGCTCGTTCGAGGACGAACGAATCTTTAAGTGTGGGAAGATTTAACGACCCGACCGGTCGTTTTAGAAAATTACGCCCCAATCCCTAATTTAACTGTTCCCCCAAGTTCATTTCTGCTATTGTGGGTTGCCGGGGGAGTCGGTTCCAAAGATTTGAGCATTTTGGGACACTTAGTCCCTAAATAAGAGCTTTGAAACTAGAAAACGGTCCGTAGCTGGAACAGTGTTAAGACGATCTTGGAACGGAAATCCGATGGTTCCATTAGCTCCGTTAGGTGATTTCGGGGTTAGGAGCGCGTTCGGAATGTATTTTGGAGGTCCGTAGCTCAATTAGGCTTGAAATGCCGAAGGTTGAAATTTTGGCGAATCCGATCGATAGGTGAGATTTTGATCCGGGGTCGGAATGGAATTCCGACAATTTCTGTAGCTTCGTTATGTGATTTTGGATATGTCCGCAAATTTTCAGGTCATTCGGACGTCGTTTGGACGGGTTTTTGATCGAATGTGCAATTCGGAAAGTTTTAAGAAATTTAGGCTTGAATTCGATGCGAATTATGGGTTTTGATGTTGTTAGACGCGTTTTGAGGATTGGAGCAAGTTCGAATGAGGTATTAAGATGTGTTGGTATGTTTGGATGAGGTCCCGGGGGCCTTGGGGTGTTTTCGGATGGTTAATCGGGAGAAAACATGGAAAATTGCAGAACGGGTGCACTGCTTCTGTTGTTTCCGCTCCTGCGGACTTTTGGACGCAGGAGCGAGTCCGTAGAAGCGGACGAGGTGCGCAGGAGCGGGTGATACCGCAGAAGCGGAAGAATTTCCGCTGAAGCGGGGTCGCTGGTGCGATCCTGGGATCGCAGAAGCGGACGAGAGATATTGGGCATGGTTCGCAGAAGCGGACGTTTTTCCGCTTGGGCGAGAACGCAGAAGCGGTCAGTTATGCGCAGGAGCGGACTTGTCCGCAGAAGCGGATGCTGCTTCGCAGAAGCGGAGCCGCTTAAGCGGCCCTCTTGCTCGCAGAAGCGAAAATGGCCGGCCAGGCCTGGAACCGCTGAAGCGACCCTTTGGTCGCGGATACGGGAGCGTAGAAGCGGAAAATGTTCCGCAGAAGCGAAAATCGCTGTAAGTAAGTGTATCAGAAGTTAGAAAAATTTCAGAAACATTTTAACATTTGGGGGTCTCGGCTTAAGGGCGATTTTGGGCGATTTTGAGGAGGAAATCAAGGGAAATCATCAAGTAATCAACTATGAACTCATATTATGATTAGTATTGATAATATCATGCAATTATATCATGAAAATGGAGGAATTTGGGGTAATTATGGAGGGTTTAGCCCTAGTCTTGGACTTTAGAAAATCAAGGTTTTGAATGGGAAAATGGAGTCCGATTTTGGTAAAATTGATATGCTTAGACTCGTATTGAAATGAGGGTTCCGAATATGTGACTTTCGTGATTTTTCGATAGGCGTACCGAAAGTCGGGTTTTGACAACTTGTGAGTTTTGGTGCATTTTGAGTTATTTTGATTGGGTAATACCCAATTGGCCTATTTTGATGTGATTCTATTGATTTTTATCAGATACTACACTTGTGGAGGCCGACATTCGCGGCAAGAAGGTTATTTCTTAGTGGTTTTGTACCGGAATTGAGGTAAGTGGCTTGTCTAACCTCGTGTGGGGGAATTTTCACCCCTAGGATATCATGTGATAGTTTAAATGCCTTGTACGCGAGGTGACGGGCATGTACATGCGCTGGTTGTTGAACACGTATTTTTTTTTTTCAAATGTTCGATGAGCGATATCCCTGTCTTTGGTTGTTAATTTGATATTTTACCCGGTAGTGGTTAGAAGAGCATGATTAGGTAGCACTTAACTGTTTGGTTGCCTAACTGCCTTGTTTGAATTCCTTGTTAATTATTGGCACTATTTTTCGGTGAAGTTATAGTTGAGCATAATTATTTCTCTCTGTGGATTTCCTTAATTGGTTGTGTTTGTGGACTGCGGGTTCGATTCCCGGAGACCCAGGGCTGTGGGTTCGATTCCCAGAGACCCGACGTGATATTGGTAGGGACTACGGGTTCGATTCCCGAGATCCTAAGTTATTTATTGGTAGGGACTGCGGGTTCGATTCCCGAGATCCTGAGTTATTGGTAGGGACTACGGGTTCGATTCCCGAGATCCCGAGTTATTGGTAGGGACTACGGGTTCGATTCCCGAGATCCTGAGTTATTGGTAGGGACTACGGGTTCGATTTCCCGAGATCCTGAGTTATTGGTAGGGACTGCGGGTTCGATTCCCGGAGATCCCGAGTTATTGTGATATTATTGAGACATGGGCTGCGGGTTCGATTCCCGGAGACCCAGGGGTACTGAGAATGGGACTGTGGGTTCAATTCCCACAGATCCTGGATTTGTTTATTTGAGTTGGTTATTTGTTATTAGCTTGGTTGTAGACAGTTTCGGTAAATGTTGTTATTTTGGAAATTTTGTTGTTATCTGTTAAACTGTTTATTTTGTTATCATCATATTATTATTTGTTTCTCAGTAGGGCCCTGACCTTCCTCGTCACTACTCCATCGAGGTTAGGCTTGGCACTTACCGAGTACCGCCGTGGTGTACTCATGCTACTCTTCTGCACACTTTTGTTGTGCAGATCCAGGTACATCAGAGCAGGCTCGTACTAGGTGATTCTGCAGCTTTCTGGGAGACTTCGAGGTATGATCCGCTACGTCCGCGGATCCGGAGGCTTCCCTTCTATTCTAGTATTACTAGTTGACATTTTTCTTCATTTCGTTGTTAGATACTCTTTACACATAGAGCCTCAGTTGTATTTCTCTTTTAGTCTGTGTTACCGTGGGGTTCCGGATCTTGGTAGTGTTTATTTATTGTGTGACGGATGTATGTGCCAAGTGGCACGGATTACATATCTTTTATGTTATTTTTCCGCTGTTTCTTATTTAAGTAATTATAATTTATAGATTCCGCAACGTGTTAGGCTTACCTAGTCGTGGGGACTGGGTGCCATCACGACATGTTCATAATTGGTGAACTAGGGTCGTGACACCTAGAGAGAAGAAATCACGGGAAAACGCTGGGAAATCATCGGGTATTCATCGGAGGTAAGTTTCTTGACTCAAAAACATCATTTTATGGTAGAATTAACATCAATCTTAATGAATTGGGATAGAAATTGTGAAGGATTGTGGCCTAGATATTGAAAACGAAAATTTGGGTTTTGAAAGGCCAATCGAACTCCGATTTTGGTAAATTTTATATGTATGGACTCGTGGCGAGACGAGGGTTCTGGAAATATGAGTTTCGAAGTTTTTTGAGATGTGGGCCCGGGGCTCGAGTTTTGCCAATTTCGTGATTTTTAATATTTTTCGAGTTCTTTCGATTGGGTTATGTTCCATTAGCCTATTTTGATATATTTGTGCTGATTTGTGCTAGTTTTGACGTGCGTGGATGCCGGTTCGAGGAGCTAAGGCATCGCGGGCATGAGCTTTCGTCGGTTCGAGGTGGGTAATACTTGTAAATGATGTCCTGAGGGTTAGTAAACCTCGGACTTGCACATCTTAGTGCTGTGTTGATAATAAAACCTAATTGTTGAAATGAATTGGACTAATTATCATGTTTGGGCTTCGTGCCGATTATTTGCATCCTTTAGGGATTGGTATCACTGTCTTGATAACACTGTGTATATTTTATTCTAGATTTAAGGTTTAAAATGGTATTTTGCTATTCAACATTTTTATAAGGTTATGAAAAACTTGAACAAGGTCTTAATAACATTTTTAGCTGTGAGCAAATATGATATTGTTGCCGTACGGCTTTCTTGATTATTTGTTAGACCGATTGGGGCCGAGGGCCATATGTTAGGGCATGACATTTTATGTGAGCATATGCATACACATGCATGGATCGGACTGCACGCCGCAGTGGTATACGGATCGGGTTACGCGCCGCAGCAGGTGTGATATTAATATTGTGCTTGGGTTGTAGGAGCCCCTCCGGAGTCTGAACCCCAACAGTGAGCACGGGTACCCAAATTGGATCGGGCTACACGCCGTAGAGGTCATATGCATTACATGGCATACATACCTTAGTTTATGTGTACTACGTGGCATAACATTCAGCACTCATACATTACTGGCACACATGCATTAGTTGCCTTATTGACCAGATCTCCCGGTGTAAATTGATAAGGAGTGTTGAGCCCGAGGGGCTGATTTGAGTGCGGACTTGCACTGCTTGAGATTGTATCCAGGTATTGGTATATTATTATGAAAGAAAGTAGCTAAAAATTGAGATTTTTAATAATCTACTCACATATGCTGGAAAGGAATAAAAAGATAGTTCTTTAATGTGTAGCATGAGATAGTGCCTATCGTGGTTTTCTTCCCTTCAGCATTATTTACTTTTATTACTGCTGAGTTGGAAGTACTCACACCGACTCCCTGCAACTTGTGTGCAGATCCAGGTACATCACAGTGGAGCTGATTCTATTGCGGCTTGGGAGTGCTTTTGGACAGTCGAGGTAGCTGCCAGCGTTCGCAGGACCTGATTCTCCAGTTTGTCTGTATTTTGTTCTGATCATCCCACACTTGTGCACGACTATACCACCCTTTATTTTGATGAACTTCCCGCGATTTTTTTTAATTGTTATCATTACTTCCCAGTACGGATACCTAGAATCCCATCATTCACATGATATAACACAAGCCTTGATCCTCTCTAATGAAACCGCCATCTTTAGCCACATACACAAATCTTAAGGCACCTGACTGTTACAAGCAAAATCTTGAACACTGCAAAACCATTCTCGGGCATCATGCACCTTTATCCAGCTGTAATTCAACGGTCTTATTGCGTAGAACCACTCGTGTTTTGTTAGAACTCTAACATCGCAGAACATGATTACTTACAGATACAATCAGCAATCTTTCTTTTCTATACGGTGAATATTCTTTACCAACATTAGTTCAAAACACCCTAGTACTCCATTAGATCTACGAAGCACTTTACCAGAATTTCCCAACATACTTAGAGACATAATCAACATAGCACACAATAGTGCAATCAGTTATTCAATAGCAGACCTCCCCAACTTAGCTCGAAGCCATTCATCAAAGCACTTTCAACCACTCATATCATTATTACTCAAGTGATGCCGAAATGTTAATATGAGATTAAACTCAAGTCATTTACAAGCCTTGATAGAGACTCGAATCATCAGAGACCTTAGCTCTTCTGCAATTCTTGCGGATATACACGCACCACCAATAAGCCCACTCTCTTTAGGTGACATAAATCTTTCTAAGTCCCAAATTTTCCAAAATTTTCGGCAGAGTTTCCTTTGTAATTTGGCCTATCCACCTGCCAGAGAATCACCAAACCATTCTAACAATACATTCACAACTCGACAAGACATCACAATGCATATCGACAACATTAGTCTCAATACTACACAAATCATATTATCATATTTGGTACATGAACATGCGTTGTACCTGCTCGAATCATAACACATATCAACTACCTTTCAATTACACATGAGAACCAATCCACCTATCTCGCCTCAATTTAGCATTTCAAGCACAATACCTTCCACCAGGATACACATAGCATAATCATTTTAGTCTTCCCGAGTTTGAACTCGTTCCACTACACATAAGGCACTTTACCTTCCAATTAAGAGGCGATGAAAATATTTCTCACGCCCATAGCTAGGGCTACATATCAAATCACAATAAAGATCAATACCGATCATATGAACTTCATAATACCGGCTCGCGAAATTAGTACCTTGGTGCTCAAGCCATAGACAAGGATCTGGCCTCAAGTCCTCCCGAATGGCCCAACATGAACTCACGGAGATTATATCTCGCCCCTCGATCGGGGAATTGCAAGCCATAAGTCAATTATATTACTGAGCGCTCGATGTGTACACAGACATGTGGAAGGAATTTCAAAAATTTTATCCCAAGCTGAATCAAGTACGCACGATAAGAATTCCAAGAAATGTGAAGTGTTTCCTAAAGGTTCGCAGCCTCCCGAGGATAAGTACAGGCGTCCCCGTACCGATCCACAAGACTCTACTAACCGGCTCAAGACTCATGCGGCCTAGTAAACCTAGGCTCTGATACCAACTTGTCACGACCCCAAATCCGGTCGTGATGGCGCCCAGCACACTGCTAGGCCAGCCCGACCAATCAACTACAATCATAGAGCTATGAGCTCGCCTTATCCCATTTAAGCATATCCATTGTAAAATAATAGTGATGTATATATCGAAACAGGGGAACCAAGTCCCAACGCATACCAACTCCTATAGACCGAAGGGTCAAGAGTCATGAGCCTCTACAGAGTATACAAAGTGTAAATAGTGAATTTTATTACGCGGGACGGACCAAGTCACGATCCTCAATGGTGCTCTACCCCATGCCCGTTATCCGGCTTGGTTTAGTTTTTCGGATTTTTATTAACACCCTTAACAACGTATGTAAAGATCTGCGCTATTTGCAAATATTGAAACCAACATATCTCATTCATTATAAGGTTAAATTGAGTGACTCAAAATCCTAACTTGACTATCCAACCGTCTATCTATTAAATAACTAAGTTGTTCTCTTTTACAGGTAATGCACATAAGTAGAAGTTAAGCATATTTGGGAGCAAAAAGAATCAAGTCTGTTTTGCAAGCAATAATGCGAGATACAAGTGTGCACATCTGAAGCTACATGAACTAAGATAGAAGAACCAGTTTCATCATTGTGTTTATTCTAAGTTTAGTTCAATTGTAGTAGGTTTTCATATTGTACCTTTCAGCTTTCATAGAAGCAAATTGTATTAGGTGCATTGAGTATTCAAGTTAGAGTTAAATTGAAAGTGTCACAACAGTGGAGGTTGTGTGCCACAGTCGGATTAAAGTTAATCCTTAGGTTTACAAAGAGTCTTTGTATATGCAGTTTTTGGATTAGTGATTTTAGTGGAGTTTGGGAAAATCCTACTGAGTAGTCAGTTGTGGTTTTTTAACCTTTTAAGCCAGGTCTTTTCCACATAAAATCTCTGTGCACTTTACTTTCAGTATTTATTATTCTCAAACTGCTATAGTTAGAACACTTAGAAGAACCAGGTTCTTCTAACGCAAAAATTAGGTACCATACAAATCACTCCACCTCTTGTGTGGTATTGAAGTTTAAATCATCAATTGGTATCAGGGCGGGTTATCCTTGAAGAGGTTAAAACCTTAGGAAACATCAACATGAGTGCTCCACCTGGGAACTGGGAAGGGGAATCCACTGCAAGGCCTCCTCTCTTCAATGGCCTCTATTACTCCTGGTGGAAAAATAGAATGAGGAACTATATCACGGGTGAAGACTATGAGCTTTGGGATATCATCACTGATGGTCCTTTAGCCATAACCAAGAAAAATGCTGAAGGAGTGGATGTTCCAAAAATAAGAGTAGATTGTAGTGCTGAAGATCTAAGGAAATGGGAGAAAAATGCAAAAGCCAAGAAATGTTTGGTATGTGGACTAGGTCCTAATGAGTACAACATAATTCAAGGTTGTGCTACTGCCAAGGAGATCTGGGACACTTTACATATGGATCATGAAGGAACACCTCAGGTAAAGAGGTCAAGAGGAACACTATTGTATTCTCTATACGAGATTTTACCATGAAAGATGGAGAAACTATCCAGGAAATGTATTCCAGGTTCACTACACTAACAAATGAACTTGGGTCTTTTGGAAGGAATATCCTGGAAGAAGACAAGGTGGAGAAGATTCTAACTAGGGTTTTGCCAATCTCCTAGGAAAGCAAAATCATTGCCATTCAGGAATCAAAGAACATTGGTACCCTAAAATTAGATGAACTAATTGGAAATCTCACTACTTATGAGCTAAGAAGGCAAACAATGAAAATGGATGCTCCAGAGAAAGAAAGAAGTCTGGCTCTCAGAATTTCAGAAGGATCATATCTCGAAGATGATGAAATGGCTTAACCAGATATTTCAAGAAATTTCTTATGAAAGGAAAATGTGCTTCAAAAGGAACAACATTCAGCAACTCTAGGGCTCCTGAGAAACAAACCAATGAAGGTTATTACAAGTCTGGGAACACTAATCACCACATCAGAAATTGTCCTTCATGGGAGATTGAATGGAAGAAAGAAAGAGCAGAAACAAGAAACAGGAAGAAGGAACAGGTTCAACCAAAAAGGAATAAGGGATCAATTAAAGCTATGGCTGCTGCATGGGGAGAAACATCAGATAAGGACTCAGAAAATAAAGCTGAAGATGAGAAAACTCCTATGGCCATCGGAGAATCAGAAGATGAACAGAAGGTAAGTATTCTACACCTTAAAGAAAAAATTAAATTCTTGAATAAAGAAAAACTGGCTGATTTGCCGATGGACTTCATAGATGAGTTTGAAATAATAAACAGTGAGAAAGATGTTGTGTCTGAAGAATGTGTTATCCTAGAAAAGATATATAAAAGACTAGAGACTAGGGTTGATAAGGGTGACAACATGAATACTGAGTTGAAGAACCAGGTTCATCAACTTGAAAATAAGATTCTAAAACTCAGATCTGAAAACATTAAACTGAAATTAGGGACAGGTACGAAAAAGGCTGATCAATCATCTCTCATCCTAGAAGAAAATCTAGGAAAAATGAAAGATGAACTTTACAAGAAAGATGAGTTGATTAAAGTCTTAAAAGAAGATTTAGGAAAAGTAAAGCATGAATTAGACAGAACATGCAAATGGAACAAGGCTTCTAATGCACTCTCCTGGCTGCAAGAACATCATAGTAGCAACAAGATAGGACTTGGATTTGGGACTCAAGCTCCAAAATGGGATCTCAAAAACAAGTACCTCACACTTTCAGAGAATAAGATCTGCACACACTGTGGTAAGACTGGCCATTACAAAAATGAATGTAATGCTAGAGAAAAGGCTAGTCAAAAGAATAAAGCTTTTGTTAAAGAAATGTACAAATTGCCTAGTTGGGCAAAGAAAAAATTGATTTATCCTTTTGTCAATAGAAAGGGACCCAAACTAGTTTAGGTTCCTAAGACTAACCCCTAATTTCGTTTTTCAGGACCAAGTGAAAAGAAGTAGCCAAATATGGTGCATGGATAGTAGCTACTCAAAATATATGACTGGTAACAAGAAATAGTTTATTTCACTTTGAGAACCTCCAAGGAGGTAATGTCTCCTTTAGAAATGGAAAGAAAGGTGAGATCATCGGTGTTGGAAAGGTAGGAAAAACATACTCTCATTCCATTGAGAATGTCTATTTGATAGATGGCTTAAAGTATAGCCTGATAAGTGTGTCACAACTGTGTGACAGAGGTAAGCTTGTGGCCTTCACTTCCACAAAATGTTTTGTGATTAGCCTTACTACTGACAAGATTATTTTGCAGGGAATGAGAGTTAACAATATTTACATTGTAGATTTGTCAACTCTTTCTGAAAATGAACTTACTTTCTTGTGTGTGGTAATTAATGATCCCCTCCTTTGGCACAAAAGACTCGGTCATGCCAGTCTAAATCAATTAAACAACTTAGTCTCCAAGGACTTGGTGATAGGGTTACCTAATATCAAGTTCAAGGAAGACAATGTTTGTGAGGCATGTGCAAGAGAGAAGCAGGTAAGGTCATCCTTTAAACCTAAGAAAATGATAAGTACTTCCAAGATGTTGGAATTGGTTCATATGGATCTTTGTGGTCCAATGAGATCCATGAGCATAGGTGATAAAAGATATGTAATGGTGCTGCTTGATGATTATTCTAGATTTAACTGGGTATTATTTCTAACTTCTAAAGATAAAGCATTTGAAATGTTCACTTCTTTTATTAGGAAATCAAGTTGCATCTATTAGGTCTGATCATGGAACTGAATTTGAAAATGTAAAGTTTGCTGAATTTTGTGACGAAAATGGAATAGATCATAATTTTTCTGCCCCTAGGACTCCTCAACAAAATGGGGTAGTTGAAAGGAATAATATAACCCTTGAGGATATGGCAAAGGCCATGTTACTTTCTAGTAAACTACCTCATAGCTTCTGGGCAGAGGCTATAAACACTGTTTGTTATATAATAAACAGATGTATGACTAGACCTCTTGTAAACAAAACTCCCTACGAGTTATTTAAAAGGAGAAACCAAACATATCCCACCTTAGGGATTTTGGTTGCAAGTTCTATATGCACAACAATGACAAAGACTCCCTAGGTATGTTTGATCCCAAGAGTGATGAGGAAGTATTCTTGGAATATTCTTCACATAGCAAAGCATATAAAGTATTTAATAAAAGAACCCTATGTGTTAAAGAAAGTGTACATGTTGTGTTTGATGAATCTAACACTTTTGTTGAGATATAGGAACATGAAGATGAAGCCATTGGACTGGTGAGAAAATTCACTAAAGTCACAACACAAGTCAAGGCAGCACCAAAGGAAAGAGCAGGTGATGGAACATATCCTTTCACCTCGGGCTACCTGACAGGTGGAACCAATCTTAAGGATCTTGCTTCTGAACCTGTTCCTCTACACCATAACAATGAAGGAGAAACTAGTAGAAACTAGATGGTAGGAAAATCTTACAATTATTTGAGTTCTCACCCCATTGAGAACATCATAAATGATCCATCATCAGGGGTCAAGATAAGATCACAACTGAAGAACCTATGTGCATTTGATGCATTTTTGTCTCTCATTGAACCTAAAAATATGAGTGAAGCTCTACAAGATGCAGATTGGGTCAATGCTATACAAGATGAACTCAATCAGTTTGAAAGAAGTCAAGTTTGGTACTTGGTTCCAAAACCTAAAGACAGGTCAGTCATTGGAATAAAATGGGTCTTCAGAAACAAATCAGATGAAGATGGAACAGTTACAAGAAATAAGGCAAGGTTGGTGGTTCAAGGCTATAGTCAATAGGAAGACATTGATTATGCTGAGACTTCTGAGCCAGTTGCTAGGCTTGAAGCAATTAGACTCCTCATAGCCTTTGCATCACATATAGAATTCACTCTTCATCCAATGGATGTCAAAAGTGCCTTCCTAAATGGCTATCTCAAAGAAGAAGTGTTTGTGAGACAACCTCCAGGATTCGAAAGCAGAGAATATCCTTACCATGTTTACAAGCTAGATAAGGCTCTCTATGGTCTTAAGCAGGCCCCAAGAGCTTGGTATGAAAGATTATCAAAATTTCTCCCGGAGCATGGGTACAAAAGAGGTAAAATTGGCAGCACCTTATTTATAAGGGAAAAAGGTTAAGATCTTCTTGTTGTACAAATATATGTTGATGATATCATTTTTGGGGCCACTACAGATAATTTGAGCAACGAATTTGCAAAACTAATGGGCAATGAATTTGAAATGAGTATGATGGGTGAACTAATCTTTTTCTTAGTCCTACAGATAAAGCAAAGCTCAAATGGAACCATGATTCATCAACATAAATATACAAAGGAACTAATCAATAAGTTTAAAATGGAGGACACTAAAGAAATAGATACACCTATTGGAACTGCCACTAAATTAGATGCTGATGAACCTGGTTCATCAGTTGATCAAAATTTATATAGGGGTATGATTGGTTCACTCTTGTATTTTAATACAAGTAGACCTGACATTGTATTCAATGTAGAACTTTGTGCACGTTTTCATGCTAATTCAAAAAGAGTCCCATTTGACTGTTGTCAAAAGAATATTGAGAATGAAAGGGACCACTGAATTATACATATGGTATCCTAAAGGTAGTAATTTTTATCTGGTAGGATATGTTGATGCTGACTAAGCATGTTTTCTAGTGGATAGAAAAAGCACTTCAGGTATGGCTCACTTTTTTGGTTCATGTCTTGTATCATGGGCCACCAAGAAACAGAATTCAGAAGCCTTATCTACTGCGGAGGCTGAGTATGTAGCTGTTGCTTCTTGTTATGCTGAACTACTGTGGATCAAGCAACAATTAGTAGACTTTGGTATAGAAGTAGGATGCATACCAATATTCTGTGATAACACTAGTTCTATAAGCATGACAAAGAACCCGGTTCGTCACAAAAGGACTAAGCACATAGATGTTAGACACCACTTCTTAAGAGACAACTATGAGAAAAGGCTAATTTCCATAGAATTCTGTGTAACTGATAAGCAAATAGCTGACATCTTCACTAAGGCTTTAAGTAGAGAAAATTTGAAAGGAACAGGTTGGAGTTAGGGATGATTAAGATCACCTAAAAGGACCAGTTCAGAAAGTAAAATTAAAATATATATATATATATATATATATATATATATATATATATATATATATATATATATATATATATTGGTTAGGAGTTTTTAATCTGTGTGAATATTAGACTAATTTCTACTCAATCTCATACTGTAAATAAGTATACTCTTATGACATGTGCTTATGAAATTCATTAATCTCTTACAAAATTTCTAATTTGTCATTTGAGGCATAGTCAAGAAAAGTGTCACCTAAAGAACCTGGTTCATAAAAGTATGCTCATGAAAAGTCCATGTATGTTTCTATTCTTTACACAATTAGAAAAATTTAATTATCAATCATGAGAAAGAATCCCAGATATACAAAAAGTCCAAAATTCAATTCGTTGAGCCTATTGGACCAAATTCATTAAAACTAGAAGTCTAAATATAACAGAAACTTTTCTTAAATTCTAGCAATTATATTTAATACCTATGGAGACCGGAACTCTAATTTGATTAGACTTCTATGTGACTACTAAAAAGGCTGCAAATTCTGAGCAATAATTACCTTCTTTAAATACCCCCAAAACACCCCTTAATTATAATTTCTTCAAAATCCCTGATCATTCTCTCTTTCGTTCTTGTAACTCTCCAAAGCTTCTACACCACTAAAATTCTCTTAGGGTTTGAGAAATATCTCACAATGACAAATCCTTAAGACAACCCTACCACTCCACCACCCTTTTCACCCAACACCTTATCTTCCACACCATTAGTTGAAAATCCAAAACCTAGATTATGTCGCTAGAAATGCTGGCAAGAAAAACTATAGCCACTGGTTCTTTAAGAAAACCTTGAATGAAAAACTTCAATCAAGTCAAAAGAATGCAATACCAGTTGCTGAGTTCAACTCTAGCTCGGAATCTGATGATTAAATCTCCACTAGTGAAGGAGATGAACCTGGATCTTCTAAATAGACCAAAACTCAGGAAACTCAAAGAGAAGTGGACACGTGTTATGTTTTTTCATATGTGGTTCAAAGACAGGAAAATAAATTTATTCTGATAGGGGATGCTAAAGATGTAGGTGGGAGTGCATCAAAAAATTGAAGAAGAAAAGGAAGAAGGAGATTTTAGCCATATGTGGGAGTGGGGAAGGAGGAGTATCAAAGTCAGGGGGAAGTGGATCAGGTGAGGCGGCTGGGGGGTTAATAAACTTGAACAAACAATAAGATGAACCTGGTTCATCTGATGAAGAAAGTTTGGCTGACTTATTAAAGAAAGTGGGGGCAAGTTATGACCCATTGAAATGCAAAGCTTCATCACAAAAAAACCCTGCTACATCCAAACCAACCAAGAAAAGCAAGCAATCACCACCCAAGTCTACTACTAGGATTAGAGCTACAAAAAGTAGAGTTAGGGAAAGTGAAGCAGAATTGAAAAGGGCCTTGGAAGAGAGCAAGAAAAAGAGGAAAGGAAAAGGTAAATAAAAGATTGGTAAATCTAGGAGGCTATGGTCGAAGAAGAAGAACAAGAGATGGAACATGTCCATCTAGAAGAGAGTCCTACTGTGGAAGTTCCAGCAACAAAGTTCAAGGGAACCACGACTTCTGCAGAAAAGTCTTCCAAGTCAGTGCCTGCTGAATCTATTCTTTCCAAGAGAACAAGGTCAGCTACAAAAGGAAAACAAGTAAAAACTACTGAAGAAGATGATAAAGGAGCGAGGATGAAGGAGATGAATCTGAGAAAGAACATGACAGACATGCCATGTTTGGCAAGAGAAAATTTTGAAGGGAAGACTACTCAAGGACCTGGAGGAGCCAGGTATGATAAGGCTTCTATCTACTTTAGAAGCACAAGGCTGGAAGGGCATGGTTCTTCAGATGGATAGAAAATTTGCTAGGAATGAACTTGCTGAGTTCATGGAAAATGGAACAGTGAAAAACGGGATAGTGACTAGCAAAGTGAAAGGTGTCAAGGTGAAGTTCAGTGCTGCAAAGCCGGGTAAGATTCTAGGCATCCCTAGTGAGGGATATGATGACTATACAAGGCAGAGGTGGCCTATCCTGGATGGATTGCCTATTGATCTTAAGATCACAAGAAATTTTTCTGACACCACATCAGATGAAGAGGTACCTCAGGCTAGGGCAGTTCAGAAAAGTGAAATGAGGCCAGACAACAAAGTTCACTTTGAATTTGTTAACAAATGTCTTCTACTCAGACAGGAAAGAAGGCATACAACAAATTATATGGATCTGGTGCTTATGCAATGCCTGAATGAAGGGAAGCAGATCAAATGGCCTACCTTTATTGTGAAGCTGCTTGAAAGGGTACTCAATGGCTAAAAATCTCATGCCATTCCCTATGGATTTATCTTGACAATTGTGCTTGAAAGATTAAATGTTCCCCTGAAAAAGTGGGAAATGGCTTCGAGCAAAGGGCATTTGGCAGCAAAACCCTTCAAGATGTGATTATCTGCTCAACACAGCTCCAGCTGAACTTGGTTCTTCAGCAAAAACTCCAGTGAATAGTAAGGTCAGAGCCTTAGTTCAGGAGGTTGGGGAAAAGGATGTTGAAATAGCAAGGCTTTAGGCAAGAGTTGCTGAATTGGAGGGAGAAAGAAATGGGTTGAGAGCTGAACTTGCAAAGGACCCAGTTTGGGATTTTAGATGTTTCTTTCTTTTTTGCTCATGGTTTGGTAATTCTGTTTTTCTTATTGTGGACTGAATTGTAGAAACTCCTTGCTAATCAATGAATGCAGCTTTTCTAAGCCTCTAGCTCTTCTAAGCCTTAGGTATCCTATCCTAGTGTGCACCAGTCAAGACCCCTTCAGTGACCCAGTTTGGGATTTTAGATGTTTCTTCTTTTTTGCTCATGGTTTGGTAATTCTATTTTTCTTATTGTGGACTACATTGTAGAAACTCCTTGCTAATCAATGAATGCAGCTTTTCTTATTTTTGTTAAATATGATCTTTATAGTTATTTTTGTTAAGTTGAATTTTGGTTAACTTAAGAATGTGTTGACTTGCAGTTGCCCAGTGGCCATGAGTTCTGATTAGATTACTGAGTTTACATTAGTTGTGCAACTTTTTGATGATGCCAAAAGGGGAAAGATATTTGTGCTTAAAATTCTTTATCTGAACAAGTGATGTTTATGACCTAACTTAAATCTAGTACTTTATGAAAGTTGAGAATTTTCTAAAAATTTTCTAAGTGTTGATATTTCAGCTAAGGTTCAGACGTTCTATGATCACTAAAAGCAAAGATCAAAAACGGGGGAATTTGTTTGCCCAAGTTCATTTGAAGCTTTTGAAGATTGACAAATGAACATTTGGAAAGGACCTGGTCCATCATGAGAGACACAGTTAGTCATAACCACTGCACATGGAAGGCACGTGAGGAAGATATGTACTGAAGCATATTCATCACGCCCAACTATGCCTAATAAAAAGGACAATGCGGTCGCAGCAAATATGCCCAAGTATTACACACGGGGTCGAATCCTCAGAGAGTTAACCTACCAACTACAATCTTCAAAACCCAACAAAACTTCCGAATCAGCTTCGAAATATTCAAATATCTCTTTGAGTGGTTTCTAATAAATACTTTTGCGAAGAACAAATTAACTGAAGTAATAACTGAAAGTGTTGTATATAATAATGAGAAAGACTAAGGTGATGATTTTCCCTATTGATGGACTCCTTTCTGTTTATGCTCAGAAAAATTGTCAATACCTCTCTATCAATAATGAACAATAATTCTACAGTAATTCTCTCACAAGCAATTACAATAATTTGCTATTGCACTCTTCCGAGCTACCCTAGCTTGCTTTAGTTATTACTGTTCATTTTAGATTGCACCCAAGGTTTCGTTATTCCTAATCCCACCTTTAAATCCACAATTATAGATTCCTTAATAATCTAGGTATAGTGTTGCTCAACAATAACCTAAATATGCACTCTTTTCCAAGTTATGCACACTAAATATGCACAACTAATTGAGGATCCTATCAATTAACTACAACAAAAATGAAGTTGAACAAATCGAAATTTAATTAATAATTTTTATTCACATAAGCCATAAGTTCATCAAGAAATAGGTTCCATCACAACCTTAGATTCTTCAGGGCTGTTCAAGCGTATTTTCCATGATTTTTGCACAAATGGCCTTTTTCACCTTCTTTTGACTCCAAAATTGCTATTTTAGCCTTCCTCAACTATTGTGTACCTATAACACACGAAAAACACTGACAAGAGCATTTTGTCATCATATATATTATCAAAGCAACATTAAAGTGTGATTATTTAGGGTATAAATATAGTAAAATTCACCTATTATCAACACCCCACACTTAAACCATTGCTCGTCCTCGAGCAACTTTAATCACACTTTTAAGCCAATATTATCAATGTCTCCCCCAAAATAAGTCACACAAGCTATCATTCATGATTAACCTAAGTAATGCACAATCCTTACTCAACTGTAAACTCCAATGCCAAACACATCATTGCTTACTCTAATTACTATTACTGACTTGCAAACTTACCCTTTTCTTCCTGAGTTACATGCCCTCACACACACAAACTGAGAGAAGTTCCCAAACATATGCAATTTATAACATGGAACTTATATATATAGAAACATTTCACTCACTCTCAGCAAATAGCATTCATATGTACATAGACACACCATGAGCTTTCCCCTAGTATAATACTCCACTAATCGAGCCATTTAGTGAAAGATTAAGTGGTCTTTAAAGGTTGTAATGTAGGCTATGAGACGGGGAGGATACTTTGGTTATAGTGGCTAACCTCCCTAAACACTTCTTTTACATAGACTTCCCTTTAAGCTTTCCATTATGCTCACCCTAACCATTCTTCCACCTTTTATTCACTTTTAATCCCACTTTTCTTTTGGTGCAAATGGCTTTCTTATTTATATATATGCATTTATTTTATAAGCATTTACTGTACAACTGCCAGTTCACCAATCCTACCATTCATTCTTGATATCCCTTTTTCGATTTTCTCTCACCCCACACTTTTACTTTTGCATGTTCATTACAATTCGAGTGCTTCTAGGAGGTAAGGTACAACAATGTACGACATATATTTTGTGAACATTATAGGGTTATCAAAGAATAGGCTTAAAGCTCAAATGGGTTAACTAAAATATTATGTACAGGTGGAATCACAGTTTTAAGTTTATGGGGTTGCACAAAGAAATGCCTATATCATCTCTATAACTAAATAACTTCTATTTCGCTTTGCACACACAGAGGGCAAGTTCTAGGTATCATGTATAAACATATAATGTAGGTAAAAATCTCACACACATTTAGCATGCAACTCATTCTGAATTAGGTTCATCTACAAAGTCATAACAATGTTCAAGCAAGCTACACTGTGTAATTTAAGGCATATCATAGAATCTACAGTCAAGCTTAGATAATACACTCTCAAGTTCATTTTAATTTTGCTAGTGTCCATACTTGGGGTTACATATTAACCTTCACCCATTAATCCTAAAAAAGAAAAATCTACCTAACTCGGTTCAATAAAAACCATTGGAAAAGAATTGTGGTCAAAAGAAAAACAAAGGGGGAGGTGATACACTACCTAAAAAAAGAAAAGAAATAAACAAAAATTCACTACTCCCTCAAGAGTACTGTCCAAGTAGTCCGTCATCAGGAAGGGTCCTCTACTAATATTTTTGGATTTTTTTATTTTATTTTTATTTTTATTTTTACTCCGACTTTGACCCTTAAGAAACCCGTCGACAAGTGTCCATCATCGGGCCAAGCCAGCTAATATACTATACAACTAAGTATACAATGTACAACATACACTACCGAGTAAGTCTCCCACCCCACACTTAAAATCATGACATGTCCTCATGTCATATAAAACAAATTAAAGCATAGAAGGGTTAAAAGACTTCCCTGAGACTCAATTTGAGTCGGAGACTGTGGCGGGGTCGACGTTGCATACTCGATCCAATGCTCTTAACCACGCCATGAAGCGGCTCTCAGACCTGGACTGTCGTTGTGGCATTGTATCCATGTGAGTGTGCAGGCCATCCACAGAAGTGCGTAGATCCGCAACTTCATCCTCCAAAGAACTAAGCATAGGTCTGGTGGACTAGGAACGGGATAGGCCGGCTCTAGAATGAGCTTGCCTAGATGGACCTGCAGAGTCAGTAGACCTCTTGGACTGGACAACCGGTACTGGGTCGTCATCATCTTCAATATCAATTAGGTCGTTGCCTCGACCAACCCGAATACTTGAAGCTTTAAATGTAGCTTTTTGTGGCAGCTCACCATCAGTAGGTAATACAGGTGTATGGTAAGAGAGGTAAAGAGTAGTGACCAAAGAAGGGAAATAGAATCCCTTGGACTTAAGGGGTCCCCTCAGCATCATTTCATCACTAATAAGTCAGGCAGCGTCAAACTCTCGCTGGGTGAGAAAGCAACAAGTCAACACTGCCCTATTAAAATTCACATCAGTAGTGTTGCTGGAGGGGAGGAAACCGTTACAAACCACCGTGAACCAACATTTGGCTAGATGCGTAAATGAGGTGGAATTAAGAGTGATTTGGTCTTTAATCCACAAAGGATGTCCACCTACGCATAAGGCCTCAATCATGATGTCCCAAGTGATACCAGGCCTATTGTGGTAATAATCCATGTCACTGCTTTAAGCAGGCAGTCTCAAGGCTTGCCTAATACTAGGCACCTTAGCATAAACACGTTTACCTCGCACGAAGACCTCTCTAGCCATGTTGTAGGTTGCGTTGGCATAGAACTCCCTCACAAGCATTTTGTTGACAAGAGCAGGTTCCTGGAATAAGAACTCCATTTCAATGCACCATATCTCCTCATACATGTCGGGCTTCTCTACCCGAAGTTCCATCATGTCAATAGGAATTTCCTACAGCCATGCCTTGGTGGCCTTGGCATGAAAGTCGTTTTCCGCCTCTTCAAACTCAAAGTAGGACTCATAATAGGTGGATGCCTAGATGAGCTTGCTGCTTGCCTTGAACGCTTTGGTGCCATAGTCCTGCACATAAGAAGCATAACAATGATTTTCATTACATTAATGCATCGAATGGTTACTCAGACTTCACCATCTGCTGACTACAAACGTACTCCTTTAGTGCCATCATACCATGACCCCTAATATGCCCATTAATTTCCAAAAATTTCACCAATTCTAGCCTAATGCACCCCACACTTACTTCATCTATCATGACAACACCACCCCACACACTTTTACAACATCTCCAAATTTACAACAGCAACCCAACCAAACCTAGGAATAACATCCCCTAAAATTTTACAACACCATACAATACCACATAATTGGCCAAACCATGGCCCAAAACCATATTAGTCAACAACAAAATAATTTAGGTCTCCAAACCACCACAACAATGCACAATTATATAATAATGGAGACCCAACCAAGTCAAGTACCAAAAATCTCAAAAATCAACTATTCAACAATGGTGATATACTAATAGGGCACAATTACATATTTTACACCAAGCCTAGGTCAGGTTTAAGCAAAAACTAAAAACTAACTATATTATACTAATGAAACGAGAAGAAAATTAAAGAGAGAAGAAAGAGAAAAGAGAAAACTTACTTAAATAGGGGAGGGGAGGAGTAGAATAGTAACAATGGAGGTTGGGGGGAGGGTAATGGAGGAAGAAGAAGAGAGAGGGGAGGGATTTTGGTTAGAGAGAAGGAGGAGGAAATTGTGTTAGAGAGAGAGAGTGGAGGGGGAGAGGCGGCAGATTTTGGAGAAGTGATGGGGGGGGGGGGGTTTAGGTTAGATTTATTAAAAAAGGGGGAATAAAAAATAAAAAAATTATTTTTTTTTGTAACAGCCGACATACCTGGGCCTTGTCGCGGTCCACTGTGGTTTCACTGTAGTCATGGTGGAATCGCGAGCGATAGGGTTTAGAGGGTGCATTCTACAGCAGTTTTATCGCGATCGTGGTCCAACCATGGTGGGTGAGGTTCAGAGGGGCCATCTCACCGCGGTTTCACTGCGATCACGGTGGAACCGTGGTAGAAGGCAACCTCTAATTCTTCCGCCTACCATCTACCTTTTTTTATAGTCTAACTATAATGTTTACAATTACAACAATTTCATGGGTTGCCTCCCACGTAACGCCTGATTTAACATCGCGGCACGACTCAACTTAGCGTAATTTAAGGCTCTCTCAACCTTTGAGGTTCATTCAAATACAACTCATACCTCTCTTTGGCCTCATCCATGCCAACATGCAATTTTAACCGCTGTCCATTGACTTTAAAAGTGCGAGAGCCATCTTCAGTGCCTATTTCCACAGCTCCAGATGGTAACACTTTAACCACCCGGAATAGGCCATACCATCTTGATTTCAATTTGCCCAGGCACAATCGTAATCTTGAGTTATAGAGTAATACCTTGTCCCAGGATTAAAAGTTTCACTATATGATGTTTTGGTCATGTAGCCACTTTATCTTCTACTTATAAAACCTCGTGCTCTCAAAAGCCAGATACCGGAACTCGTCTAGCTCATGTAATTCAGTGACTCTTATTTTGCCCTCTTCTTCCCAGTTGAGAATTAGTCGTTTAAGTGCCCACCATGCTTTATGCTCCAATTCAACGGGTAGGTGACAAGCTTTCCCAAACACCAATTTGTATGGTGACATGCCGATCGGTGTCTTAAAAGCTGTCATATACACCCATAGTGCATCATCGAGCTTTCTTGACCAGTCGGTCCTTGTGGTGTTCACTATTTTTGTTAGTACACTTTTTATTTCTCTGTTGGATACCTCAACTTGCACACTAGTTTGCGGGTGATATGGAGTAGCCACCTTGTGCCTCATATCGTATTTTGCCAACAATTTTTCAAATGCCCAATTACAGAAGTGAGTGCCCCCGTTGCTTATAATTGCCCTCGGTGTCCCAAAGCGAGTGAAAATGTTTTTCTTGAGAAATCCCACCACCACCTTAGCATCATTGGTGGGTAATGCTACAACTTTCACCCATTTGGACACATAGTCTACAGCAACAAGAATATATGTATTGCCATAGGAGCTGACGAAAAGACCCACGAAATCTATCCCCCGTACATCAAATACTTCCACCTCTTGGATTGGGTTCATAGGCATCTCGTGACGCCGGGAGATATTCCCGATGCGCTGACATTCATTACACCCTTTCACCCACAAGTGTGCATCTTTAAATACCGTTGTCCAGAAGAATCCGGACTCAAGTACCTTAGCTGATGTTCGAACTCCTCCGAAATGGTCACCATATGCCGAAGCATGACAAGCCCGCAAGACAAAAGATTGTTCGATCTCGGGGAGCCATCTCCGATTCATGTTATCAAGGAAAATTCTAAACAAGTAGGGCTCATCCTACTAGTACAATTGGCTTTCACGAAAGAATCTTTTCTTCTGGACCAATGACAGGTCGTGAGGAACAATACCACTAGCCATGTAGTTTGCATAGTCTGCATTCTGTGGTGCTTCAAGAAGAGTGGTAGTGAGTAGTTGCTCATCTAGAATGGTTTCTAGAATTTCTTCACTTTCTTTAACATTTTCGGCTCCTTTAAGTCGTGATAAGTGATCAGCGACTTGATTTTCAGTGCCTTTGCAATAACGATTTCGTGATCAAACTCTTGCAAAAGCAGCACCCAACGAATTAGGTGCGGCTTAGAGTCCTTTTTTTAAATTAAATATCTTAATGCTGCATGGTTAGTGTATACAATTACCTTGGATCCAATGAGATAGGACCAGAACTTGTCAAACGCAAACACTACCGCCAGCATCTTCTTCTCTGTCACAGTGTAATTTAGCTGGGCTCCACTCAGTGTTCCACTAGCATAGTAGATTAGAAGCATCAGCTTGTCCTTCCGCTGGCCCAGCACTACCCCTACTGCATAGTCACTTGCATCGCACATGAGCTAGAATGGTTTCTCCTAGTTGGGGGCAATAATGATTGGTACTGTGACAAGCCTCTTTTTCAGTTTCACAAATGTAGTCCTGGAATCATCAGAATATACAAAAGGGTGATCTTTTCCCAGTAACTTACATAGGGGATTGAAAATATTGGTGAAGTCTTTAATGAACCTCCAATAAAAACCGGCATGTCCAAGAAAGCTTCTAATGGCTTTGACAGACGTCGGTGGAGGCAGCTTTGCAATGACGTCAACTTTGGCTCGATCCACCTCAATTCCCTTGCTAGAAACCCGGTGCCCCAAGACTATTCCTTCTTGTACCATGAAATGGCACTTTTCCCAATTTAGCACCAAGTTAGTCTCAATGCACCGTTTCAGCAATCATGTCAGATTGACAAGGCACTCATCGAACGAATTCCCTACCACTGAGAAATCATCCATGAACACCTCCATAATACCTTCCACCATGTTAGTAAATATGGCCATCATGCACATTTGGAATGTGGCAGGTGCATTGCATAGGCCGAATGGCATCCTCCTGAAGGCAAAAATGCCATATGGGCATGTGAAGGAGGTCTTTTCTCTATCCTCAAGGGCAATAGAGATCTGATTGTACCCTGAGTACCCATCCAAGAAGCAAAACTGTGACCTCCCTACCAACCTGTCGAGTATCTGGTCAATGAAGGGAAGCGGGAAGTGGTCCTTTCGGGTGGCTAGATTTAGTTTCCGGTAGCCCATGCAGATCCTCCAGCCGGTAACGGTTCTTGTTGAAATTAACTCATTGTTTGCATTCTAAACAACCGTCATGCCACCCTTCTCTAGTACACATTTAACTGGGCTAACCCAGCTACTATTAGAGATTGGGAAAATAGTTCTCACGTCTAGCCACTTTATCACTTCCTTCTTCACCACTACCTTCATATTTGGGTTCAGCCTTCTTTGGTGTTCCCTGGAAGGTTTGTGTCCCTCTTCCAGGAGAATCTTATGCATGCAGTAGGCGGGGCTGATCCCCTTTGTGTCTGCCATAGTCCAACCAATGGCAGTTTTGCATTCCTTTAGTACATGTATAAGCTGTTAAGCTTGAACATCTAGCAAACCAGATGAGATAATAACATGTAAAGTGGAGTTAGGACCCAGAAATGCATACCTGAGATGAGCTGATAATGGCTTGAGTTCCAACTTGGGTGGTTCTTCAATGGATGGTTTTGCTGGGGGTCTCTCTATTTTCTAAGTGTAGAGGTTCAAACTCCAATTTTCTATCCCAAAACCCCTTGCCTTCCAGTGTAACACCCATTCCGCTAGACTTTCACCATTTGCCTCCTTTACGTTCATTAGGTATGCATGTAGTGGGTCTTCAGTTGTCAATGCTACATCATATGTCTCCACTATCACATCTATTGCATTAATAAGAGAACAATTCACAAACTCACTAGGGCGCCTCATAGATTTCTGTACATTGAATATGATCTCTTCATCGTTTAGTCTCATCTTGAGCTCCCCAATCTCACAATCGATCAATGCTCTCCTCGTGGCTAAGAATGGTCTTCCTAAAATTATGGGAATCTCCTCATCCACCTTGCAGTCTAGAATCACAAAGTCGGCGGGAAACACAAACTTCCCCACCTGAATAAGCATATCATCTTATATCCCGAATGGACGTTTTACAGTCCTCTCAGCAAGCTTTAGTAACATTGAAGTAGGCTTGGCTCTCCCAATGCCCAGCATCTTATAGATCACCAAGGGCATAAGATTTATACTAGCCCCCAAATCACACAATCCCTTAGTAAAGGCAAAGTGTCCTATAGTGCATGGAATAGTGCAGCTACCTGGGTCAAATAATTTCTTAGCTATGGGTCTTGATACCACTGCACTACATGTCTGAGTAAGAGTAACTGTGGCCAAGTCTTGATAATCAAATTTCTGCGACATCACGTCTTTCAGCATTTTAGCATACCCAGGCATCTCTTTCAAAGCTTCAATTAAGGGGATGTTTACCTGGATTTACTTGAGTATTTCAAAGAACTTATTGTATTGTTGCTCCTTTTGGTGCTTGGCCAACCTTTGAGGGAATGGGGCTGGAGGCTTTTTCTTCCCATTCACTTGGGATTTTTCTTTCTCTACTACCTGTTCCACAACCGGCTGTTCTACCGGTTCAGCTACTTTCTCAGTTTCCTGCTGCACATCAATATTTCTAGTTGCTGGCTGGACCGTAACTTCTATCAACCCTGTGGACTCATCCAGTTCAATGGGTACTGGAATGGGTGTCTTAGCCTGCAAGTTGACTCTAATTCTCTCTTGCTAAACATCAAGATCTCTACCATTTCTCAAACTTACTGCCATCAGCTACTTTGTGACTTGATCTTTTAGGTTTGTTTGAGTGTCTGCAGGTAATGTCCCTTGAGGACAATTGTTCAGTGTCATAGAAATTTGGCCCACTTGCACCTCGATATTTTTAATAGTTGCATCATGTGCATCTACTCTTTCATTGATTTTGGCATTGGACCCAATAACCTTCTGCATCATAGCTTCTAGCTTTGCAAACCCATCTTCATGTCTACCCACATGTTGTGGTGGAGGTGGATAATACCCCTGCTTCTGATTGTTGAAAGCTTGAGGTCTAGGATATGGAGGCATATTGTTGGGTGGCCCCATACCTCCTGCATTGTATTGTGGCTGAGGGGGCCTGTACTGCTATGGAGCCTGCTGACCCCAATTATGGTTTCCCTGTCGCTGCCCTCCATAATTTGCCACGTAATTCATGTATTCATGTTGATGATGATGTTCCTGGTCTACAACCCATGGATTACCTATGGGTTGGCTAATTCAAGATATGCATAAACCCCCACTAGTGGTATCTACGATATGTACCTGCTGTTTACCCCTAGATTCTTCCACCCTTTTTGTCAGGATGCTAATCTGTGTCAAAAGAGTATCCATGTTTTCCGTTATAGTGTTGGAAGGGTCCAAAGGTACAGAGTGTACCACTGGAGTGATAGGAGCATTCCTGGTTGTCCACCTTGAGTTCTGAGCCATCTTGTCTAGCAAATTCTGGCCTTCACTCCAGGTCTTGCTCAGAAAAGCCCCACCTGCTGAGGAATCTACTATATTATTCATGCTATCCGAAAGCCCCATATAAAACCTTTGACTGAACATCTGTTCAGGAACCCCATGGTTAGGACACATGACTAGCATACCCTTAAATCTGCCCCAAGTCTCATGCAATGTCTCCATCGGTTTTTTGCTTGAATCTTAATATCTCATCAATTTGTTGAGCTGTTTTGTTAGGTGGATGGAACTTATTGTGGAACTGTTTGACTAACTCATCCCATGTGGCAATAGAGTTGGTGGGAAGTGAGTTGAGCCATACCTGTGCAACTCCTGTAACTGAGATTGGAAACAACAATAGCCTGATTGCTTTCGGTGTCACATTGGGTTGTCTCTGCGTCTTGCATATAGAGAGGAAGTTCTTTAGATACTGCTGTGGATCTTCAACCTGAGTCCCAGAAAATAGTCCCTTGTTTTGAAACAAGCGTAGCATATTGTTAGTGATCTGGAATTATTCAGCTTGAATGGCTGGCACAATAATGGCAGTTGCCAAGTTATCAGCAGTTGGTTGTGCCCAGTCAAACAGTGCACCCTCATGCGCCTCCTGTGCCTCTTCCCATACATTCAACCCAGCTTTCTGGTTAGGATCATTTGCCTCTCCCATGTCAATGTCTAGTTTCAGTATTTGCTGAGATTGTTGAAGTTGTTTGTTTTCCCTGTTTAGTGCCCGGAATGTTTGCTCTGGGTCTGAGCGTCCTTCAAGTAGTTCTCCCATCCTTGCAAATTTTCTAGGCATGCACCTGAGCAACCAATTCAACAACCGTCAAAATTTTCAATCTAAAGTGTGTAGAGAGAAATCTGACTATACAAGAATCTTGCAGTTCTATCAAGGCAATTGATAATTCTGGTAAATCCCTGGTAACGCCGCCAAAATTTGGTCACTCCTAACTATGTGTTGTAAAAAGGACAATGCGGTCATAGCAAATGTACCCAAGTATTACACATGGGGTAGAATCCTCAGAGAGTTAACCTACCAACTACAATCTTCAAAACCCAACAAAACTTCCGAATCAGCTTCCCAAATATTCAAATATCTCTTTGAATGATTTCTAATAACTACTTTTGCAAAGAACTAATTAACCGAAGTAATAACTGAAAGTGTTGTAAATAATAATGAGAAAGACTAAGGTGATGATTTCCCCTTTTGATAGAATCCCTTCTATTTATGCTCTGTCAATATCTCTCTATCAATCATGAACAATAATTATACCGTAATTCTCTCCCAAACAATTACAATAATTTACTATTACAATATTCCGAGCTACCCTAGCTTGCTTTAATTATCACAGTTCATTTTAGATTGCACCCAAGGTTTCATTATTCCTAATCCCACCTTTAAACCCGCAATTATAGATTCCTCTAATAATCTAGGTATAGTGTTGTTCAACAATAACCTAAATATGCACTCTTTTCCAAGTTATACACACTAAATATGCACAGCTAATTGAGGATCCTATCAATTAACTACAACAAGAACGAAGTTGAACAAATAGAAATTTAATTAACAATTTGCCTTCACATAAGCCAGATATTCATCAAGCAATAGGTTCCATCACAACCTTAAATAACAAATTAGCTACTCAAAACTATAAAAGCAAAAGATAGAATAGATTTCATAATCAAGAATACTAAATAAAAGAAAGAGAGATGTTAAGAGAATTCTCTCACACTAGTTTCCTTGGAAAAGTAGTCAATAATATAAAACTTGCCTCCTTTGGGCGAATCCTAATGATATATATATATATGGTTTAGGTATTAAAAATCCCGTTTTTACACTTTGGCCCCTGAATTTTCCGCATGCTGCCGTGGTTTCACCGTGGTCGCGGTGGAACCGCAGCCAATACCCCTTCATGAATCTCGCAAACTTCTGTAGGCTTGATCTACCGCGGTTCTACCGCGATCGCGGTGGAACCGCGGTCAAATAGTACCACGGATTCTTCAGGACTGTTCAAGCGAATGTTCTATGATTTTTGCACAAATGGCCTTTTTCACCTTCTGTTGAATCCAAAATTGCTCTTTTAGCCTTCCTCAACTAGTGTGTACCTATAACACACGAAAAACACCGATAAGAGCATTTTGTCATCATATATAATATCAAAACAATATTAAAGTGTGATTATTTAGGGTATAAATATAGTAAAATTCACTTATTATCACATATGCAACAAATATCTACTGAATGTAATCGAAAAGGTTGCATTGAGTTCTAAGGAGAACAGCCTCCTTATGATAAGAGAACACAATCCTAAGCTAGGATAAGGATGAGAGTTTGTAGTAGTTAAGGACTGAAATCGACAAAGGATAAGAACTAGAGCCTCGATCAAACTCCAATTGTTGATCTATTAAATAACTAAATTATTCTCTTTTACAGGTAATGCACATAAGCAGAAGTTAAGCATATTTGAGAGAAAAAAGAATCTTTGCAAGCAATATATGCGAGAGACAAGTGTGCACATTTGAAGCTACATGAAGTAAGTTAGAAGAACCAGTTTTATCATTGTGTTTATTTCAAGTTTAGTTCAATTGTAGTAGGTTTTCATATTTACCTTTCATCTTTCATAGAAGTAAACTGTATTAGGTGCATTGAGTATTCAATTTAGAGTTAATTTGAAAGTGTCACAACAGTTGAGGTTGTGTGCCACAATGGGATTAGAGTTAATCCTTAGGTCTACAAAGAGTCTTTGTAAATGCAGTTTTTGGCTCAATGATTTTAGAGGAGTTTGGGAAAATCCTACTAAGTAGTAGGTCGTGGTTTTTTCACCTTATGAACCAGGTGTTTTCCATGTAAAATCTTTGGGCACTTTACTTTCAGTATTTGTTATTCCACAAACTATTGTAGGTAGAACACTTAGAAGAACCAGGTTCCTCTAACACTAAAATTAGGTACCACACAAATCACCCCCATCTTGTGTAGTATTGACATTTAAATCATCACTTGTTTATCGTAGTTGAGCTGGGTCGACTTATTGACGACGATGGCCTTAGCAATAATACCGTCGATAGCCTTAGCCATGTACGTAACTTTGACTGTCATCGAATTACTCATTTGTTATAGTCGAGCTGGGTCGACTTATTGACAATGATGGCCTTGGCCATGTACGTAACTTCGACTGTCATCAAATTATTTATTTGTTATAGTCGAGCTAGGTCGACTTATTGACTACGATGGCCTTAGCCATGTACGTAACTTCGACATTCATCGAATTACTGTTTTGTCGTAGTCAAGCTGGGTCGACATATTGATGATGATGGCCTTAGCCATATACATAACATCGACTGTCGTCAAATTGCTTGTTTCTCGTAGTTGAGATGGGTAAACTTATTAACAATGATGGCCTTAGTCATAATACTGTCGATGGCCTTAGCCATGTACGAATTACTCATTTTTTGTAGTCGAGCTGGGTCAATAATTGACGATGATAGCCTTGGCCATGTACATAACTTTTATTGTCATCGAATTATTTATTTGTCATAGTCGAGCTGGGCCGACTTATTGACGAAGATGGCCTTATCCGTTTACACGTTGGAGATGGCCTTAGCCGTTCATACATTGGAGATGGCCTTAGTCGTTCATACATTGGAGATGGCCTTAGCCATTTACACGTTGGAGATAGCCTTAGCCATTCATACATTGGAGATGGCCTTAGCCGTTCATACATTGGAGGTGGCCTTAACCATTTACACATTGGAGATGGCCTTAGTCGTTCATACATTGGATATGGCCTTAGCCGTTCATACATTAGAGATGGCCTTAGCCGTTCATACATTGAAGATCATGATAGTCTAGTCCCATTGTCATGTCAGTCAGGAGAGCGCATGGAGTGGCTATTATGATCAACCTGTTCCGCAAATATCTCTAGGTGTCCCCTTTATTGCATCGTTAAAAACCTCCCTAATAAAACCCAATTGGGACAAAACTTGGGTAAGGGTAAAAGAGTGTGACTCGGTAGACGCCTTTTAGAACTGGAAATACTTTAGGTGGGCAAAGTTTCAATTGTTTTGGAGACTTTTTCCTTCCATTAATTTTAATTGGAATGCTCTTTTACCTGTTACTACTGTGATTTTGTAGGGCCCGTCCCAATTGGTGCCCAATTTTCCTTCGCTTGGGTCTTTTGATGCCAATATTTTGGCTTTGAGGACATAGTCTCCCACTTTGAGTGGTCTTACTTTGGCTCTTTTGTTGTAGTATCTTTCGACTTGTTCTTTCTGAGTCACCATTCTTATGTGGGCCATTTATCTTCTTTCCTCAGCCTCGTCGAGGTCTTAAAGTCTATTTATGTCGTTCTTTATTCCGTTGGTATGTGAATACCTCAAACTTGGTTCACCGACTTCTACTGGTATGACTGTGTCAGTTCCGTAGACCAGTGAGTATGGTGTCTCTCCGGTGAAGGATTTTGGTGTAGTCTAGTGTGCCTACAATACTTCTGGTAGTAGCTCAGGCCATATCCCTTTGGCTTCCTCGAGTTTCTTTTTCAGTATGTTCAGTATTGTTTTATTGGAAGACTCGGCTTTGCCATTGGCAACGGGGTGATATGGCGTGGAGAGTATTCGCTTAATGTGACATTTGTTGAAGAATTGCATCGTCTTCTAGCCGACGAACTGTCTTCCGTTGTCGCAGCTAATTTCCTTGGGGATGCCGAAACGGCAGATGATATTCTTCCGTATGAAGTCAATAGCTTCTTGTTCACGTATTTGGGCATACGCACCTGCTTCCACCCACTTGGAGATGTAGTTAGTTAAAAATAATAGAAATCGTACCTTTTCTCACCGCTGGTAGGGGAGTGACTATGTATATTCCTCATTTTATGAAAGGCCATGGGGAAGTGACTGAGCGGTGGTTCTCTCCTGGTAGGTGTATCATGGGGGCATACTTTTGACATTGTTTGCATCGGCGTAACGTATTGCGCTGCCACTTTCTTCATGGTGGGCCAATGATAACCGGCTCGTATTATGCAGCGTTCGAGCGTGTGATTGCTTGTATGGGCACCACAGTGACCCTCGTGTACCTCTTTGAGTACTGGTCTCATTTGGTGCGGACCTAGGCACTTGTCCAGGGGTCCGCCAAACGTCCTTTTGTAGAGCTCTTGGTTATCAGGCAATACCTGGAGGCATCTACGTGGAGCTTCTTTGCTTCTTTTTTGTTGAGTAGGAGTGTACCATCCTGTAGATAGGATACAAACTGGTTGCGCTAGTCCCAAGTCAAATTTAAACAGAGTACATTAGTGTGATCAATAGCTGAATGGAGGAGAGTGACCACGCTTTCTTTGTTGATGTTTTTAGTGGTTGCGGCAAATTTTGCCAAACTATCTGCTTTAACTTATGTGCCCTCAAAATTTGTTCGAAGCGGGACTCGTCGAACTCAGTCATTAATTTGTGGATCTTTGACTAACATTTTTGCAATCTCTGCTCCTTGATTTGGTAAGTCCAGTGACCTGGTTCACTATGAGTTGGGAGTTGCAGCAGAGAACGAGTCGTTGAGCCCTATATTTGATGGCTAGTTTTATACTTGCAATAACATCCTTGTACTCGGCCTCATTCTTAGTCATTTTGGGCATCGCACAGAGTGGCAAATTATTTCGCCCACGGGGACCTCAAGAGCGAGTCCCAGTCCTTATCTTGAGATATTAACGGTGTCGTCAGTGTACAGAGTCCATAAGTCGGTGTTGGAGAGGGTACGACGTGCCTGCAGTTCCGCCTCCGGCAGTATTTCTGCACTGAAATTGGCTATAAAGTCAGCAAGTACTTGTGACTTAGTGGCAGTTCTCGGGTGATACGAGATATCGTGCTGCTAAGCTCTATAGCCATCTCGCGAGTCTTCCTGATAACTCAGTCTTATGTAGGACAATTCTCAAGGGGAAGGTCGTTACTACTTTTATGGGGTGGCACTAAAAATATGGTCGGAGCTTTTGTGAAGCTACAACCAATACCAAGGCTAACTTTTCAAGGTGTGAATACCATGTTTCAGCATTGTTGCGACCAAAACACTCACGCAAGTGTACGCGATCGACAAGTAATATAGTAGTTAATAGAGTATCGTTCCCAGTTCACTTCTCAGTTCTGGAGAGCATTTCAGCTGGAGCTGGGTACGCGAGTTGAGTTGAGAACCGCATTTCACCCTCAGACAGACGGGCAGTCTAAGCGCACTATTCAGATCCTGGAGGATATCTTTCGAGCTTGTGTGATTGACGTTGGTGGTTAGTGGGATGAGTTCTCGCCACTTGCTGAGTTTGCCTACAACAACAGTTATCATTCGAGTATTCAGATGTCCCCGTACGAGGCATTGTATGGCAGACGGTGTACATCTCCCGTGGGATGGTTTGAGCCTGGTGAGGATAGATTGATAGGGACTGAGTTAGTTCAGGATGCTCTGGATAGAGTGAAGTTGATTCCGGAGAGGCTTCGCACAGCACAGTCTCGCCAAAAGAGTTATGCAGACCGTAGGGATCGAGAGTTGTCTTTCATGGTTGGTGATAGAGTATTGCTGAAGGTTTCACCCATGAAGGGTGTCATGACGTTCGGGAAGAAGTGGAAGCTGAGTCCCAGGTACATTGGTCCTTTTGAGATACTCAAGAGGGTTGGAGAGGTGGCATATGAGCTGGCCTTGCCACCCAGTTTGTCTAGTGTTTATCCATTATTCCACGTGTCTATGCTCCGGAAGTATATCAGGGATCCGTCTCATGTATTAGACTTCAACACCATTCAGCTTGATGGTGATCTATCTTATGATTTGGAGCCAGTGGCTATTCTGGGTAGACAGGTTCGAAAGTTGAGGTCCAAGGAGATTGCTTCAGTCAAGGTGCAGAGGAGAGGCCGGCCCGTGGAGGAGGCTACTTCGGAGGTCGACCAGGAGATGCGGAGCAGATATCCTCACCTATTTGAGTCTCCAGGTATGTTACTTAACCCGCTTGAGGACAAGCGTTTTCTTAAGTTGGGGAGAATATGATGACCTGGCCCATCATCATGTGAGTTATCACCCTGTTATCCCCATTATATGCCTGTTAATGTTACAATATGTATGTATGGTGAGCTTGAGTTGATCTAGGTCGAGTTTGGTTGGAAATGAGACAAATATTCTCTTAGAAGAAGGAATAGTTGAGAAAAGTCAGCTAGAGGTTGACTTGTGAGTTAGAGAGCTCGGAATCAAATTTTGATGATTCGGTCAGCTGCGGGAGGTCATTTATGAGCTAGGAGAGCGATCGAAAGTGAATTTGGAGGTCCGATGTAGTTTTAGGCTTGAATTGGCTAAAGTTGAAGTTTGGCGATATCCAATCGGTAGGTGAGATTTTAATCCGGGAGTCAGAATGGCATTCTGAAAGTTGCTGTAGCTCCGTTAGGTGATTTTGGATATGCCTGCAAAATTTCAGGTCGTTCGGAGGTCGTTTGGTCGGGTTTTTGATCGAATGTTGGTTGCGGAAGTTTAAATGAAAACTTAGGCTTGAATTCGCTTGGAATCGATGTTTTCCGTGTTTAAGGGCGTGTTTTTAGGATTGGAACAAGTTTGTATCGTGACTTGGAGTATGTTGGTGGTTTTCGTTGGGGTCCCGAGGGCCTTTGGAAGAATCTGGGGGTCCAAACGGACCATTTTCTTGCATTTTTGAACTGATGTTGTCTGTTGGTTTTTGTTGCAGACGGATGCTCTATGCGATCGCATAGAAGAATGGAAGTGAGCCCCCTAGTTGTTCTATGCGATCACGTATAAAGGGATGCGATCGCATAGGTATGGATCCCGGCACTTTGCGATCGTAGGGTCACTTGTGCAAACGCGTAGGGTAAAATGACCCGGGGTCCCTAAGAAGCTTATTGTTCAATGTGATCGCGGGGTCAGTTTGCGATCGAATAGTAGCAATTTGGAGCCTGGGCAAAATGTTCTACGCGATCGCAATGTGGAAGTGCGATCGCATAGCCTTAATTAATCGAGCTATCATTTGTTCTATACGATCGCAATGATGGGATGCGATCACATAGTGTAATTGCCTGAGCGGACAGACCTGTTAAGTAATATTTCCTCACGCGAGGGTTTTCATATTTCATCAAGTTTGAGTGAACCTTGAGAGAATAAAGAAGGGAATTTACAGGGATTTCATCGGGAAAGCATCGGGGGTAAGTTTCATGGTTCAAATACTTGTTTTTAACTTCGAATCTCCCTCTATTTCACTGAAATTGGATGAATTAATGGGGGAATTTAGCCCTAAGCTAAGGTTATGGTAAAATGTTGATTTGAATGAGCAAACAGAGTCCGATTTTGGAAAACTTTATATGTATGGACTCGTGTTAAGATAAGGGTTCCGAAAATATAACTTTTGTAATTTTTCGAGAAGCGTATCGAAAGTCGGGTTTTGACAACTTTGTGGGTTTTGGTGCAAAATGAGTTATTTGGAATGGGTTGTGTGTAATTAGCCTATATTGATGTATTCTCAATGATTTTGAACAGATTCGGCATCCGAGGTGGTTGAATAGCGAGGCAAGTGCAGGGCTGACTAAGGCTTCCACTGGACCGAGGTGAGTGGTGATAGTAAATAACGTACTGAGGGTTTGAAACCCCGTACTAGCACTTTACAGTGCTTTATTGATATGAGACACGCGTCATGTGACGGGCATGGTGACATTGTGATTGGGGAATTGGACTTGGTCCTTCCTGACTAATAGTGTATAGAGTATTCTGACTGTGATTGAGTGTATAACTGTGTAATTGGGCTAGTAGCCTCGTTTGGGGCCTTGTGCCGATCTGTAGAGCAATAGGGAAAACCTGTAGAGTCATGTAACCCCTATATTATGTTGGAAACTTACACTCAGCCGAAAAACTAGTTGTTTAGCATGTCATGGGCCAGTACTTGATGTGTACTGTCAGAGAGACTACTTAGGGTGGAAAATTCCCTGATTTAGCTGAGTGGGCCTGAAAGGCCAAGCCTTTACTGAGTGGGACAGGGTCGAGGACCCATTGTGAGGTGCTATATGATTACACCTGTAGTGGATCGGACTACACGCTGCAGTAATATATGTACAAGTGGGACGGACTGCAGGCCTTAGTATTATTGCTCTTGGGATGTAGGAGCCCCTTCTGAGTCTGAGTCTGCACACATTCTCAGTGGGCGCTGGAGTACATTATGGGATCGGGCTGCATACCGCAGTAATATATGTGTGGATCGGGCTGCACGCCGTAGTATCATAGCCTTTGGGCCCAAGGAGCCCCTCCGAAGTCTGTATACACCCCTAGTGAGCACCGTCGACGTTAAATGGAACGGACTGCATGCCGCAATGTTATACGTATTGGAGCGGGCTGCACGCCGCATCATTTTGCTTATACATATCCATATAGGTACCTATGTACTTATACATTATTAACATATGTATACATTCATGTACATTGGGTTGGATGTACACCATAGCGGTACGAGTGAGGATTAGGCCAGTGTAGGACCTTGTTGAGATAGATGTAGACTGGAGATAAGAGTATTCACCGTAGTGATGACTTACCTGTGAGGTTGCCCTTAAAATTGTTTAGTGATAGTACCAGAGTTCTTATTTTCAGTTATTGTTTATTATTGTTGCTCACTGAGTTGAAATAAACTCACCCCACTCCCCTACACTTTTTGTGCAGATTCACAGGTGCCAGAGAGCAGTTGAGATGTCGCATCTGCTTATTCACTTCTATCCCGCGGAGACTACGAGGTAGTTGCAGATGTTCACAAAACCTGTTTTCTCCTTCTTTATCATTTTGTTGTCTTCATTTTGCCTAGACGTGTTTGTATAGGCTGGTTTATCTGTAGAGGCTCAGACTTGTGACACCACGATTTGGTTGGGACCGTATTTTTGTATGCTCCTACTCTCACGTTTATCATTTTGATATAAAAACCTGCTATTTAATTTTAAATTGATCATCGGTAATTAGTAATTGGCTGGGTTAATGGATAACATGGTCGGGCTTGCCTAGTGTTGTGTTGGGCGCCATCACGACCGGGCTTTGGGTCGTGACACGCAACTGGGCGGGATTTTTCAGCCATTTCTTGTTTCTTGGTTGTACAAACTCAACTCCGAAGGATTTTTTTTGCTCCAAAATTATTCCATAACATTTTCAAGCATTGATATAAGCTCTTTTTTCTGCAATGTGTGCAAATCACAAATTAAAGGCCTATTTCTCATCAATTTCATAAATTATGTTATTGGATTATAATTAAATGGATGCATAAATAATGGCAAAACTACTCAGTTTTTGCCTATTATCAACACCCCACACTTAATTCATTGCTAGTCCTCGAGCAATCACATTATACATATTAAAGAGTCATAAACTCAATCATTTACCTAATGCATTATACCTAGAAGAAAACACATACATTACACCTAGAAATGTAAAATTCTAGTCTCTAAACTAACTTTCAAGTGCTACGCAATATTCACGCTTCCTTGAAGTACACTACACAAAGATCAAGACTTGCTTGTCTGTCACGAATCATATGCCCTCACAATTATATCAAAATTATATAGATCAATATGTACAATAAAGTTCCATGATTATCTACATCAAGAAAATTTTACACACACTCACAAAAGAAGTCACATGCATACAGGTGGTACTATAAGCTTGCCCTTAATGTAAATCTCTGCTAATGCAGGCTTGCTCGATCCAAAATTAATTAGGACTTTTTCTTCCGGTTGAAATGTGGGAGGGACAGGTAGGATATAGTTGGGACTAGTGACTAGCACTCCTAAGCACTTTAGCACATCACTTAATCATTTTCAGCGCAAATTCTTCAATCCTAACATCAATTTCATAGCTCAATTCACTCCTAGCAATGTTCCATCTTTCTTTAAGCACTGCTTTAATTTATACCCCACTAGCAGTAACAAAACAAAAAAAGAAAATATATACATATATACATATAAATATATATATATATATATATATATATATATATATATATATATATATATGTATATATATATATATTTGTTATTTTTAGTGGTGTATGATTTTGTAACACAAGTGCACCTTTCTTCCTTCTATTGGTTCCGTTCAAAAGCCACCCCACTCTTAGTTCCTTCTGACTTCTTTTAGAACTCATCTTACAAATAAAGTGCTTTAAGAGGTAAATAGATCAAAAATGGCAAATAAGAACAAAGAGGGTATAGGCTTGTAATGTGGGAGACAAATAAAGGTTTATAGGTTAAAAATGGTTAACTAGGGATAGATTTTATTTGTTTTAAGTAACTAAGCTCAAAAAGATCAAAGAAAGCCTAACATCATTTTTAAAACAAAGTGTCACCTGAAATTTCGCTTCAATTCACATACTGGCCAAGTTCTAGACACACGTACACTACGTGGACTATGCAAAAATCTCACCACACATGGCATACGACTCATTAAGATCAACCCATCAAGACACTCCATTATAATTATTCATTTCAGTGGCAAACATGCAATTTAAAGCACTATGCAATTTAAAGCACTTTCAGTAAAATTTCGTTAACACTAGGCATTACACTCCAGGATCTAGTGTGTAAAATTATGCATTTTCTTTCATTTTATAGTTGTTGCCCCATACTTTAATCTAAAAAAAATCAAAATAAAATAAAATAAAATATGAAAATAAAATTTTAACACAAAATAAAATCTACCTATACCCGATTCAAGTTGAAACCCTTGGAAAAGAACCGCGGCCTAAAGAAAAACCAAGGGGGAGTTGACATACTAAAAGAGAAAAAACGAAAAGAGGAAAGAAGAAAAAAAAATTAAGAAATTTTAATCCAAAAAAATTAAAAAAAACATTAAATCACTCCACTAGTTAAACATTACTAAAAAAAACTATTTAACATAACAATCAACTAAAATTAAAACAAACCACATAATTAAAGAAATCCGAAATAAACAAACATAAACAATCCTAATATCCATAATCATCCAAATAAACTACACCACCCCCCCCCCCCACTTAAAGTCTAGGCATGTCCCCATGATTATCAGCTTTATAAAATAGAGAGAGGTAAAAATACTTCCCCGACGCGTTATTCATGATCCGACACTGTGTCAGGGTTGACATTACAAGCTCGCCCTAGTGCTCTTAGCCATCCAATAAATTTTTTCTCCGACTTGACTTGTCGGTCTGCGATTTCCCCCACACGGGTGCTTAATGTGTCCACTGTGTGGCGCAACTCCCCTATCTCTTGATCCCATGTGTTGTGGTTTGGCATGTTAAGTCCCTGAAGATGATGATGCTCTGGGCAATGCAACTGCTGGTGCATTTGGCACTTGTGCTTGTTCTCCTCTTTCTGTGTACATGGGTTCATTTCCTTCATCATTCTCCTCATCCTCTGAACTATCGTCACCTCCTCCATCAGCTCCAGATCTTTTAGGTCGTATTTGCAATGACTTCTTGGCCAGCACATCCAATTAGGATTTTCAGGTACCTGTGCCTGCCTGCAAAGTTGAGTGACTAATGATAGAAAGAAAAAGTCATACTTACGAGTTGGGCACCAGACAAACATTTCATCATGTATCACTTTAGCCACATCAAATGTCATGTTTTCCATAAGAAACAAGATTAGGGCTGCTTTAGGACCATTAACTTCAGTGGTGATCTTTTATGGAATGAGTCTATTGTTGATCACACAAAGCCAGTTCTTGGCTTCTTGAGTCAGGGATGATGAATGAATTTTTTCACCATGATCCAACCACTCCACTTCCACTCCAGGGGTGCAAATCTTCGAAAAGAACATATTCCAGTTTGCATAAGTTGGAGCCTTTGCGTAGTCATAGAAATCATCTTGTTCTGGTACAGGGTCAGGAAAATTGTCAATTGCTCTAATTGCCACAATGGAGGCATCAACATGCCTCCTTCGCATAGTGACAATGTTGTTATCATGATCAGGTAGATTCGCGTAAAATTCACGAACTACCGTCTTATTTGCCTCTTCGGGCTAATTAATAAAGGTTTGAAGCCCCCGCTCAATCAGCTTATTGTACATATTCGCGCATATTTCCTGAAGCTTTCTAGCATCAATGCCCCTTTCAGGAATTGGCTTCTTCGTTGATTTGGTATTAAAGCGGGTTTGAGCGTTGGGTGAAGTAAACACCCTCGCATCATAGGTTGTTGCCGGAGTTTCTGTTGGGCAGCTAGAAGATGCCCCTGCTGTCAAACGCCTCTTGGGTGCCATAATGCCTACAAGATAATTATATATTACTTAGTTTTATATAGGTAATATGACTCAATGCGGTTACTCAGACTTCACACGCAAAGTTGACTACAATTGCTCTATAGAACTTCTTTGAGGACTTTCCTCAAACACATTGTGTGCAAGCATTTTTCATCCTTGTTTCTAATGTTTTGGTTAGATATTTCCCATCCAAATTTCAGCTATAACCAATGCATATCTTACCCATCCCATTTATACAACAATTCAATCCCACACTTATATCAAAATATGTTAAAATCTATTAACAATATACAAGTATTCTAAGTTCTGGAATAAAAACTCTAAACTATCACAAAATACTAAAATTATATCATGAACACAATACAATCTATAATTTCTAGCATATATATCTACTATATACTAAGAATAAAGATGTAAATAATTAAATAAACAAAATAAATTGAAAAATAGAAGAAATAATAATCTAGGGTTCTTACCTTGTTGAGGATAGGGTGGATTTTGATTAAGGATGATAATGTTTAGTTGTGATTTAGGATTATAGAGCAATGAAAATGAAGAGAAATAGGATTTAGCTTTTGGGTTTATGAAAGAGAAGGGTTTTTAGGGATTGTGGGAGAGAAATGTGGGTTATTCTAAATTAAAATTGGATGAAGAATGAAAAACTAATGGACTATATAACATAACTCTGTCTCAAGTGCGTGAAGTATTGCGCGAACTAATTACTTCGCGCATCTTGAGATGTATTATGTCTCAGGTGCACGAAGTGTGCGCGCAGTAATTACTTCACGCAACATTTCGCGCATCTAGGCGTAATTTTAGGCTGAATTTTTTTTTATACAATATTTTCATACCTTGGCATCCATCATTGTTGTCCTACAAATATTAACACACAATTAACCCAAATAAACTAAAAGCAAAAATAAAAAATCACAAATATCACTATTATTGGGTTGCCTCCCAACCAGTGCCTTATTTACTATCGCGGCACGACTCCACAATTCATCACACATCAGTCAATTCTATCGAGGTCTTGTGACGGTTATTATCACCACCCCAATAATGCTTTACCCTCTGTCCATTTACCAAAAATGTTCCACTTTTATTTATGTCCTTTAATTCGACGGTTCCAAGGGGACTCACACTTACCACAACAAAAGAACTTGCCCAACGGGCCTTAAGCTTTCCCGGAAAGAGTTTCAACCTTGAATTGAATAATAGAACTTGTTGCCCTAGCTCAAACTCACGATGTTGGATGTGCTCGTCATGCCATCTCTTGGTCTTTTCTTTATATAATTTGGCATTTTCATAAGCAAGCAATCTAAACTCATCATGTTTGTTGAGTTGTAGCAGCCTTTTTTCACCAGCTAAATCCATATCTAAATTTAACTTTTTAATTGCTCAATACGCTTTGTGTTCTAGTTCAACAGGCAAATGACATGCCTTCCCATAAACTAGCGTATATGGAGAAGTAACTATTGGTGTTTTGTATGCAGTTCGGTAGGCCCACAAAGCATCTTCTAATTTAACAGACCAATCCTTCCTATTTGCATTCACTGTTTTATCCAAAATATGTTTTATCTCTCGGTTAGATACGTCAACTTGGCCACGCGTTTGAGGGTGATATGCAGTAGCAACCTTGTGTCTTATCCCATATATTGATAAAATATTTTTTAGCAATTTGTTGCAAAAGTGTGTTCCTCCATCACTTATCAACACCCTTGGAGTTCCAAAGCGTGTGAAAATATGTTTTTTTACAAAACTTACCACTACCTTTGCATCATTTGTAGGAAGAGCAATGGCCTCAACCCACTTGGACACATAGTCAACTGCAACCAAAATGTATCGATGACCATTAGAATATGGAAATGGTCCCATGAAATCAATTCCCCATACATCAAACAGCTCCACTGCCAAAATATCTACAACGACATCTCGTTTCTCTTTGTGATTGTACATGTTCTTTGACACCTGTCACGGTTTTTAACAAAAGCATGTGAATCTTTAAATAATTTTGGCAAGTAAGAACATGATTGTAGAACCTTTTGTGTTGTTCTGTCTCCACCATGATGACCTCCATACAGAGAAGCATGACAGTCGTGCAATATTTCATTCATTTCCTCTTCAAGGACACACCTTCTTAGCAATTAATCTGCACATTGTTTGTATAGAAAAGGCTCATCCCATATGTAGGATTTCACGTCATGGAAAAATCTTCTTCTTTGATCAGCTGTGAATTCTGGTGGAATCACCCCACTTGCAATAAAATTTACGTAATTAGCATACCATGGAGTTTCATCCGATGTGATGGCTAAAAGATGTTCATCAGGAAATGTTTTTTTTATTGTGTCCCCTTCAGTCACATGACCTCTGTTTTCCAACCTTGACAAATGATTTGCAACTTGATTCTCCATACCTTTTCTATCTCGAATCTCCAAGTCAAACTCCTGCAAAAGAAGAACACATCGGATTAGCCTTGGCTTTGCGTCTTTCTTTGCGAATAGATACTTGATAGCTGAGTGGTTACTTTGGTTCATACTCGGTAGGACCTGAACTTATCAAATGCCCATACTACTGCAAGTAACTCTTTTTTGGTGAAAGTGTAATTCATTTGAGCTGGATTGAGAGTTCTGCTCGCATAATGAATGGAGTAAAAGATTTTCTCCTTCCGCTGCCCCAAAACAGCTCAAATGGGTATGTCATTTGCGTCACACATCAACTCAAAAGGTAGTTTCCAATATGGAGCAATGATAATTGGTGTAGTAACTAATCTTCTTTTCAGCTCTTCAAATGTTTTAAGACAATCATCATCAAACTTGAAGGGTGTATCTTTCTCAAGAAGCCTTCATAAAGGAGATGAAATTTTTGAAAAATCTTTAATGAAATGTCGAGAAAAACCTGCATGGCCCGGAAAACTGCAAATGCCTTTGACAGATATTGGTGGGGGCAATTTTTCAATTGCTTCCACCTTTGCTTTATCTATTTACAATCCATTCTTGGACACTTTTTGTCCTAGGACAATACCTTCTCTTACCATGAAATGGAATTTTTCCCAGTTTAGCACCAAGTTAGTCTCTTGACATCTAGCCAACACTTTATCGAGGTTCGTTAAACATTTATCAAAAGAACATCCTAAAATAGAGAAATCATCCATAAATATTTGTACAAATCTCTAGACCATATCAGTGAAAATGGCCATCATACACCTTTGAAAAGTTGCAGGTGCATTGCAAAGACCAAATGGCATTCTCTTGAATGCATACGTGCCATAAGGACACGTATAACACTACTACAAAAAGGACCTTTAGCGGCAATACAAAATGTCTTTAGCGGCAATAATAATAGCTGCTAAATCTTTTACCGGCCATTAGCCTTTTGCCGCTGATATTGGGGTCGGCAAAGCCTTTAGCGGCCATTCTCGCAAAAGCTGGTAAATGATATGTTTTATTGCCGCTAAAAGCTATTATCTTTAACGGCAATTATTTGCGGCAATTATAATGGCTAGTAAATCCAATCCAAAACAACTAATTATATTTCTTTAGCGTCCATTATTATAGCCGCTACGTTCAAAATAATTGCCGCTAAAGCAATTGTTTGTGGCAATTATAATGGCTACTAAATCCAATCCAAACGGCTAATTAATTTCTTTAGCATCTATTTTTATAGCCGCTAAATTAAAATTAATTGCCACTAAAAGTTCGCATCTTTAATGGCAATTATTTTGTGGCAATTAAAATAAGCACAGTATCCCTTCTGAAAACATCTTTATTTGCTCATTTAGTTTCCATTCTAATAGCTAATATGTTTAACTAAATTGCCACAAAGTCTTATCTTTAACAGTATTTTATTTTACGTCAATTATAAATAGTTTAGCTACAATTAATGATAGTTACTACATTCATACATAATATGACTCAAATAATAAAATGCATTAATATTAATTCAGAAAACTAACATAATGTATCTCATTAATTTTAACAAACCAAAGGAAGTACTAATCAAAAATATTAATATCACATTAACTTAAAATATAAAAATAAATAATTTAGACTAAGTAGCTAATGTCATTATAACTAATCCAGATGATGGTCTTCAAATGATTTCCGAAGCTTTTCATCATTTTGAAATCTTTCACTCGCTAAATTGTCAAACATCAGACGGTATAACCTGAAATTAAAAAATAATTATGTCAAAAGAAGAGTAGCTAATCCAGATAGTGTTGATGTATTCGAATGAATAACTACAAATCACTTGCGATTAAATAACTAGAAAAACAATTGTCTCGTGTTACTATTCACTCTGTCAAGGAACAAAAATTGGTGAACACTTCCGAAAACAAGAAGACTAAGCAAACACAGTTCATGTATCAAAGATTAGAGGATCGGCAGTCTAAAGAATAGCAACTCCTAGAATTTGATAGCTTATGTCAAACCACAGGAAATCAAATGAAATTCCCATACATGCCATACTTTTGGTGTCGTGCTTTATTAGTTCTGTGAAAATAAACATGGAACATTGATGATTACTTCCTGGAACATGTTTGCAGATGACAGAGCATAACACTTATAAACAAGGATGACATGTTTGCAGATAGAAAGTGATATGTTTGCAGATGACATGTTTGCAGATAACATTTTTGCAGATAACATTGAACTGAGGGTAAAAAGCCTAATAAACAACAGATAGGAGAGGTAACAAGTAGGAGAGGTAACTAAGTTTAGTAAACAACAGATAGTACTGGGCAGTCCTATTTGCAGCATATAGTATACTGAAGCAGCAGAGTGCTCACAAAGCACCTAAAGGTTCATTGGTCGAATCAGTCTACTACTTTAATGAATATAGTAGCAGTATACGGAAGCAGCAGAGTGCTCACAAAGCACCTAAAGGACCATGTTTATTTATTTTAACAACAGATAGTACTGGGCACACTGCTACCGTATCCTGTGTGTAAGTTTTCTTTATAGCATAGCATGCTCAAATCTACCGCGCCTGCCAGCAATAACTCTATCGAAATTTTGTTAGGACTTTCTCAACATTTGGTGTCACAACCCGGATTTTCCCCCAACATCGGGATCGTGATGGCGCCTACTCGTGGTAGCTAGGCAAGCCACTTTATTCACACTATCCTGTTTTTAGCAATATTTCATATTTAATTTAACAACCAAAACCATAACCATAATTAAACAAGGGCGGAAGACTTTATAAAGATAACAATAAGCAGTTTCAAGATAAAATAATACTGAAATCCTCTACCCAAGACGTGGAGTCACCAACTCACGAACTACTACATGAATACTACACATAAAGGTCTGAAAGAAATATAACATAATCTGTTTGTCTCGGAACAAGGAGACTACAACTAATGGAATATAAATAAAAGGAAGAGACGCCGGGCTTGCGGACGCTTGCAAGCTACCTCGGTCTCAAATATGATCAACTCCCACGCAAAAGATCTACTGTTGCTGCTCCTGATCGAAACCTGGACCTGTGCTAAAACGCACAGAAGTGCAATATCAGCACAACCCACCCCATGTGCTGGTAAGTACCTGGCCTATCCTGGCAAAGTAGTGATAAGCCTAGGACCAGACACCCACATAAACCTGTGCAATTCTCCATATATATGTACACCACAAGATAACGAGAAATAACCAAGTAACAACGCAATAAGGAATGTCACAAAAGAACTCAACAGTTAACAACAGTCATTAAATCAACAAGGAAAACAAGTATAATGAGAAACAAGTAATGTCAAGTCAGTGAAATAGCAAATAGTTGCACGGCATCACCCTTCGTGCTTTTACTCTCATCCTCACCAAATAAGAAAATAAAGTGCACGGCATCACCCTTCATGCTTTTACTCTAATCCTCACATCCATGGTACGGCATGATCCTTCGTACATGGTTCAATAACAAGGCACGGCATGATCCTTCGTGCATAATCAATAACATGGCACGGCATTAACCTTCATGCATAATCAATAACAAGGCAGGGCATTAACCTTCATGCATAAACAATAATTCAAGGCACGGCATCACCCTTCGTGCATTATCACTCTTCCTCACCCAAATAACAATCACAGTTAAGGGCAGAGAATGAAAACAATAAATCATGAACCGTCCCGGCAAGGGACACAATAATCATCACAACAAAGTCCCGGCAAGGGAGAACAATAGCAATTCTACAACCCGGCAAGGGTTAAACAATTTATCTTCAAATATGTCTCATAACGAGTATTAACAACGACTCACAGTCATGCTAGACGCCAATGTATGGATGTTTGTCACCACAGCCCATACACCGCACTCGATCACATAGCACATAATCCTATTCCCTCAAGCTAGGATAGAACAAACACTTACCTTGAAAGTTTACGAACAATTCAATCCATAGCAATGCCTTTTCCTTTCAAATTTGGCTCTAATCCAATCGTATCTATACACAATTGATTTAATATCAACAATACTACTCAACAAACTAATTCATATGGCCAATTATAAGTTTTACAACATTCTGCCTAGAATAGTAAAAATCGACCCCGGGCCCACATAATCCAAACTCAAGTTTTGAGCGAAATAAATTCACCCAATCATCCACGAGTTCAAATATACAATTTGTTCTTAAGTTCGACCCCAAAACGAGGTCGAGATCGCAAATTCTTTGAAACCCTTATTAAACTCAATTCTCTAATTTTTCTACCCATTTACACATATTTAGGCTTAGGAATTCAAATAATATTGATGGAAAATGAAGAAAAAGAGTCAAGAATCACTTACCCAAGAAGTATGAAGAAGGATTGCTCAAGAATCGCCCAAGAAGCTTTGGAGAAGAGAGAGTTTTGTGAAAATGGGATAAAATCCCGTAAGTGTTATGTTGTGGGATAAAATTCACTGGGCATAAATTTGTTCATCGCGTTCGCGACACCCCGGTCGCGTTCGCGATGAAGAAAAAATGTTACACATCGCGTACGCATAGGGCTAGTCGCGAACGCGAAGAGGAAATTCTGGGGGCTTACAATTTGGCCTACGCGAACGCGGGAACGGCCACACGAATGCGTAGAGAAAAGGGTTGGGTTCAATTTTAATACTATGCGATCGCGAGGAGCTGTCCGCGATCGCGATGGAGAGTTTATTTTGCCATCGCGAACGCGACCACCTGGACGCGAACGCGTTGAAGAAAATAGGTTGGCCATTGCGAACGTGACCTGACGGACGTGAACGCGTTGAAGAATTGCCTGCTGCAGATTTTCTGCAGTTTTTCTTAAGTTCAAAAACACCCCGAACCACCTCCGAAACACTCCCGAGCCCTCGGGGCTCCAAACCAAATATGCACACTAACTTAAAAACATCATACCAACTTGCTCGCGCGATCAAATTGCTAAAATAACATCAAAATCAATGAATTGAGCCTTAAAACTCAAGAATTCTTTCAAATTTCATAATTTAATAATTTCCAAAATTTCCAATTTAAGGCCGAAACACGTCAAACGACGTCCGTTTTCAACCAAACTTTACAGGAAGCGCTTAATCAATATATATGACTTGTACCGGGCGTCGGAACCAAAATACGAGCCCGATACCATTACTACTTAATCAAATTTCAGTTTCATTTTCCTTAAACATTTTCAGAAAACAATTTAACAGAAAAATTCTTTTACCGGGGTTCTAGACCTCGGATTTCAATTCCGGGCATACGCCCAAGTTCCATATTTTTCTACGGGTTTCTGAGACCGTCAAATTACGGGTCCGGGTCCGTTTACCTAAAATGTTGACCAAAGTCAACCATATCATTATTAATATCAAAATTCTTCAAATTTCTCACATATTTCATATATTTCAACATAAAAAGTTTTTAGCTTCGTGCCCGAACTACGCACGCAAATCAAGGCAACTATAAATGAGGTTTTCAGGACCTTAAAAGCTCGAAATGATTAATAAAACAATTGATGATCCTTTGGGTCGTCACATTCTCCACATCTAAAACAACTATTCGTCCTCGAACGGACAAATGAAAGAAATACCTGAGTCATGGACTAGATGAGGATATCGGCTCCGCATGTCAAACTCGGACTCCCAGGTCGATGCCTCAGGAGACTGACCCCTCCACTGAACTCGCACAGAAGGAAATCCCTTCGACCTCAATTGTCGAACCTGTTGGTCTAGAATAGCCACCGGCTCCTCCTCGTAGGATAGATCATTGTCCAATTGGACAGTACTGAAGTCTAACACATGTGTGGGATAGTCGTGGTATCTCCGAAGCATAGATACATGAAAAACTGGATACCCGGCTGATAAGCTAGGCCGCAGAGCTAGTCTGTAAGCCACCCTCCCACTCGGTCTAGAATCTAAAATGGACCAATATACCTAGGGCTGAGCTTGCCCTTCTTCCCGAACCTCATCACGCCCTTCATAGGCGACACTCGGAGCCATACTCGCTCACCAACCATGAAATCCACATCTCGAACCTTACGATCCGCATAAGTCTTCTGTCTGGACTGAGCTGAACGCAATCTCTCCTGAATAGTCTTGACCTTATCCAAGGCCTCCTGAACTAAGTCTGTACCCAACTACCAAGCCTCTCCCGGTTCAAACCATCCAACTGGAGGTCGACATCGCCTACCATACAACGCCTCATACGGGGCCATCAGGATGCTGGACTGGTAGCTGTTGTTGTAGGCGAACTCCGCTAATGGCAGAAACCGGTCCCACGAGCCACCAAAATCAATGACACTGGCTCGGAGCATGTCCTCTAGGATATGAATAGTCCTCTCGGACTGACCGTCCGTCTGATGATGAAAAGCTGTACTCAACTGGACCTGGGTGCCTAACTCCTGCTGGACCGCTCTCCAGAACCACGAGGTAAACTGCGTACCCCGATCAGAGATAATAGATACAGGCACCCCACGAAGACGAACAATCTCTCTAATGTAAATCTCTGCTAACCTCTCCGATGAGTAGGAGACAGATACTGGAATAAAGTTTGCTGACTTGGTCTGCCTATCAACAATGACCCAGATAGCATCAAATTTCCTTCGAGCCAAAGGAAGTCCAGTAATGAAATCCATAGTGATCCGCTCCCATTTCCACTCGGGAATTTCGATCTTCTGGAACACACCACCAGGCCTCTGGTGTTCATATTTCACCTGCTGACAATTTAGACACCGAGCGACATACGCAATGATGTCCTTCTTCATCCTGCGCCACCAATAGTGCTACCGCAAATCCTGGTACATCTTCGCGGTGCCCGGTTAAATAGAATACCGCGAACTGTGGGCCTCCGCTAAGATCAACTCTCAAATCCCTTCGACATTGGGCACACAAACTCGACCCTACAATCTCAATATCCCATCATCATCTAGATTAACCTTTGTGGCACCTCCCCGCTGTACTGTATCTCTCAAGTCACGCAAATGAGGATCATCAAATTGCCTCTCACGGATACGCTCTAATAGAGAAGAACGAGCGACCGTGCGGGCTAACACCCTGCTAGGCTCAGAAATGTCTAATCTCACGAACCGGTTGGCTAAGGCCTGGACATCTAGAGCAAATGGTCTCTGACTGACCGGGATGAATGCAAGACTACCCATACTGGCAGACTTTCTGCTCAATGCATCGGCCACCACATTGGCTTTAACTAGGTGGTATAGAATAGTAACATCATAGTCTTTCAGCAACTCTAACCATCTCCGCTGTCGTAGATTCAACTCCTTTTGCTTGAACAAGTACTGTAGGCTTTTGTGATCAGTATACACCTCACATGTCACACCATATAGATAATGCCTCCAGATCTTTAAGGCATGAACTATTGCTGCTAACTCAAGATCATGAACTGGATAATTCTTCTCATGTATTTTCAACTGTCTCGAAGCGTAAGCAATAACCTTACCATCCCGCATCAATACCGCTCCAAGCCCCGTACAGGATGCATTACAGTAAACTGTGTAAGGCCCTGCACCCGTAGGTAATATCAACACTGGTGCTGTAGTCAAGGCTATCTTGAGCTTCTGAAAGCTCGCCTCACACTCATCTGACCACTTGAACTGAGCACCCTTCTAGCTCAACCTGGTCATTGGGGCTGCTATAGACGAGAAACCCTCTACATATCGACGGTAGTAACCTGCCAATCCCAAGAAACTCCGGATCTCAGTCACTGAAGCTGGTCGAGGCCAATTCTGGATCGCCTCAATCTTCTTTGGTTCCACTTGAATACCTTCCACTGATACAATGTGACCCAAAAATGCTACCGAACTCAACCAGAACTCACATTTCGAAAACTTGGCATATAGCTGATTATCCTTTAGAGTCTGAAGAACCACTCTGAGGTGCTGCTCATGCTCTTCCTGGCTGCGGTAGTATACCAGGATGTCATCTATAAAGAATATCATGAATAGATCTAAGGCCTGAACACCCGATTCATCAACTCCATAAATGCTGCTGGGGGATTAGTCAACCCGAAGGACATGACCAAGAACTCATAATGCCCAGATCTAGTGCGAAAGGCTGTCTTAGGAATGTCAGCCACCCTGATCTTCAGCTGATAGTAGCCTGACCTCAAGTCTATCTTTGAGAACACCCTCGCTCCCTGGAGCTGGTCAAACAAATCATCAATCCTCGGCAGTGGATACTTATTCTTTATTGTCACTTTGTTCAATTGCCGGAAATCAATACACATAGGGACTGACTCAATAGAAGGAAACTCTGCACTGGAATCACGAACATAAGCCAGATAAGCTGGACACCCCTTCTCGACCATGCGCCGAGCCTTAACATAGGAAATAACAGTGCGAACGGAGTGGCTTAAGGTACCCTTCCACTCTAGTCGGGGTGATTCTGGCAAGGCCAATGTCACAGTCTTAGCATGACAATCTAGAATAGCATGGTATGGGGACAACCACTCCATCCCCAATATGACATCAAAATCCAACATATCCAAAAGCAACAGATCAACACGGGTATCAAGACCTCCAAAGATAACTACGCACGAATGATGCACCCGGTCGATTACAATGGAGTCGCCCACTGGGGTAGACACATAAACTGGAATATCCAGAGCACAGCTAGGTATGGCCAAATACGGTGCAAAGTAGGAAGACACATATGAATTTGTTGACCCAGGGTCAAATAATATTGAAGCACCTCTGCCACACACAAGAATGGTACCTGTAATCACGGCATCTGATGCCTCTGCCTCTGGCCTAGCTGGTAAAGCATAGAATCGAGGATCTGCACCTCCCCTCTGAGCTACGTCTCTAGGACGACCATCAACTGGCTGACCTCTACCTTTGGCTGGACGGTCTCCACCTCTACGGTCTCGACCTCCACCTCTATAATCTCTACCCCCACCTCTGGCTGGCTGGGCAGGCTGAGGGTCAGCTGGGGCCTGAATCATAGGACAAGGACCTCGCTGCTGAGAGTTGCCCGTCGCTCGAGGGCAGAACCTGACAAAATGTCCTGGGTCACCACAACCGTAGCAACTCCTAAGCTGATGGGGCTGCTGGCCCTGACGACCTGAATAGCCTCCAGGAACACTCTGAAGAGGCTCAGCATTAATAGGGGGCTGATCTGAATACTGCCCACGAAACCCACGATCACCTGGTCCACCCTGAGAAGCCTGAAGGGCGGAATGGAAAGGCCTGGAAGACTGGCCCCTATCAATAAATTCCCTGCCTCCGAAAGAAGAACCACTAAACCTTCCTAAATAACGAGGCCTCTTGTATGAAGAATAACCACCTCCCCGAGCAAGAGCCATCTCAACTCTACGTGCTGTATTAGCTGCCTCCTAAAATGATATGTCACTCCCCACACCCATATCCATCTGAAGTCTAATTGGCTGATTAAGCCCATCTATGAACCTGAGGACCCCCTCCCGCTCTGTGGGGAGTATCTGTCACGACCCCGAATCCGGTCGTGATGGCGCCCAGCACATTGCTAAGCCAACCCGACCAATCAAAATTAACAACGGAGCTAGAAGCTCTCTTTAACCCATTTAAGCATATTAATTTACGAAGAAACAATGATACATATAACGAAAAAGGGGAACCAAGTCCCATAATACATCAACTCCCATAGACCGAAGGGTCAAGAGTCATGAGCCTCTACTGAACATGAGTGTACAAGGTTTACAAGATACCAAGTGCGGAAAGAAAAGTTAATACAAAATCAAGAGACAGTGAGAAGGAATATCGGGTCCTGCGGACTCGGCAGCTACCTCGAATATCCACAAATGTCGCCTCGCACAACTACTGGATCACTGCTGAGAGGTACCTGGATCTGCACACAAGGTGCAGGGAGTAAAATGAGTACTGCCAGACTCAGTGGTAATAAACAAGGGTAAGACAGCGCGGATAAGAAATCCGCAATAAAGCACTATGTAAAGCTGTAATCGAATACCCTGTCACAGAATCAATATCAACCTGTACCTGTACCAACAAGTACCAACAACACAGTATAACAGCTAGCAGATGTAGCTAAAATGCAATGCAATGTATGATATGACTGCTATGGCGCGTAGCCCGATCCAATTTGGGTACCCGTGCTCACTGGGGGGTTCAGACTCCGGAGGGGCTCCTACAGCCCAAGCACAATATCACTGCGGCGTGCAGTCCGATCCGACATATGTACTGCTGCGGCGCGCAGCCCGATCCACTACTAGTCAGCTAATATGCAATCACGGCCTCGCAGGCTCAAAAGTAGTTTTGAAAACATCTTTTATCATTTTTCAGTTGAAAACAAAAATATCAAGTTCCAGAGATTTGGAAATAACATGATAACAGAAATAGCTACGGACTAGTAGTAAACTAGCATGTCAATATGATAAGACACTGATAACGATCCTCGCGGGATCCAATAACTGGCTCAAGGCCCACAAGTATACTCAACCACCCAAGAAGGGGGTTCCTCGGCTCAAGAGTGTCCATTATCACAATATATAATATGCAACCATCCGAGAAGAAGGTTCGACGGCTCAAGAATAGCCAATGTCATAACACAAGTATCAACAAGTCGGACTAAGCCATAGTCCCCAATCACAATCGACCCCGCACTCACAAGAGAGTACGTGTCTCGCCGCTATACAACATCACAAAGTGGTATACCGGGGTTTCGAACCCGCTGGTCATCACCCACATCTATTACTCACCTCAATACGGCGCAATGACTACTCCGTAATGCCCTTGCCACGAGAATCAAATTCCGCACGGATAGAATCTGATCAAATACAGTAGAAATACAACAAATTAGGCCAATGGGACGACACCCAATCAATACAACTCAATCTACATCAAAATTCCCAAAGTTGTCAAAACCCGACTTTCGGTACGCTTGTCGAAAAATTACAAAGTCACATATTCGGAACCCTCATCTCAATACGAGTCTAAGCATATCAATTTTACCAAATTCGGACTCCATTTGCCCATTCAAAACCTTGATTTTCTAAAGTTCAAGCCTAGGGTTAAATCTTCCATGAATCACCCCAAATTCCTCCATTTTCATGATATAATTGCATAATATTATCAATACTAATCATAGTTTAAGTCCATAGTTGATTACCCGATGATTTCCCTTGAGTTTCTCTTCAAAATTGCCCAAATCGCCTCTAAAGCCGAGACCCAAATATGTGAAATGTTTCTGAAATTTTCTAACTTCTGATACAATTAATTCACTGCGATTTTCGCTTCTGCGGACCATTTTCCGCCCCTGCGGAACCGCTTCTGCGACCTTTTGGTCGCTTCTGCGAACCCAGGCCCTTTTGGCCATTTCCGCACCAGCGATCCAAGAACCGCTCCTACGAGTCCGCTTCTGTGGATTTTCATCCGCTCCTGTGGTCCTTTCCGCCTCTGCGATCAAGAGTCCGCTCCTGCGGACTCGCCTCCGCGATCAACCACCCGCTTCTGCGGACCTCCCCATCACGCCTCAGGACCGCTTCTGCGATCGCCCACTCGCTCTAGCGAAGCCGCCCCTGCGGGCCAGGCTCCGCTTCAGCGGTCTATCCCGCTTTTGCGCCTTCTTGTCCGCTCCTGCGGACTCGCTCCTGCGCTCCCATATTCGCATGAGCGAAAACAACAGAACAGACTCAAAAACCTGCAATTTTCCACATTTTCTCCCGTTTAACCATCCGAAAACATCCCGAGGCCCCCGGGACCTCATCCAAACACACCAACACATCTTAATACCTTATTCGAACTTACTCCAATCTTCAAAATATGTCTAATAACACCAAAACCCATAATTCACATCAAATTCAAGCCTAAATTCCTTAAAACATTCCGAATTACACAATCAATCAAAAACCCGACTAAACGACGTCCGAATGACCTGAAATTTTGCAGGCACATCCAAAATCACCTAACGGAGCTATTGCAACTGTCGGAATTCCATTCCGACCCCGGATCAAAATCTCACCTACCGTTCGGATTTCGCCAAAATTCAACCTTAGCCAATTCAAGCCTATTTCTACACCGGGCCTCCAAATTCAATTCCGATCGCTCCCCTAAGTCACAAATCACCTCCCGGAACTAACCGAATCATCGGAATCCGATTCCGAGCCCTCTAACCAAATAGTCAACTCCGGGTTGACTTTCCTTATTCAAGTTTCCTTCAAAAAGGCTATATGCCTCATTTTCAATCCAATTGACTCCTAACTCACCCGATAGACTCTAACACTGATATAAAAGCATAAAACATGTATGTACAACATAACGGGGAGGTAATTCCCGTGACGACGGGCCGGGTCGTCACATTCTCCCCTTCTTAAGCAAACGCTCGTCCTCGAGCGGGTCAAGAAACATACCTGAAGTCTCAAACAAGTGAGGATATCTGCTCTGCATCTCCCGCTCAATCTCCCAAGTGGCCTCCTCCACGGGTCGACCTCTCCACTGAACCTTAACTGATGCAATCTCCTTAGACCTCAATTTTCTCACCTACCGTCCCAAAATGGCAATAGGCTCCACATCATAGGATAGATCACCATCAAGCTGAATGGTGCTGAAATCTAATACATGAGACGGATCTCCAATGTACTTCCGGAGCATAGACACATGGAATACTGGATGAACGCTAGATAAGCTGGGCGGCAAGGCCAACTCATATGCCACCTCTCCAACTCTCCTAAGTATCTCAAAAGGACCAATGTACCTGGGACTCAACTTTCCTTTTTTCCCAAACCTCATGACACCCTTCATAGGTGAAACCTTCAACAATACTCTGTCACCAACCATGAAAGACAACTCTCGAACTCTACGGTCCGCATAACTCTTCCGACGAGACTGTGCTGTACGAAGCCTCTCCTGGATCAACTTTGCTCTATCCAGAGCATCCTGGACTAACTCAGTCCCTATCAATCTAACCTCACCAGGCTCAAACCATCCCACGGGGGATCTACACCGCCTGCCATACAATGCCTCATACGGGGCCATCTGAATACTCGACTGTTAACTGTTGTTGTAGGCAAACTCCGCAAGTGGTAGGAACTCATCCCACGAACCACCAAAATCAATCAAACAAGCTCGCAACATATCCTCCAAGATCTGAATAGTGCGCTCAGACTGTCCGTCTGTCTGGGGGTGAAATGCGGTACTCAACTCAACCCGTGTACCCATCTCTCGCTGAAATGCTCTCCAAAACTGAGAAGTGAACTGAGTACCCCTGTCGGATATGATAGACACCGGGACTCCATGCAACCGAACAATCTCTCGAATAAAGATCGCTGCCAATCGCTCCGATGAGTAGGTAGTACTAACTGGAATGAAGTGAGCTGACTTGGTCAGTCTATCCACAATCACCCATACAGAATCAAACTTCCTCGCCGTCCGAGGGAGTCCAGTAACAAAGTCCATAGTGATCCTCTCCCATTTCCACTCGGGAATATCAATGCGCTGAAATACACCACCGGGCCTCTGATGCTCGTACTTAACCTGCTGACAGTTGAGGCACCGTGCTACATGTCTGACAATGTCCATTTTCATCTTTCTCCACCAATAGTGCTGTTTCAAATCTTGATACATCTTCGCGGCTCCTGGATGGATAGAATACCGCGAGCTATGGGCCTCCTCTAGAATCAACTCACGAAGGCCATCAACATTGGGCACACATATCCGGCCCTGCATCCTCAATACGCCGTCACTATCAATAGTGACATCTCTAGAATCATCATGCTGAACTCTGTCCCTAAGGACAGCCAAATGTGGATTATCATACTGGCGCTCACGAATACGATCATGTAGAGATGACCGAGATACCACACAAGCCAATACCCGGCTGGGCTCCGAAATATCTAACCTCACTAACCGATTGGCTAGCACCTGAACATCATAAGCAAATGGTCTTTCCTTAGCTGGAATATATGCCAAGCTCCCCATAGTGACCGCCTTCCGGCTCAAAGCATCGGCCACCACATTGGCCTTCCCCGGATGATATAATATAGTAATGTCATAATCCTTCAGCAACTCAAGCCATCTCCACTGTCTCAAATTAAGGTCTTTCTATTTGAACAAGTGTTGGAGACTACGATGGTCGGTATACACCTCACAAGACACACCGTACAAATAGTGTCTCCAAATCTTCAATGCATGAACAATGGCGGCTAGCTCCAAATCATGAACAGGATAGTTCTTCTCATGTGGCTTCAACTGCCGAGAAGCATAAGCAATTACCTTACCTTCCTGCATCAACACACAACCTATCCCCACTCTCGAGGCATCACAATAAACGGTATATGAACCCGAAGCTGATGGCAATACTAACACTGGAGCTGTGGTCAAAGCTGTCTTGAGCTTCTGAAAGCTCTCCTCGCACTCATCCGACCACACGAATGGTGCACCCTTCTGGGTCAATTTAGTCAATGAAGAAGCAATGGATGAAAATCCCTGAACAAACCGGCGATAATATCCCGCCAAACCAAGAAACCTCCTGATCTCTGTAGCTGAGGTCGGTCTAGGCCAGCTCTGCACCGCCTCTATCTTCTTCGGATCAACCTGAATACCATTGCGAGACACCACATGTCCCAAAAATGCTACGGACTCGAGCCAAAACTCGCACTTGGAGAATTTAGCATATAGCTTCTCCTCCCTCAATCTCTGCAACACAATACTCAAATGCTGAGCATGCTCCTCCCGACTACGGGAGTAGACTAGAATGTCATCAATGAACACAATCACAAATGAATCCAAATAAGGCCCGAACACACTGTTCATCAGATGCATAAATGTTGTTGGGGCGTTGGTCAGCCCAAACGACATCACAAGAAACTCATAATGACCATATCGGGTCCTGAATGCAGTCTTCATAATATCCGAGTCCCTGATCTTCAGCTGATGATAGCCTGAACGAAGATCGATCTTAGAAAACACCCTCGCACCCTGTAACTGATCAAACAAATCATCTATGCGCGGTAGAGGGTACTTGTTCTTCACCGTCACTTTGTTCAATTGCCTATAATCAATACACATTCGCATGGAACCATCTTTCTTTTTAACAAATAATACCGGCGCACCCCACGGAGACACACTAGGGCGGATGAAACCCTTATCCAGAAGCTCCTGAAGTTGCTCTTTCAGTTCTTTCAACTCAGCTGGTGCCATCCGATAAGGAGGAACGGATATGGGCTGAGTGCCCGGCACCAAGTCAATGCCAAAATCAATATCCCTGTCCGGCGGCATGCCCGGCAGGTCTGAGGGGAATACATCTGGGAAGTCCCTCACAACAGGTACAGAATCAATGCTAGGAGACTCAGCTCCCACATCTCTCACAAAAGCTAAGTACGATAAACACCCTTTTTCAACCATCTTCTGAGCTTTTAAGAACGAAATAACACGGCTAGGGACGAAATCGGTCGAACCCCGCCACTCGATCTGAGAAATACCAGGAATGGCCAACGTAACTGTCTTAGCATGACAGTCCAATATAGCATGGTACGGAGACAACCAGTCCATACCTAATATAGTATCAAAGTCCACCATACCCTACAATAACAAATCTGTCTGGGTCTCCAGACCCCCAATAGATATAACACAGGATCTATAGACATGATCCACAACAATCATATCACCCACGGGGGTGGATACATGAACAGGTAAATCAAGACTACTACGAGTCGCACCCAAGTGATGTGAAAAGTAAGAGGACACATAAGAATATGTGGACCCTGGATCAAATAGAACAGAGGCATCACTGTGACAGACAGAAATGATACCTGTAAACACTGCATCGGAGGCAACTGCATCACGCCTGTCAGGAAGTGCATAGAACCGTGCCTGGCCTCCACCAGATCTCTCCTCGCCCCTGGGGTGACCACGAGAAGACTGACCTCCACCTCTACTAGACTGAGATGGTGCTGAAGATGAAGGCTGATCCCTCTGCTGAGTCCTGTCCCTACGGAGTCGAGGGCACTGTCTCCTCATGTGGCCAAACTCACCACACTCATAACATGCACCTGGTGCTGGAGAAGGGGACTGAAGGGAACCCCTCGCCGCAGAAGAACCTTGGGCTGAAGAAGTAGGTGCTGCACCCTGGGCTGGAAGGGCACTAAGCGATGACTAACCCTACTGAACCCCTGTCGACCACGACCATAAGAACCTCCGCTCTACTCTGGGCGGCCTGAATGAGAAGGTCTAGATGAGCGACCTCTGCTCTGCTGGGAATGCCCTCTAGATGGAGCACCACTGAAACTGCCAGAACCACGAGGCCTCGTGGCCTCCCGCTCCTCTCTCTCTCGGCGACGATCCGCCTCAATGGAGCGTGCCATATCAACAACCTGCTCGAATGATGATGACAAAACTCTCTCCCTGGTCATAAGAATGCGGATAGAGTAGTTGAGGCCATCAATGAACCTCCTGATCCTCTCCCTATCATTAGGGATCATCCATGTGGCATGCCTAGCCAATTGTGTGAATCTGAGCTCATACTGGGTCACAGACATGTCGCCCTGAACCAACCACTCGAACTGGCGACGTAGCTCCTCGCGACGAGACTGAGGTACATATTTCTCTAGAAATAGAGAAAAGAACTGCTGCCATGTGAGAGGTGCTGCTCCTGCAGGCCTATGCCTCTCAAACTCTTCCCACCAATCAAATGCGGGACCGGTGAACTGAAAGGTAGTAAATGAAACTCCACTGGACGCAAGAATACCAGCTGTCCACAACATCCTCTGACACTTGTCCAAGAAACCCTGGGCATCCTCGCCCTCAACGCCACTGAAATGGGGTGGCTGAAGTCTACCAAATCTCTCAAGACGACGCTGCTCGTCATCGGGCATAACCTGAACCATATGCTCTGGAGCTGGAGCTGGTGCAGCTGGAGGAATAACCGGTGCAACCACCTGTGCAGGGACCGCCTCTGGCGTCTGAAGTCCCTAAATAATCGGGTCAGGTGTGCGAGCTGCAGGGGTCTGCTGACCACCCCCTGACTGAGATGTCGCTACAGTAGCGGTAGCTGAAACTACCTGAGCCAAACCGGAACACACTGATAATATCTGAGCAAGAGTCTCCTGAAGACCAGGGATAGGCGCTGCTGGAGCATCAACCACTGGGGGCTGCTCCTGAACTGGTACAACAGGCGGGTCAGCTGGCACTGCCTCAGCCGCCCTACCTCTACCTCTAGCACGACCGCGCCCACGGCCTCTAACAGGTGGCATTGGAGGTCGTCCACCTCGTCCTGATGCTCGCGTTCTCGCCATCTGCGAGAGAATAGAATATAGAAGTTCAGTTCTCAGAACAACAAGATCGCACGACAGAGTTCAAGAAAAGTGATGTTTTCCTAAAGGTTCGCAGCCTCCCGAGGATAAGTACAGGCGTCCCCGTACCGATCCACAAGACTCTACTAACCGGCTCAAGACTCATGAGGCCTAGTAAACCTAGGCTCTGATACCAACTTGTCACGACCCCAAATCCGGTCGTGATGGCGCCCAACACATTGCTAAGCCAGCCCGACCAATCAAAATTAACAACGGAGCTAGAAGCTCTCTTTAACCCATTTAAGCATATTAATTTACGAAGCAACAATGATACATATAACGAAAATGGGGAACCAAGTCCCATAATACATCAAATCCCATAGACCGAAGGGTCAAGAGTCATGAGCCTCTACTGAACATGAGTGTACAAGGTTTACAAGATACCAAGTGCGGAAAGAAAAGTTAATACAAAATCAAGAGACAGTGAGAAGGAATATCGGGTCCTGCGGACTCTGCAGCTACCTCGAATATCCACAAATGTCGACTCGCACAGCTACTGGATCACTGCTGAGAGGTACCTGGATCTGCACACAAGGTGCAGGGAGTAAAATGGGTACCGCCGTACTCAGTGGTAATAAACAAGGGTAAGACAACGTAGATAAGAAATCCACAGTAAAGCACAATGTAAAGCTATAACCCAAAACCTTGTAGCTGTTCAATATCAACAGTAGATAGCCAACAATATCAACAACAAGTATAACAGCTAGCAGGTGTAGCTAAATGCAATGCAATGCATGAAATGACAGCTACGGCGCGTAGCCCGATCCAATTTGGGTACCCGTGCTCACCGTGGGGTTTCAGACTCCACAGGGGCTCCTACAGCCCAAGCACAATATCATGAATATATGCTGCGGTGTGCAGTCCGATCCACTACCAATCAGCGGCGCGCAGCCCGATCCACTACTAGTCAGCTAATATTCAATCACAGCCTCGCAGGCTCAAAAGTAGTTTTGAAAACATCTTTTATCATTTTTCAATTGAAAATAGAAATATCAAGTTCCAGAGATTTGGAAATAACATGATAACAGAAATAGCTACGGACTAGTAGTAAACTAGCATGTCAATATGATAAGACAATGATAACGATCCTCGCGGGATCCAATAACCGGCTCACGGCCCACAAGTATACTCAACCGCCCAAGAAAGGGGGTTCCTCGGCTCATGAGTGGCCATTATCACAATATATAATATGCAACCATCCGAGAAGGAGGTTCGACGGCTCAAGAATAGCCAATGTCATAATACAGTATCAACAAGTCGGACTAAGCCATAGTCCCCAATCACAATCGACCCCGCACTCACAAGAGAGTACGTGTCTCGCCGCTATACAACGTCACAAAGTGGTATACCGGGGTTTCAAACCCGCTGGTCATCACCCACATCTATTACTCACCTCAATACGGCGCGACGACTACTCCGCAATGCCATTGCCACGAGAATCAAGCTCCGCACGCGTAGAATCTAATCAAATACAGTAGAAATACAACAAATTAGGCCAATGGGACGACACCCAATCAATACAACTCAATCTACATCAAAATTCCCAAAGTTGTCAAAACCCGACTTTTGGTACGCTTGTCGAAAAATTACAAAAGTCACATATTCGGAACCCTTATCTCAATACGAGTCTAAGCATATCAATTTTACCAAATTCGGACTCCATTTGCCCATTCAAAACCTTGATTTTCTAAAGTTCAAGCCTATGGTTAAATCTTCCATGAATCACCCCAAATTCCTCCATTTTCATGATATAATTGCATAATATTATCAATACTAATCATAGTTTAAGTCCATAGTTGATTACCTGATGATTTCCCTTGAGTTTCTCTTCAAAATCGCCCAAATCGCCTCTAAAGCCGAGACCCAAATGTGTGAAATGTTTCTGAAATTTTCTAACTTCTGTTACAATTAATTCACTATGATTTTCGCTTCTGCGGACCATTTTCCGCCCCTGCGGAACCGCTTCTGCGACCTTTTGGTCGCTTCTGCGAACCTAGGCCCTTTTGGCCATTTCCGCACCAGCGATCCAAGGACCGCTCCTACGAGTCCGCTTCTGCGGATTTTCATCCGCTCCTGCGGTCCTTTCCGCCTCTGCGATCAAGAGTCCGCTCCTGCGGACTCTCCTCCGCGATCAACCACCCGCTTCTGCGGACCTCCCCATCATGCCTCAGGACCGCTTCTGTGATCGCCCACTCGCTCCAACGAAGCCGCCCCTGCAGGCCAGGCTCCGCTTCAGCGGTCTATCCCGCTTCTGCGCCTTCCTATCCGCTCCTGCGGACTCGCTCCTGTGCTCCCATTTTCGCAGGAGCGAAAACAACAGAACAGACTCAAAAACCTGCAATTTTCCACATTTTCTCCCGTTTAACCATCCGAAAACACCCCGAGGCCCCCGGGACCTCATCCAAACACACCAACACATCTTAATACCTTATTCGAACTTGCTCCAATCCTCAAAATACGTCTAATAACACCAAAACCCATAATTCACATCAAATTCAAGCCTAAATTCCTTAAAACATTTTGAATTACACAATCAATCAAAAACCTGACTAAACGACGTCCGAATGACCTGAAATTTTGAAGGCACATCCAAAATCACCTAACGGAGCTACTGCAACTGTCGGAATTCCATTCCGACCCCCGGATCAAAATCTCACCTACCGTTCGGATTTCACCAAAATTCAACCTTAGCCAATTCAAGCCTATTTCTACACCGGGCCTACAAATTCGATTCCGATCGTTCCCCTAAGTCACAAATCACCTCCCGGAACTAACCAAATCATCAGAATCCGATTCCAAGCCCTCTAACCAAATAGTCAACTCTGGGTTGACTTTCCTTATTCAAGTTTCCTTCAAAAAGGCTATATGCCTCATTTTCAATCCAATTCACTCCTAACTCACCCGATAGACTCTAACACTGATATAAAAGCATAAAATTGGTTGATTAAGCCCATCTATGAACCTGCGAACTCTCTCCCGCTCTGTGGGGAGTATCACCACTGCATGACGTGCCAAATCAACAAATCTCGTCTCGTACTGAGTGACAGTCATAGTGCCCTGCTGGAGGCGCTCAAACTGCCTCTGAAGTGCATCCCGCTGAGTACTAGGGAAAGACTTTTCCAGAAATAACTCTGCAAACTGATCCCATGATAGAGCCGGGGACCTTGCTGGTCAAGTCAAACAATAATCCCTCCACCAAGTCTTGGCGGATCCTGGAAGCCTCAATGTACAGAAGTCAACTCCATTGGACTCCACGATCCCCATAGTCTTGAGAATCTCATGGCAACCGAATAAGAAATCCCGAGGATCCTCCGATGTGGCACCGCTGAAGGTAGTGGTTAACATCTTGGAGAACCGATCAAGTCTCCAAAAAGAATCAGAAGTCATGGCGGCTCCATCTCCGGCCTGAGTTGTGGTACCTGACTGAGTGGCCACAGCTGGCTGAACCACTGGTGCCTGAGGCTGAGGAGCTACTGGCTCCGGAGTACGAGCAATAGGAGTCCGGGCCCCTCCTCCAGCCTGAGAAGCGGCTGGTGCAACTGATAATAAACCCGCTCTGGCAATGCTGTCCATAAATCCCGCTATTCTGACCAAAGCATCCCGGAGATCCGGGGTAATTAAAGCCTCTCCTGGGACCTGAGCTGGGCCCACTAGAGCTGCTGGGACCGGAACCTCCTCGTCAATCTCAATATGAGGCTCCACCTCTGGGGTAGCTACCTGGGGCTGAGCTCTACCCCTACCACGGCCTCTGATACGGCCTCGGCCCCTGCCCCTCACGGGAGCTGCCTGGGGCTCCGGCTGCTGGTCAGCGGACGAAGAAGCGTGTGTCCTCACCATCTGCGAAAGGACAAAATAGAAGTTCAATCAATATTTGAGGAACAAATCGCACGACAAGAAGGAACAAATAAGAGACTCTTTCCTAACTCAATAGACTCTGGAGGACAAGTACAGACGTCTCCGTACCTACCTTTCAAACTCTACTAAGCTTATTCGTGAGTGGTGAGACCTATGTAACCTAGAGCTCTGATACCAACTTGTCACGGCCCGGATTTTCCCCCAACATCGGGATCGTGATGGCGCCTACTCGTGGTAGCTAGGCAAGCCATTTTATTCACACTATCCTGTTTTTAGCAATATTTCATATTCAATTTAACAACCAAAACCATAATTAAACAAGGGCGGAAGACTTTATAAAGATAGCAATAAGCAGTTTCAAGGTAAAATAATACTGAAACCCTCTACCCAAGACGTGGAGTCACCAACTCACGAACTACTACATGAATACTACACATAAAGGTCTAAAATATATAACATAATTTGTTTGTCTCAGAACAAGGAGACTACAGCTAATAACATAAATATAAGGAAGAGACGCCGGGCCTGCGGACGCTTGCAAGCTACCTCGGTCTTAAATATGATCAACTCCCACGTAAAAGATCTAATGCTGCTGCTCCTGATCGAAACCTGGACTTGTGCAAAAAGGCACAGAAGTGCAGTATCAGCACAACCGACCCCATGTGCTGGTAAGTGCCTGGCCTATCCCGGCGAAGTAGTGACAAGCCTAGGACCAGACACCCACATAAACCTATGCAGTTCTATATATATGTACACCACAAGATAACGAGAAATAACCAAGTAACAACACAACAAGGAATGTCACAGAAGAACTCAACAGTTAACAACAGTCATTAAATCAACAAGGAAAAGAAGTATAATGAGAAACAAGTATTGTCAAGTCAGTGAAATTGCAAATAGTTGAACGGCATCACCCTTCGTGCTTTTGCTCTCATCCTCACCAAATAAGCAAATAAAGTGCACGGCATCACCCTTCGTGCTTTTACTCTCATCCTCACATCCATGGTACGGCATGATCCTTCGTACATGGTTCAATAACAAGGCACGGCATGATCCTTCGTGCATAATCAATAACATGGCACGACATTAACCTTCGTGCATAATCAATAACAAGGCACGGCATTAACCTTCGTGCATAAACAATAATTCAAGGCACGACATCACCTTTAGTGCATTATCACTCTTCCTCACCCAAATAACAATCACAGTTAAGGGCAGAGAATCAAAATAATAAATCATGAACCGTCCCGACAAGGGACACAATAATCATCACAACAAAGTCCCGGCAAGGGAGAACAATAGCAATTCTACAACCCGGCAAGGGTTCAATAATTTATCTTCAAATATGTCTCACAATGAGTATTAACAACGACTCATGGTCATGCTAGATGCCAGTGTATGGATGCTTGTCACCTCAGCCCATACACCGCACTCCATCACATAGCACATAGCACATAATCCTATTCCCTCAAGCTAGGATAGAACAAACACTTACCTCGAAAGTTTACGAATAATTGTTACCAATCGGCTCCAATCAAATTTGGCTCCAATCCAATCGTATCTGTACACAATTAATTTAATATCATCAATACTACTCAACAAACTAATTCATATGGTCAATTATAATTTTTACGACATTCTGCCCGGAATAGTAAAAATCGACCCCGGGCCCACATAATCTAAACTCATGTTTCGAGCCAAAATAAATTCACCCAATCATCCACGAGTTCAAATATACAATTTGTTCTTAAGTTCGACCCCAAAACGAGGTCTAGATCGCAAATTCTTTGAAACCCTTATTAAACTCAATTCTCTAATTTTTCTACCCATTTACACATATTTAGGCTTAGGAATTCAATTAATATTGATGGAAAATGAAGAAAAAGAGTCAAGAATCACTTACCCAAGAAGTATGAAGAAGGATTGCTCAAGAATCGCCCAAGAAGCTGTGGAGAAGAGAGAGTTTTGGGAAAATGGGATACAATCCCGTAAGTGTTATCTTTTGGGATTAAATTCACTGGGCATAAATTTGTTCATCGCGTTCGCGACACCCCAATCGTTTTCGCGATGAAGAAAAAATGTTACACATCGCATTCGCGTAGGGCTAGTCGCGAACACGAAGAGGAAATTCTGGGGGCTTACAATTTGGCCTACGCGAACGCGGGAACAGCCACGCGAATGCGTAGAGAAAAGGGTTGGGTTCAATTTTAATACTACGCAATCGCAAGGAGCTATCCGCGATCGTGATGAAAAGTTTATTTGGCCATCGCGAACGCGACCACCTGGATGCGAACGCGTTGAAGAAAATAGGTTGGCCATCGCGAACGCGACCTGACAGACACGAACGCGTTGAAGAATTCACTGCTGCAGATTTTCTACAGTTTTTCTTAAGTTCAAAAACACCCTGAACCACCTCCGAAACACTCCCGAGCCCTCGGGGCTCCAAACCAAATATGCACACTAACTTAAAAACATCATACGCACTTGCTCGCGCGATCAAATCGCTAAAATAACATCAAAATCAATGAATTGAGCCTTAAAACTCAAGAATTCTTTCAAATTTCATAATTTCCAAAATTTCCAATTTAGGGCCGAAACACGTCAAACGACGTCCGTTTTCCACCAAACTTTACAGGAAGCGCTTAATCAATATATATGACTTGTACCGGGTGTCGGAACAAAAATACGAGCCCGATACCATTACTACTTAATCAAATTTCAGTTTCATTTTCCTTAAACATTTTCAAAAAACAATTTAACAGAAAAATTCTTTTACCGGGGTTCTAGACCTCGGATTTCAATTTCGGGCATACACCCAAGTTCCATATTTTTCTACGGATTTTCTGAGACCATCAAATCACGGGTCCGGGTCCGTTTACCAAAAATGTTGACCAAAGTCAACCATTTCAATATTAATATCAAAATTCTTCAAATTTCTCACATATTTCATATATTTCAACATAAAAAATTTTCAGCTTCGCGCCCGAACTGTGCACGCAAATCGAGGCAACTATAAATGTGGTTTTCAGGACCTTAGAAGCTCGAAATGATTAATAAAACAAGTGATGACCCTTTGGGTCGTCACATTTGGAGACAAAGGGAAGTTCATAATATCAGGTGGCAATGACAAACAAGTAAAAGTATGGGATTGGTTTAAGTTTTTCATCACTGGTGAGACAAGCACAGGCTCCGATTTCCTTTGCTCTTGCTTAAGTTTGAGCAGAAAAGTGAGTTTCACTTCATTGATTTTTATGATTTCTATCTCTCTCACTTTATGCTTCGATTGTTTTGTATATTTATCTCATGATTGGCTCTTTAACTAATCAGGTGTGCTCACAAAGCACCTAAAGGTTCATTGGTCATGTAAAGAACTTATTTTTGCATTCTAGGATCACTGCCCAGCTGCTAGACATGCTTCTCACTCTTCTGGGACACAAATGGGCTATGCCTAGAACTCTTTGGAACTTCTACAAGGGTTGATTATCAGATGACTGACAGGTACTCACACAAGATTATAGTATGCTATCCCGGCAGCTATTTGGTGGACTACCTGGCAAGAGAGGAATGCCATAATTTTTGAAGACAAACAAGAAACTTAACTTAGTCTTAAGTTCATTTGCAAACTTTTGCTTTCTTCTTCTTGGACAACATGGAAAATGCAAATGCTACTCATTTTTAACTCCTTATATACTCTGTTATAACTGACAGAAGCTTGTAATTGGTTCAATATTCCAGCATAACCTTGTTGCTGGTCATTCATGTATAAAATGCTTATCTTACTTATCAAAAAAGAACAAATCCATCCATATCAGCTAACAAAAGAAAATACCTCTCGGCCTAACTTTTTTCCTATTATCAGAGTAACTTCTAGCTAGGCTTCTCACATTCCACAATCATTTTTCACATTGATATACTCTGGTCGAGACGTCGAATATATATAAATTACAGTTATTACTCAGGTAGAGACATCAAAACGAGGACTAAGGGCTATTTCAATAGTGAAACAGAAAGAAAAGTGACAGCAACAGTAGCCTAGTAGATTCTGTTTCAGTGCTTTTATAATTAACAGGATAGATTCTGTTTCAGTGCTTTTATAATTAACAAGATAGCATTTTTACCAATGATGTAGGAGTTTTGTGATTCGTGCATATAACAAATCAGCCATCAACCTCTCTGCGTACTTAGATACATTTGAAACTTATCAGTGAGCATATTACACACTGAAAACAACAACCACAACAACAAAGCTCACAGCTCACAATAATTATTTAGGAAGATGTCCAGTAAATCAATTATGACCAACTATTTTGGCAAGGTGTCCATTTCCAATATCCAAATCCTACTGGTTCTGAAGTGAATCGAGAGTATCCTTTGAGCTGGGATATATTCTTATTGGAAAGATTACCTCATCCAGATCTTTCTCGCAACAACAGTGATTGACATGCAAAAGAACACAGATCTTTGGCCTACAGATGGGGCAAAAGGAGTTGAAATGCAAGATGATCAAACAAACAAAGACCTGTAATAGGAATTACCTGTTCAATTGAGGTGTCATTGATATTTTGAGGCATAGATTCATTGGATGCATATTTGCACATCAATTGTCCCATTTCGAGTAATTCTGATTGCATCTTCTCCTTATTTCAGTTTCATCAGATTCATTTCTTCATTATGTTTGTCCTTTAACTCGGTTCTTTTGTGTTAACCTTTGGACAGCTTCATTAGATGAATCCTCTCCAACAATATTTTCTAAGGAAGATCTACTACCCCATAGACCAGAAGGAGTTAGACCAAGTCCTAAACCACGAACATATCCACTTTTGTCATTTCCGAACACCTGAGAATACACATAGCCTTCCCAAGGAACAGCGCGAGGAGGTTGGTCAGTAGAGCTCTCACTATTGTTCGTCCTTTCATTTATCATTTCCTAGCCATAAAATACATAAATCCAATTTGGAATTCATTTATTCACTTTTATGTTTTTCCTAACTATTTCCTAATTAAGAAAATAAAAGAAAAAAAGAAATCTTACAATTGCCTTGACAGAATCATCATCCAATGGTCTACCATCCTTACGTTTTGTATGAGTTAATATGAAAACTTGTGCTCGTATAGGCTCTATCCCATTTACAGTCTAATACAATAAAATTGATATAAGATACACGTGAAAAAAAATTAAAACATTATAGTTAGTAATTTAAACAATTTTACGTGCTCGTCCATCAATGTAGCAATACTTTTGGATCCTCCTGTGTGGGGCATCTTTTGATTGGCCCTATTGTTTCTAATTGCCTGGGAAAGCCTCTGTCGTTGAAATATGAAACTGATATCTTATAAATTATACATAAAAATTGAGCATAACTAAAATTAAAACAATGAAAATAATCAACTTGAGGTGTTTTAAAGATTTGTTAATACCTTAGCTTTATCTGAAGCCAACAAGCGATAAGATCACTTCATTGATCCCTCGGTATGCAACTTGGTCTGTTTTTAAGCAAAAGGTCTTTAGTCTTATATTTTCGCAAATACTCACCTTTTACCTCACACTTGTAATCTTTCCATTTCTTTCCTAGTGACTTTAGGACATAAGCTTTTCCTCGTCTCGGGATAGTGAACTTCTTCTAAAAAAAATAAAGCAAATATTTAGAAAACAATATCATGTATAAAGGATTGAACCCATTCATATAATAATAATAATAATAATAATAACAATAATAATAATAATAATAATAATAATAAATAAATAAATAATAAATACTCCATACCCTTACAAAATCCACTATTTGTTCTTTTCCTTCTTGTCAAAATTTCTCCAATCATCTACATGTAAAGGTGTTAGTTCTGGAGTTCTTGCAATGATTCCTAGAAAGCTAGCAAGTTTTCGACCTTTTTCCCCAATAGCTTGGTTACGGTTATTAAACGGCACATCAACTACCTTTCTCGGAGGAAGTTTCCAAATATATTTTAGTAAAGTAGGCCCACTAACCTTTCTTGGCTCCAAATTACCTAGAATAGAAGATTCAACAACAGAAGAGATACATATATAAGCAGCAATACAAAGGACATCACACCATTTGGTAAGGATTGAGATACAAATTTGGACACAACAGACCAAAGATTTGAAAATGATTGAAATATAGGTTGTAAGTTGAGTTGATCAATAGAATAAGAAATTTTAATATTAGACCTTTTTCAATAGTATAAGGACATATTTGACCTTTTTCTGTTTCTTGATTTATTTCTTTACCTCTACGATATGAGACTTATTTTACCAAGTACAAGTTCAGGTTGTAAGTTGGGGTGCTTACTTGCTCTCTCGAAACATCCTACCAATTTCATTTGCGCCAAAAGACACACATGAATCTCAAGTTCAATTTGCTCTTCAGCGGGGTGTTCCAGCATTGATTGGGATTTTAGCTACTAAAAGGCTGCCTTATCCCGCAAGAGCTTTCGATATGGCGCATTGTTCTCGTTGCCTCATCCCTCGGGGACGATATGGTAATCTAAATTACATAGCTTTGAATTAATTGCGTTAAAGGAATACATTAACTCATCTGCCCTAACATATAATTGCTCTCACTCTCGTATTTTTAAAGGGATGCAATCAGTAAATTCACGAGAATAATTTACTATAGTCCACAAATATGCTTCAACAACACCGAACTAGACCAAGAGCAAATACACACACATAACTGTTTGAACAAAATTGCACGATAGCACATATAGTAGCCCCTTCCAACCTGAAACTCTGCAACCTTCTGGACTACGACATAAATGAACAATAACCTCGCATGTCAATTTATTTTGCTTAGATTTTATTTCCAATGTGGAATAGAACTTGAGATGCAAAGGGGGGAAAGAGTAGACAACTACTCTAGAGTCTAAACTACACAAAGCTCCTGGGAGCCAATTTGCATGACTTTGAAAATGAAACTGAGGATTATCCAAATAATTGGATAGCAATAGCACAAAGTGTTAAGAAGCAAATAAGAGAACAACACACCGTAGAATTTGCTTCTTAGCCAACTAAATTCAGACTTCTAAAAGATGATAGAATCCTATACCTATTCTCAATAGCTAACGTATTGGGAGTATACCTATTACAGCATACCATACCTATTCTCAATAGCTAACATACATATTCTACAAAATTGCAAAATCTAACTCTACAATTGACAAAATTGCAAAATCTAACTCAAGTTAATTGAAGTTGATTGAATTTTGCATCCTGGTGGATATTGGATTCTTTCTGGACCACCTATTAACTGGGAAAATCATTGGAAGGGCTGGAATAGAACAGCCGAAGATTTGAAAGCAGATCAGGATCAAATTGAGAGCGTTGCAAGAAGCCTATGCGGGAAGAATGTAACTCAGAAAGGCGAACTAGCAATTTGGCAGAATGTCACTTTTTAGTTAGGAATAAGTGTAAAGAATGGACAACTGGAAAGCTGTAAACATCGACTATGCTACAGTTTTGGACGAGACTGAACATTTTTCAGTCTATGCTAAACATCAACTATGCTAAACATCGACTTATTTCAGTCTCGTCCAAAACTGATCATTTTTACTGTCAACTGTAAAGAATGGTCTTGTCTACATATATGTATCATCGACTATGCTAGAACTTTGCTTTCAAGTTAAGTGACGACAAGAAGACTGTCAACTACAGGACAATGATTCTGCTTCACATTGACGGGGGACTACACGTTCCTATCTTTCATAGATATATAGGGCCATTAAAGGGAGCCATAGATATTTTAGATCTCTCCAATGAGTTCTGTATACTAGAGATAGCAAATATGATACTATTAAGATTTGAAAATGATTCCAGAGAAAAGTGTTACCTGATTGATCATCATTTCATTGAATTTCAGTACCACCACTAGAACTATTCAAATCACAAGATTGATCATCATGTGCATGGTCTCCAGAAGAGTTCTGAGTATCCATCAACTTCTCAATATAAGGCTAGGTTGCAGAATGGTTTCGACCATCCATCAAATGCTCAATATATTGTCGCACATCTTCATCATTGTCTTGTTCAATTACCAGTCGGTTGCGACCTCTAGTTCGCATGGTTCCTTCTCCAAAATGAAAAAAAATTCTAGCTACATTACATTTTTATCAGGATAAATACAATGACTGGAGGCTGGAGTAGTTGTGTTTGCGATTTACTTCAAGTAAATATTCAAGCATACATAGATCAACGAATCAACAATAAGCAAATAAAGATGCTTAGTAGATGATCATAAAAGAACTCCAAAGAGGTAGAACTTCAGTGTATCTACAAGTTATGCATGAAAATTAGGCTTTCAAATCTAGTGTTATAATCTGGATACACAATTACAAGGTAATGTAGTAGCAATTTTTATCTCTTGAACATTCTGTCAATACTGGATGACATATATGAAGAAAGGTAAGACATGTTATACCCATACAAAGAAAGAAAAGTAACAGAAGTTATATTCCATGGGTAAATGTTGAACTGAAGAAGAAGCAAGGAAAACAAAAGAAGCTGACATGGACTAAAGACAAAAAAACAAAAAAAGTATACTCAATTATATATAAGTCTATCATTAGCAAAGACTACAAATGAAGCAAAAAGTAGCATAAAAACAAAAGAATGAAAGCTGCCAACGATATATTAGTACTAGAATGAAAGGCCACTTGCAAAATATGAGGAAGCATCATCCAAATCTCAATATATGAAAAATATCAACAACTCGTGTAACGCAAACAAAGCCTTGCCACAAATATTATTCTAGAGATAATTAGTACCACCTATCTTATTCAGAATCACATTCATTTTCTATGTTATTTTCTCCCTCAGCATTAGCTTCACCGTCATTTGGAGAAGGTTGAGAATCTATGTTTGTATCAATTATTATCCCATCGACACCACTTCTTACCCAATCATCATACTCATCTTCTAAAACACAAGCATTTTTTAAAAGAGCCAGGTCAGTGGCATCACTTTGCGTTGATGACTCAAACTGCACACTATTTTCCTCTCCCATATTAAAAATGTCTCGAGGTTTAATTAACCTAGGGACAAACCATTCATGATCTTGAGGATCTTGCACAAATATTACTTGTTGAGCTTGTTCTGCAAATATAAATGGCTCATGACGTTGTCGATCGCCAGAGTCTGTCAGGTGTGTGAAATTCACAAGTGTGAAACCCAAGTCATCTTCCTTAATTCCTCTACCTTTGGTTCCATCAACCCAATCACACTTAAATAAGGTGATCTTAAATTTCTCATAGTAGTTTAACTCCACAATATCATTCAATCTGCCATAATATGAGATATTTGCAGATTTTGGAGCATTATCACTTGTACTTGCATAACTTTTGGTATTTGAAACGACCATAACACCACTATTTTATGTCACATTGAACGCTTCACTTTGTTTTGTTCGAAATCGATACCCATTATTAACATCGAACACACTGAATCTTTTTGCAATGTAACTTGGTCCTTGTGCTAGGACTTTAACATCCTTTAAGACGTTAGATGTGGCTTCCAACTCCTTTACCTAACCAAATAAAAGATACAACTATAAATGTAGATATATGTACAAGGATAATAATTTAACGTAAACAATCACTTAGTCCTACTACTTACTTGCTCTTTGAACCACTCATGAAATGTATCTAAATGCACACGATCAATTTGATGTTGTGTCAAATGACTCTTACGATGAGCTCTTTTGATTTCAGCAGTATGTTCCCTATACATATAACTCGCATATATCAATTTTGTTATCAAATAAGACACACACACACACACACACACACACACACACACACACACCCATATATATATATATATATATATATATATATATATATATATATATATATATATATATATATATATATATATATATATATATATATATATATATATATATATATATATATATATATATATATATATATATATATATATATATATATATATATATATATATATATATATATATATATATATATATATATATATATATATATATATATATATATATATATATATATATATATATATATATATATATATATATATATATATATATATATATATATATATATATATATATTAAATAATAGATATAGCACTTACCTTTTATAATTCTCAACCACTTCTGATTCACAATTGAAAAGCACATGCCGATGTGCTTGCAACCATGTTTTGTCATCCAACTCAAATACATCTACTCCACCGTATGACTCCCCAATAGTAGGAAAGAGAGATTCTTCTTTATTAGTCTCGTGCTCAATTTCATCTCTCCATTTTTTTGAACAATAACACCTTGAATCTCCACCCTCTAAATATCGTGAGCAGAATGTCATACACTCAATTGCTATGTATGCTTCTGCTATTGAACCTTCTGTACATGCACGATTACGAACATATGATTTTGAAGTACCCAAATACCTATGGAACAATGTAATGTTATTAGTTTTATATTAGAGTGTTTAACAACTAATGACATATAACACATTCAGTAATATTCTACATACCTCTCAGTTAGATACATCCAGCGATAATGTACTGGTCCCGCATGTTTAGCCTCAGTTGCCAAGTGAAAAACCAAGTGTATCATAACTGTAAAGAATCCTGGGAGGAAGAGTTTCTCCATAGTAGACAATGTTTCTGGGATTTTTTCTTCAAGTAGGTTTAACTCTTCTAGTTTTAGCTCTTTACTACACAAAACACGAAAGAATGTGCATAGTTCAATTAAAATTGAACTTACTCTTTTATCTACTGATCTCTGCAAGGCAAGAGAAAGAAGTTCTTGCATTATAACATGACAATCATGAGTTTTTAGCCCAGATAACTTTCGTTTGAGAACGCAAAGTGAAATATTAGACGCATAGCCATCTGGAAACTTGGCATTTTGTAGTACTTCATAAAATAACTCCTTTTCCTGTAGAGACATTGTGAAAAAGGTAGCAGGAAGATACGCTCTCCCACTAGCTCGATATTGAGGCCATAAGCTTGGTCTTATTTTCATCTCCTTCAAGTGCAATCGAGCTTCTAAGTTGTCTTTAGACTTTTTACCAAGATTCAATAGTGTATAAATTAAGTTATCGCACACATTCTTTTCTATGTGCATCACATCGAGATTGTGGCGCACCAAGTTAAATTTCCAATAAGGAAGATCGAAAAAAATACTTCTCTTTTTCCATGTGTTTTTCATCACCCCACTTACCCCTTCACTTGACTGGCCAAGATTAAACTTTATATCTTTAACTTGATTCAGTCTACTAACCCAGATATTGGACAAGGTGCAGGTCTTGTTTCTTTAGTCCCATCAAATGATTTCGCATTATTCCGATAATTATGTCCCGGCTTCAAGAAGCGTCGATGCCCCATGTAACAAAACTTTTTGCCATGTTTCAGCCTTCTAGATTGAGTGTTTATTTTACAAGAAGGGCATGCAAACAGACCATAAGTGCACCATCCAGAGAGAGTACCATATGCAGGAAAGTCATTTATAGTCCACATGAGAGCTGCTCGCATTTGAAATATCTCCTTAGCAGAGGCATCGTATGTTTCTACCCAACATCCCATAATTTATTTAACTCTTCTATTAGAGGTTGCAAAATACATCGATATTATTTCCAGGCGCTTTGGGTCCAGGAATAAGTAAGGACAAAATGAAGAACTCTTGTTTCATGCACATCCATGGAGGAAGGTTATATGGCATTAAAATCACTGGCCATGTACTATGAACAGTTCGCATTGTGCCAAATGGATTAAACCCATCAGAAGCTAATCCTATGCGTTTGTTGCGAGGGTCTCCAGTAAATTTGAGATATTTATTATCAAATGTTTTCCAAGCTTCAGAATCTGTGGGATGTCGTAGAACTCCATCTTTGTTGCGCTTTTCATGATGCCAGGGCATTGCTTTAGAAGTTTCCGAAGACATAAACAGTCTTTGTAGCCTTGGTTTTAAAGGAAAATACCTTAGGACCTTGGCTGGGATTTTTCTAGCATCATTTTTCCATCTAGAAGCTCCACAAACATTGCATTTATTGACATTCTTATTAGCAAACTCTTTCCTAAAAAGCATGCAATCATTGGGACAAGCATGAATTTTCTCATACTTTAAGCCAAATCCTTCAACTATCTTTTTGGTCTCATAGAAAGAAGGAGGCAATTTTTCTCCTTCAGGCAGCGCATCCTTTAATAGTCCAAGCAAAGCATTAAACGATTCATTTGACCATTTGAAGATGCATTTTGTACGGTACAGATGCATCAAAAAAGACATTTTGCTAAATTTCTTACATCCTGGATATAGTTCTTCATTTGCCTCCTTCATGAGCCGTTCAAACTTATCCACCTCTGGATGCGGTTTATTTACATATGGATGAGAAATATTCTCTTGTGAGTTATGCTCTATGTCACCCCCTTCACTAACGTCAGTATCCATGAACTGTGTAAAGCCTCCAAAGGCATCATGTATCATTCTTGTCATATCATCGCCCCTTAAAGTTGACTAGCTGCGATTATTTGCTTGAGAATTGTTTGATCCCTTTAGAGACTCACCATGACAAAACCAAGTATCATATGATTGCATAATACCATTAATCACAAGATGATCATATGTTGTAGTCCGGTCTACTTGATGGATAAGCACACACTCCGTACAAGGACATGCAATTCGTTCTCCATCTTGTTTTTCAGAAAAGGCGTGGTTTATAAACTCCGCTACTCCATCCAAATATTCTTTACTAACTCTATCACAATGCGTCCATCTTTTATTTCTAGGATTGTCCATGACGTTTAAGATATTCTTTGTTATTCTATTCTTACTGCAAGAGCTAAAAATTCATCAGTAAAAAAGAGAAAATTAATGAAAAATATAGTTCAAATAAAATAAGCATCTTATTAGGTAGGTAATTCTACATCTCAAAGATATCATTTTAAGAATTAAAACTATCAAACAGAAATCCATTAAAACTATCAAATATTTAAACTATCTCTAATTTCTTCTATGCTTTCCATATATAATGTTCATAAACATTTTAAGAATACAATTATTAAACTTATAAATTATACTGCTTCTATAATTTTCATATATTTGCTCGTAAAATTTTTAAGAATAGATATTTAGTTATAAATTATAGAAGTACCATACGTCATATATTTTAAAATTGAAGATATTACAATTGTCAAAGCCTCACTATATATGGATATGAGCTAGATGAATAATTTGAAAATTTCAGCAATGATACACTTAAGTTTCTAAGAGAACACATTGTTTATTTTAATTGGCATAGCAATGTGAATTCTTGGGCGGTCTGTGAAATCTTCATTTAACCTTAAAAATTCTAGGGTGATCAAATGCCAAGTCTATAATAAACAAATACCTCTGTGTTTCTCAGTTTCTCTTGAAAGGAAAAATAAATCACTTATTCATCACAATTAATATTGAAAAATCATCTTCAGGTAGGAGAAATTTGAATGTTGTCTATTCACATTTACATGGATCAAATCAAGTAACACTTTAAGTTTATCTTTTCACAATATAACCCAAGAATTAGAGATTTAGAGTACAGTTCATAAGCCATAACTAGGATCGGGCGATCATTTAGACTGTCCTACATTCTAGATCATTGTTAAGGATTTGTAAACAATCAAATGTTAAGGATTTGTAAACAATCAAATGTTTATCAAGGCAGAAGAACCATCAAGCCAACAATATACAAAGACAACTATCTTTTCCCGATTACCAGCAATAAGCACCCTAACATACCCTCACAGTTTTCATTACACATGATAATATTCCTACTTATGCACTAAATTTCACTCATTCACCAGAACCCATCTTTCCACCTCCTCGCATTGCATCATCTATAGCACTATACCCTTAACTGAGCAGCTATTAGTAATGAATATCATTTCCGAAAATATAGATCACAAAATTCCCAACTACATTGCAAGTAGCTGGGAACATTTTAAGAACAAGCAGACGAAAGATGCATCAGAAGCATTTCCATAATAAAAAATAAAGCCAAGCGAATTCTATAACTGAAAATTGAAACCTCTAATTTGCATAGCAACTTTAAGATCAACTACATGATTTTGTACCACTAAAAACTTGTGCTTGCACGAGGCATAACATCCAACAGTGAAGACTTGTCTCAAACTAAAGCCTGGAATTTCTATTTATAATGATTGCAAATACGTAAAAAGGAAGAAACTAATCAGATTGAGTTGCTAACAGCCTGTTAAGATTAAAAACCAGAAGGAACCACTTTATATCAAAAAGAACCAGAAGAAAAGCATATCTCCTCGTCTCACATAGAGTTGAATAGTATTATAAAACTTACTGCAGCTGAACTACAAAGTGATAATAGCCCTTTGTAGTTCGGACCATGCCATGTTCTTAAAGACTAATGTATGGATCATTTATTTTTTCTTTATAGAAAGTGATTTATTTCATATAATACAATCTATGTTGATCCATTTTTTGTTTCTTTTTATCTTCTATAGTTTGTTTATTGTTCTTACCAATAATTGAATGAAAAATGAAATAATTCTTCCCCTTCATCCCAGAAATATCTAACTGTCCCAGTGTTATTTTTCTTCTTCCTGCATAATGTATACACACACAGAGAAAACATATATGTGCCTGCACGCGCGCACATACACACATAGTTATATAATAAATATAATATATTCACGTATATCTAATTTGGCTGCTATAAATCAATATGCATCGACGACAGTTAAATAATTTCTGTCGTATGAATTACAGTAGGCTTAGAAAATATACGGATGAATCAATGCATTAAACAGTAGAGGACATAGAAGGAATAAACTCAATCAATCGCATATCAATTTAACAGCATCCTATTATCACAAACGACTTAGCATATGCAGAAAAACTATACTTTTATAAATCTCAGAACGCAATAGTTGGATATCAAAAATTATAAATGTTTACCTGGTAAGAAGATTTTTTTTTTGCGAAAAAGACAAGAAATTGAATGAGATGATAAATTTCTGCAACAATCTTGAACCTACACAAAAAGAGAATTTGGAGACGGATTAAAGGCAGAATAGTGACGATGAGTATTGAGCATAATCGAGTAGCACCAATAGCAACTCGATTTAAATCGCACTTGCTGGGTAAGAAAAAAGTTATACCTGGGAAGAAGAGGATTTATATCTGGAAAAAGTTGATCAAAACCTGATCGATGGAGGCTAGCAGAGTCGTGACTTTGTTAATCGAAACCTGATCGATGTAGGATTTGATGCAAATCTGGTGGAAGTAGGCTTGCAAAGTTGTTCGATTATTCCGGTCCTGATCAATGTAGGATTTGATGCAAATCTGGTCAAAGTAGGAGTTGTTCGATTATTCTGTTCGAAGATTTTGGGCACGATTAATTTCTCTGTTTTTGGGCGCGATAATTTTCTCTGTTTTTGGGCGCGAATAGTTTCCCTGTTTTTGTTTTTGGGTGCATACTGTTCAATAGCGATAATTAGGTTTTATCTAATTTTTAATTGGAGGGAAATAATTGATTGTTGCCAAAAAAAAGGGGAGGGGAGATTATTATTTTTTGGAATGTGGAGGGAAAGATAAAATAATAAAAATTGATTTTAATTTGTACTTTTTAGTGGAAATTATTTTTATTGTCGGTAAAAGTATATTTTTTAGTGGCTAATGACCATGTGCCACTAATATTTCCGCTTAAAGAATCTATTAGCGGCAATTGCATTATTGCCGCTAAATAATTGCCGCTAAATTAAGGTCCTTTTTGTAGTAGTGTAAGTGGTCTTTTCTTAGTCCTCTAGGCTATAGTAATTTGATTATATCAAAAGTAACCATCCAGGAAGCAGTAGTATTCCTAGCCAGCCAATTTATCAAGCATTTGGTCCATAAATGGGAGAGGAAAGTCGTCCTTCCGGGTGGCATTATTCAATTTTCTATAGTCAATGCAAATTCTCCACCTCGTAACAGTTCTTCATGGATTAAATCATTATTCTCATTTACTATCACATTTATCCCTCCTTTCTTAGTGACACGTTGCACTGGACTTACCTGTTTACTGTTAAAAATAGGGAATATAATACCCGCATCAAGCCATTTAATCACCTTTTTTCTTACACCTCTTTCATGTTGGGATTTAGGCGACGTTGTTGTTCTATGCTTGGCTTGTGTCCTTTCTCCATTAGGATTTTGTGCATGCAAAAAGCGGGACTGATACCTTTGATGTCTGACATTGTCCACCCAATTGCTTTCTTATGCTCTCGCAATACTCTCAACAATTTTTCCTCCTGCAATTCAGATAAATCAGAAGAAATAATAACAGGCAATGTATCAGAACTAACCAAATAAGCATAATGCAAGTGAGGTGGGAGAGGTTTAAGTTCCAATTTCGGAGCTTCCTCAATTGACGGCTTTGGAGGAGGCCCATGTGGCCTGTTTAAAGGTTCAAAGGGATGTGTCCCTTGCAGGTACGCACAAGATGTATCAAGAATGTGCATTATCTCCTCGACCTCCTCATCAGTTGCCAAACTATCAAACATCATAAATGTTTTTTCTAGAGAATCGTCGAGGTACACACTTGGATCATGAATTTGTTCATCAACCTCAATAACTGATATCATAGACAGTTCCTCATAGTGAACGGGAAGTTGGATTGCTTTGTAGACATTGAACACTGCTTCCTCGTCATCTACCCTCAAGATCATCTTTCCTTCTTTCACTTTGATAATTGCATCACCAGTAGCTAAGAGAGGTCGCCCTAATATGATTGGAACCAATTCATCAGCTTCATAATCAAGAATAATAAAATCAGCAGGGAAGATGAATTTTCCAATTTGTAGCAACACATCTTCAATCGCCCCTTCAGGGTGTGCTATAGATCTATCTGCCAGCTGTAACATCACAGTAGTTGGCCTCGGAGCTCTGAGACCCAATTTCCTGAATAATGATAGGGGCATCAAATTAATGCTTTCCCCCAAATCGCAAAGATCACAACCCACATCAATATCACCAATGCACAATGGAATCGTAAAGCTGCCCTGATCTTTAAGCGTTTGAGGAAGCTTATTTTGGACCTTAGCAGTGCACTCCTCAGTAAGTGCAACTGTCTCACACTCAGCTAATCTTCTCTTGTGAGCCACTATATCTTTAATGTACTTAGCATACTTAGGAATTTCACGAAGTAGATCAACAAGTGGAATATTAAATTGAACCTGGCTCAACATAGAAAGGAATTTGCTGAACATGCGATCATCATTCTTCTTTTGAAGTCTTTGGGGAAAATGTGGTGGTGGCCTTGGAACCTCCACTAGTTCCAGAATTTCAATAATCTTATTTGGCCTATTTGTCACTTTAAGGATCAACTCCCCCTCAAGCACAAGCTTATCTTTCCTTTTCTTTGGCACTTCTTCAAGTTCTTTCCCGTTTCGAAGTGTAATAGCACTCACCTGCGGGTTCTTTTCTGTATCACTGAGGAGAGCTCCTATAGGTCTAGTATTTTGACTCATTGCTAACTGCCCCATCTGCCTCTCAAGATTTCTGACATCAGTCCTGAGCTGTTGATTGTCAATCAATAACTTCTTCAATAAATCATTTGTGCTCTCTTCCACTTGCTGGGGTGGTCTCTGAGGCTAATTAAAAACCCTTTGTGTTCTGTATTGCTTTTGATTCTGCTGATTTCCACCCCACGAGAAGTTAGGATGATTCCTCCAATTTAGATTGTAGGAATTTCCATATTGTGCATGCTGATTTTGTGGGCCTCTATTTTGCTGCCCCACATAATAGATAGATTTTGGATTCGTGGGGCAAATATCACTTGTATGACTAGCACCATACAGTTCACAGCAAATAGTTATCTATTGTACCTGTTGCATTGGGTTGTGGTTGCTGCATTATCATCCTCGTTATCTGATTGGACAGCCTTGCAATTTCAGCTCTCATTGCTGACACTTCACCGAGCTCAAGTAACCCTGCTGATTTTTGCTTAACTGCCTTTCGTGAGTCTCTATCACCCTGCCAATCATTGTCATTCGCAGTGAACGTATTCAGCAGGAGTTGGATTTCAGTGCAGGATTTGGCTATGCAACTTCCTCCACATGCTGAATCAAGATTCATCTTTGAAGCTTCATCTAGTCCATCTACAAAAGTGTGACCTAACACCTCATCTATCTGGCAATGATGAGGACAGTCTCTGAGCAACTTCTTGTACCTTTCCCATGCTTGACGAAGTGTCTCGCCAGAGCGTTGTTCAAACCCAAGAATTTGACTCCTCAGCATCTTTGTCTTCTTGGTGGGAAAGAATTTAATTAAGAACTTCCTTGCCAGATCATCCCATGTGTGGATTGAATTTGATGGCTCCTTATTTAACCAATCCTTAGCTTCCCCCAGCAGAGAGAAGGGGAAGAGTGTTATCCTGACATAGTCCTTGGAAACATTCGGATAGTTGTAAGTATCCGTAATTTCTAGAAAATTCTGAATATGTCTCTGTGGATCTTCATGAGGTAGACCCATAAATTTCCCTGTAGATTGAATCAACTACACCATATATTATTTCACCTCAAAGTGCCCAGTAATATCAGGCTTCACAATAGCCTGAGTCATATTAGCCATACTGGGTCTTGCAGCTTCAATCATCGCTCGTTCCTCATTTCCTGCCATCACTGTTGGTTGTGGTTGAATTTGAATGTTCAACTCTTCTTATGTTATATATCTAGCTTCCCACTCTCTCCTTGTTCTATGAATTGTTCTTTCAATTTCAGGATCAAATGGAAAGAGGTTGTTTGTGCTTCCGCTCTTCCGCATTCAAGAGAAGAGCATGTGCAACACAAACAAATAGATGGAAATTCTTTTTATATTTTTATTAACAACTAACAAAATAGTAAAACGGTCAAGGAGCTAATTTCAAATTCCCCGACAACGGCGCCAAAAACTTGTTGCGACCAAAACACTCACACAAGTGTACGCGATTGATAAGTAATATAGTAGTAAATAGAGTATCGTTCCTACGAGGAATTTTGATTAACTTATCAACTGATATTAACTCAATTAATTATCAATTCATGCTATATCATAACAAATTATATAAAAGAACAAATTTATAATATACTTAATAATTGCATAATAATTCAAGACAAAATTTACTACAACAATTTCACAATATTTTTATAACAATTAGGACAAATATATTCCAGGGTCATGGACTTGGTAGCAATCATGCTATTTTTCAAACTTATAATTGATTTATTGAATTATCCGGGTTGATGATTATAAGGTTACTAATATTCATAAGAATCTTTCGATTATGAACCTATCCAAGTTAAATCAATACTTATATGTCTATGGTATTAATATTAACAAGAATGCATTTACAACTCTTATTATTCAACCAAACAAGGCAATTAAGTATATGTATATCTTAAGTGCAAATGCTTCACCCAATGCCCGGGATTCAAAACTTGTTCTATTTGATTTTATATGCAACCAAGAAATTTCTTTGTCAAGTTTAATTCAGGGTTCGTAAATAATATTTCACTGTTAGTTACGCAGTAAAATAATTAAAACCAAAATCAAATAAACAATCCAAATCAATAAATTCAATATATTCAATCTAAGCTTCAAATAGCAAGATCAATTTAACATCAATGACCCTAGAATATTATTGTATTTAGCTACTCATATTCATACCAAAATCAACAATATTAATATCAAACATACTATAAACAAACTACAAGATGAAGGTTTAGATAAACTCTTTAAATTGTTGCTCCAAAGTAGTGTTCTTCAATTCCTTCCTTAGCTCCAAGAGACTTCAATGGCTTTTCTCCTCAAAACTTCACTCTCGAATGAATAGTGTATTTCCACTCTTGATCAATAATGCATAAAATCTGATCTTCCTCCATAATAAAAGTTTGCATTAATTAATTTTTGAGTGAAATTCTATGACTTTCCAATTTTACCCCTAAATAAAGCATTTTCTCGGATTGAAATGCGCGAAGTAATTACTTCGCGCACCTGTTCGTGCATCTGATGCTTAATTTATTCCTGATGTGCGCAAAGTTTTGCACGAAGTAATTACTTCGCGCACCTGGGGGGATTTTTCAGCCATTTCTTGTTTCTTGATTTAAGAAACTCAACTCCGAAGGATTGTGTTTGCTCAAAAATTATACCATAACATTTCCAACCATTGATATAAGCTCCTTTTTCTGCAATGTGTGCAAATCACAAATTGAAGGCCTATTTCTCATCAATTTCATAAATTATGTTATTGGATTATAATTAAATGGACGCAGAAATAATGGCTAAACTACTCAGTTTTCGCCTATTATCAGGCATCCACTAAGGTTTTACTAATATATTAAATAGGAGATTGTGTAACTTCATTATTGTGAACCAGGACCGTGCTGATAGCAACCTTAGAGACTGCCAGATATACCAGCTGGGGCTCTAATTCACGTCTAAGCAACGGTCGTAGTCAATATAACTTGGTCTAATAAGTCCAAGATCGATCCCACAGAGAATTAACCTACCAATTGCAACTATCACAACCCCAAAAGTACTTCCGAATCAAGTTCCCAAAGTTTGAATATATCTTTGTCTGATTTTCGAATATCTAATTTGCAATAATTAAGAATGCTTGAAAGAAAGAATTGAATGTAGAGTGAAAAGAATATTATGAGAAGGACTAAGGTATTGATTTCCCCTATTGATGGAATCCCTTATCGTTATGCTCATACAAATTGTTAATATATTCTATCAATCATGAACGCTATGTGTATCGTAACCCTCTCCCGAGCAATTACAATAATTTACTAGTGCACTCTACCGAGCTACCCTAGCTAGCTTTAATTTGAATAGTTCACTTAAGATTGCACCTAAGACTTAGTTATTCCTAACCCCGTCTTTACGCCTAAAGTTCTAGATTCCTCTAATAACCTAGGTGTGGTGTTGTTCAACAATATACCTAAATATGCACTCTTTTCCAAGTTATGCACACTAAATAGGCACCGCTAATTGGGACGTCTACCAATTAACTACAACAAGAACGAAGTTGAACAAATAGAAACTTAAGTCACAATTTGTAATCAGATAAACGATAAGTTCATCACTCAATAGGTTCCATCAAAACCTTAGAATAGAATTTAGCTACTCATGCTTGAAGAAACAAGAATAATAATTTAAATTATAAAGAAATAATTGATATAAAATAAAAGAAGGAGTTTGAGAGGAATCTCTCTTACTAAAAATCTTGCAAAAGTAATGAATTAAAGACAACATGCCTATATGGGGCAAACAAGGGGTTTATATAGAGGTTTTTAGGGCTTAAAAACTAAATTCGAATCCAATTAGGAGAACTGGGCGCCGGCTTCCGCGGTTCGTTCGCGGCCGCGAGCCAACCGCGAACAGTCAAACTTCAGAATGCCTCTTTTTTCGCGGTTCATCCGCGACCGCGGATGAACAGTGCTGCGTATTTTTGACTGCTTCTTCCAGCTCTTTTCACCTTAGGTCTTTTCTTGGCCTTTTCATCCATATATGACTTCAAAACACTCTTCTTAGTATCCATTGCATCACATGTACCTATAACACACAAACAAACACTAATCAAAGCATTTTGTCCTTATAAACAACATAAATACCATAACAAAGTGTGATTATTTAGGGTATAATTAAAGTCAAATTCACCTATTATCAATACCCCACACTTAAACCTTTGCTCATCCTCGAGCAATCTTTAATCACACTTTAGGCCAATTAACAAGAATTTGTCTCCCCCAAAATATGTCACAAAAACTATTATACATGAACAACCTAAGATATGCACAATCTGTACCTAACCGCAAACTCTCATGCCCGCACATTATTACTTACTCTACTTATTACCAAAAACTTGCAAATTCACCTTCTTCCTCTTGAATTACATGCCCTCACAAAATTTATTGAGAGAAGTTCCCATACATTAATAATTCAAATACATGGAACTTATAAATATCGGAAAAATTCACTCACTATCAACAAAGAACATTCATATGAATACAGACACACCATAGGCTTGCCTCTAGTGTAATACTCCACTAATTGAGTAATTCAATCATAGATCAAGATGTCTTTAAGGGTTGTAATGTAGGCTATGAGACGGGTAGGATACTTTTGGTTATAGTGACTAGCCTCTCTAAGCACTTTTTCTTTTCTTTTTCACAACTTCTTTTTGTTTACTTCCTTATGTCTCCCATAAACATACCTTCACCTTTCTTCAATTTTAACCTCCACTTTTCTTTTATTGATGTAACTGGCTTTTCTAAGATTTTATTCAATATAGCTCTTCTTTTTTTTCTCCTCAGAATATCTTTTCATTGCTTTGCAATATATTTACATTATTTTGGCCAGCTCACTATTTTCTACCATTCATTCTTGATTTTCCCTTTTAAATTTCCCTTCACCACACACTTAATCTTTTGCATATTCGTTACAATACAAGTGCTTCTAGGAGGTAAAGTAGAACAATATAATAATTTGAAAAACATTCAATGGTTATCAAGGAATAGGCTTTAAGCTCAAAGGGGTTAACTAAGATATAATGTACGGGTGAATTCATGTCTATTGGTATATAGGTTTACACAAAGAAATGCCTCTATCCTTTCTACAACCAAACAACTTCTATTTTGCTTTGCAAACACACATGGCAAGTTCTAGGCATCATGTACAACATACAATGTAAGTAAAAACCTCACACACACATAGCATGCAACTCATTTGGAATCCAGTTTATCTACAAAGTCCTATCGATGTTCAAGCAAGCATTATTGTGCAATTTAAGGCATATTGAGATTCTACAGTCAAGCTTAGAAGATACATTCTCAAGTTCAATTTACGCATTTGCTAATGTGCATATTCGGGGTTACATGTTGTCCTTTTACCTCTAATCCTAAAAAAAATCTACCTAACCCGGTTCAAATAAAAACCCTTGGAAAATAACCGTGGTCAAAAGAAAAACCAAGGGGGAGAGGATACATAACCTAAAAACAAAAAATAAAAGAAAGAAAAATTCCTACGTGGACTACTTCCCTCAAGAGTACTTGTCCTAAATAGTCCGTCATCAGGAAGAGTCCTCTACTCATATTTTTTTGGATTTTTAAAATTTTATGATTTTTTTTGTGTTTTTATTATTTGATATTACTACTACAACTAATATATACATCATGTACAAGATAAGTCACCCACCCCACACTTAAAAATATGTCATGTCCTCATGACATAAAAAATTAAAGCACAAGAGGGGTAAGAGAACTTACTTGAGACTCACTCGGAGTCGGAGACGGTGGATGGGTCGACATGACATGCTCGACCCAGTGCTCTGAACCATGCCATAAACCTGTTTTCTGACCGGGCTTGCCTTGTAGACATGGCATCTAGCCGTGCGTGCAAGCCATCAACTAAGGTGCGCATATCAGCAACATCCTCCTCCATGGACCTTAGCATAGGTCGTGTGGACTTGGACCTAGACATACTTGCTCCACAAGGAGCAGGCCTGGAAGGTCCGGTTGAATCCGTGGAGTTCCTGGCCCGGGCAACCGGTACAAGATCGTCCTTCTCATCCAAGTCAATTGGGGTTGTGTCTCGTCCAACCCGGATAGTAGCAGCTCTAAATGGAGCTTTTGGTATTAGCTCACCATCATCATCAGTTACTGGGGTCTTATGAAGGAGACACAACGTAGTGACAAGAGATGGGTAATAAAAACCCTTAGCAGTGAGGGATCCCCTCAATACCATCTCATCACTAATTACTCGGGTGATATCAACATCCCGATGTGTTCCAAAAGACCAAGTCAAAATAGCCCTATTAAAGTTAACATCCGTGGTGTTACTCGACGGCAAGATACGGTTGCAAATTATGGAGAACCAACATTTGGCTGTGTGTGTAAAGCAGTTAGAGTGCAGAGTCTTATTTCTAATCCACATCGGGATGCCGTCTACACATAAGGCCTCTATTAGCATGTCCCATGTGACACCAGGCCTATCATGGTAATAGTCGACATCACTAGTGTGCAATGGCAGTCTAAGTACCTGTCGAATAGTAGGAATATGAGCATTGACATGCTTACCTCTAACGAATACTTCTCTGGCCATATGGTAAGGAGCATTGGCGTAGAATTCCCGGACAAGCATCTTGTTCACCTTAGGAGGTGAGTCGAAGAGGAACTCCATCTCGCGCCTCCGAATCTCATCATATATTTCTGGTTTCTCCGAGCGTATAGCTATCCGGTCAACTTCTACCTCTTGGAGCCACTTTTTGGTTGCTTTAATTTGAAATCCATTCTCTGCTTCTTCACAAGCAAACCTAGACTCATCATAAGTCGGTTGCCTAGATGAGCTAGCACCATGTCGAGCTCTCTTTGGGGCCATGATCCTATACAATTAAGATAGCCAAAATTTTTGTAAACTGTTAGTCATTCGAAGGCTACTCAGACTTCGCCATCCTTGAGAAATCACAATTAACCAATTTTTTGTGCAAATCCCTCATACTCCTATATTTAGATTCTTTATCTAACAATTTTACACATGCCTATTCAAGCACCCCACACTTAGTTATTTGAACACTTCTAATATTACCCAATTAACTTAATCCATCCCCAATAAAATACACCATTACCAATTCATGAGTTGGGCATTATTTCTCCTAAAACAACATTAATACATTATGAACAATTATAATTTGCCCAACTTGGCTTACCAATCAACATACATGGTGTATATATTATTTAGGTCTCCAAACCATAAAATTAGCATCAACAACACAATTGAAACCCAACAAACCAATTCTTCACCAAACTTCAACTATGTGACAAGGTTCCTTAGAAGAAATTCATGGAAACATGTAGTGTGCAAAAAAGAAACCAAGTCATATTCATGATTTATCTTAAACTAACAATATCTATTTGATTCTACAAAATACATAATCAAGAACTAAGAATAAAAAAAAGAGAAAAGAAGTAAAGAAACTTACAAGTGATACAATGGAGGAGTAATGGAGGAAGAATGGGATGAATTGGAGAAGAGGGGATTGGGATTTTGTAGAGAAAAGGGGGAGTATTTTGAAGTTAGAGAGAGAGATAATTGAGAGAGTGGGGGCGGCTAAAGGAGAAGTGGGAAGGAGGGGGAGTGATTTTAGGGTTTTAAAGAGGGGAGAGAAAACAAAATAAAAAAAACTATAATTTTCGCCGACCGCGGAACTGACCGCGACCGTTCGCGGTTCGTTCGCGGCCGCGGATGGACCGCGAACAGTCGAGATTCAGGGAGGTCATTTTTTCGCGGTTGGTTCGCGGCTGCGAATGGACCACGAACAGAGAAAGTTCAGAGAGGGTATTTTTCCGCGGTTGCAGATGGACTGCGGACTGTGCCCCTCTCTAAATTTTTTTTTCTCAACTGTTCCGCAAAAATTTTTTTTTTTCTTATTTTAATTTATTAACTACTACAAAGATAAAATTACTTACAACACGTTTGTGGGTTGCCTCCCACGTAGCGCCTGATTTAACGTCGCAACACGACTCAACTTAGAGCATTTTACGGCTCGCTAGACCTTTGATGTTCATCCAACCGCAATTCTACCTTGTCCTCCATGTCATCCAGGCCAATGTTTGGTTTCAACCGCTGTCCGTTTACCTTGAATGTACGTGATCCATCCATAGTTTGAATTTCCACTGCTCCTGACTCAAATGCCTCAATTAACTTGAAGGGTCCTGACCACCTTGATTTCAATTTACCTGGGAACAGTCGTAATCTTGAATTGTATAGTAGTACTTTGTACCCGTTTTTGAAGTTTCGCTCAACGATATTTTGATCATGAATCCGCTTCATCCTCTCTTTATACAATCTTGTACTTTCAAATGCCAGATAGCGAAATTCTTCTAATTCATGCAACCCAATTAGCCTTGCTTTACCTGCTTCATCCAAGTTGAGATTCAATTGTTTCAGTGCCAACCAAGCTTTGTGTTCTAATTCAACCGGTAGGTGACAAGCTTTCCCGAACACAAATTTGTATGGAGACATGCCAGTGGGTGTCTTGAATGCTGTCCTATAAGCCCATAGTGCGTCATCAAGCTTCCTGGACCAGTCGATTCTTGTGGCGTTCACTGTTTTAGTCAGTATGCTTTTTATCTCCCTGTTGGAGACCTCAACTTGCCCGCTAGTTTGCGGGTGATATGGAGTGGCCACATAGTGCTTAACATCATACTTGGCCAATAATATCTCAAAAGCTCGGTTGCAAAAGTGTGTGCCCCCGTCAATGATGATAGCCCTTGGAGTCCCGAACCGGGTGAAAATATTCTTCTTCAAAAATCCCACTACCACCTTAGCAACATTGGTGGGTAATGCTGTAGCTTCCACCCATTTGGACACGTAGTCAACTGCAACAAGTATGTACTTATTGCCGTAAGAGCTAATAAAGGGCCCCATGAAATCTATTCCCCAGACATCGAACACTTCAACTTGCTGGATTGGATTCATTGGCATTTCATGACGCCGGGAGATGTTCCCGGTGCGTTGACATTCGTTGCAACCTTTCACCCACAAGTGCGCATCTTTAAACACCGTCGGCCAATAGAAACCGGCCTCAAGTATTTTGGCAGCTGTACGTATTCCTCCAAAGTGACCGCCATATGCTAAAGCGTGACATGCCTGCAAAATAGAAGATTGTTCTATCTCGGGGACGCATCTCCGGATCATGTTATCAAGACATATCCTAAATAAATATGGTTCATCCCAATAATAACACTGACTTTCACGAAAAAAATCTTTTCCTCTGGACCGATGAGAGGTCATGAGGAAAAATACCACTGGCTAGGTAATTAGCATAGTCGGCATACCATGGTGTTTCAAGGAGAGTGGTGGTGAGCAGCTGCTCGTCTGGAAAGGTTTCCAGAATTTCCCCACTCTCTTTGACAAGTTCAGCTCCTTCAAGTCTTGACAAGTGGTCAGCAACTTGATTTTCAGTACCTTTTCTATCCCTGCTTTAGAGGTCGAACTCTTGGAGAAGCAACACCCAACGAATTAGGCGCGGCTTGGAGTCCTTTTTATCAATTAAATATCATAAAGCTGCATGGTCTGTGTATACTATTACCTTTGATCCTATGAGATAGGACAGGAATTTGTCGAATGCAAACACGACCGCCAGCATCTCCTTTTCCGTCACTGTGTAGTTTAGATGTGCTCCACTCGGAGTTCTACTTGCATAGTATATTGGATGCATCAGCTTATCTTTCCTTTGGCCCAGCACCGCCCCCACTGCATAATTACTTACATCACACATTAGCTCAAAAGGTTGCTCCCAGTCAGGGGCAATGATGATGGGTGTTGTGACCAACCTCTTCTTCGGTTCCTCAAAAGCAATCCTGCATTCATCAGAAAAAACAAAAGGGTGATCTTTTTCAAGTAACTTACAGAGAGGGTTTGATATTTTGGAGAAGTCTTTGATGAACCTCCGGTAAAAACCGGCGTGTCCAAGAAAGCTTCTTATGGCCCCGACGGATGTTGGTGGAGGCAACTTTGCAATGACATCAACTTTAGCACGGTCTACCTCAATGCCTTTGCTTGAAACCCGGTGCCCCAGTACTATAACTTCTTGTACCATAAAATGGCAGTTCTCCCAGTTTAGCACTAAGTTTGTTTCCATGCACCGTTTTAGCACTCTTGTCAGATTGGCAAGGCATTCATCGAATGAATTCCCTACCACCGAGAAATCATCCATGAACACCTCCATAATGTCTTCCACCATGTCGATGAAAATAGCCATCATGCACCTTTGGAATGTGGCAGGTGCATTGCATAGTCCGAATGGCATCCTCCTGAAGGCAAAGATGCCATATGGGCATGTGAAGGAGGTCTTCTCTCTATCTTCGGGGGCTATGGAGATTTGATTGTACCCCGAGTATCCATCAAGAAAGCAAAAATGGGACATCCCTGCCAACCTGTCAAGCATTTGATCAATGAAGGGAAGTAGGAAGTGATCTTTGCGGGTGTCTAGATTCAACTTCCTATAGTCCATGCATATTCTCCATACGGTGACGGTTCTTTTCAAATCAATTCATTTTTCTCGTTTTTCACTAACGTCATGCCTCCTTTCTTTGGCACACATTAGACCGGGCTAACCCAGCTGCTGTTTGAGATTGGGAAGATGATTCTCGCATCTAGCCACTTTATTACTTCCTTCTTCACCACTTCCTTCATGTTGGGGTTCAGCCTTCTTTGATGTTCCATGGAAGGTTTGTGTCCGTCTTCCAGGATAATTTTATGCATACAATAGGCTGGGCTGATCCTCTTTATGTCAGCCATGGTCTACCCGATGGCAGTCTTGCATTCCTCGAGTACCTGTATAAGGTTTTGGGCCTGCACATCTAACAAACTAGATGAGATAATAACAAGTAACGTGGAGTTAGGACCTAGATATTCATACCTGAGATGTGATGGTAGTGGTTTAAGTTCAAGCTTTGGTGGCTCTTCTATGGATGGATTTGCTGGCGGGATTTCTCTTTTCTCTAAGTGTAGAGGTTCGAACTCGAGCTCTCTCTGCCAAAATCCCTTGCCTTCCAGAGATAGTACCCATTCGGCTAAACTTTCACCGTTTACCTCTTCCATGTTCATCAGGCATGCTTGAAGTGGATCTTCAATAGTCAACTCTGCATCGTCGGTCTCCACTATCACATCAACCTCATCAATGAGAGAGCAATTTGCGAACTCACTAGGGCGCCTCATGGATTTTTGCACATTGAAGATGATCTCCCCATCATTCAACCTCATCTTGATTTCCCAAGTTTCACAATCAATTATGGCTCTCCCAGTGGCTAGGAATGGTCTTCCTAGGATTACGGGAATTTCTTCGTCGACCTTGCAATCAAGAATAACAAAATCGGCGGGAAACACGAACTTCCCAACCTGGATTAGCACATCATCTATAATACCAAATGGATGCTTAACCGTCCTGTCAGCAAGCTGTAAAAGCATAGAGGTGGGTCTGGCTCTCCCAATACCTAACCTCTTATGGATAACTAAGGGCATGAGATTAATGATTGCCCCCAAATCAAATAAGGCCTTAGTAAAGGCATAATTCCCTATAGTGCATGGGATGGTGAAACTACCTGGATCAGATAGCTTCTCAGCAATGGGTCTAGAGACCACTGCACTACAAGTCTGGGTAAGTGTAACTGTGGCCAAGTCTTGGAAATCAAATTTCCGCGACATCAAATCCTTCATCATGTTAGCATAACCAGGCATTTCTTTTAAAGCTTCAATTAATGGAATGTTTACCTAGATTTGCTTGAGCATCTTGAAGAACATTTTGTATTGCTCCTCTTTCTGGTGTTTGGCCAACCTTTAGGGGAATGGTGGTGGAAGCCTCTTCTTCCTGGTGACTTGGGATTTTTCTTTTTCTATCACTTTCTCATCAATCTGCTGCTCTACCTGTTCCGCTACTTTCTCCGTTCCCTGTTTTGCTTCTTTATTTTCAGCAACTGGCTGGACTGTGACTTTTGTCAACCCTGTGGACTCATCCAGTTCAATGGGCAATGGAGTAGGTGTCTCAGCCTGTCTGTCTATTTTCTCACTTTCATTCTCAGCATCAAGATCTTTACCGCTTCTTAGAGTCACTGCCATCATTTGCTTTGGGACTTGGTCCTTTGGGTTTGTTTGTGTATCTGCAGGCAATGTCCCTTGAGGACGATTGTTGAGAGACATAGCAATCTGACCTACCTGTACTTTAATATTCTTGATGGCGGCATCATATGCATCTATCCTCTCATTTGTTTTAGCATTTGACCCAATTACCTGCTGCATCATAGCTTCTAACCTTGAAAACCTATCGTCATGTCTACCCCTATGTGGTGGTAGAGGTGGATGGTATCCCTGCTGCTGATTTTCGAAATTCTGAGGTCTAGGATATGGAGCCATGTTGTGTGGTGGCCTCATACCTGCTACATTAAATTGTGGCTGGGGAGGTCTATACTGCATTGGAGCCGGTTGGCCCCAGTTTTGATTACCTTGTCGTTGCCCTCCATAGTTAGCCACGTAGTTCATATCCTCATGTTGTTGATGATGTTCTTGGTCTGCAGCCCATGGATTACCTATGGGTTGGCTAATGCATGATGTGCATAAACCACCATTGGTAGTATCTACAATGTGAACCTGCTGCTTGACTCCTGATTCTTCCACCTTCTTTGTTAGGATGCTTATTTGTGTCAATAGAGTTGCCATGTTCTCCTCCAGGGTGTTGGATGGATCCAGGGGTACAGAGTGTACCACTGGTGTGATAGGAGCATTCCAGGATGTCCACCCGGAATTTTGGGCCATCTTGTCAAGCAAATTTTGGCCCTCTCTCCAAGTCTTGCTCAGAAAAGCCCTACCTGCTGAAGCATCTACAATGTTCTTCATGCTGTCTGAAAGCCCCATGTAGAATCTTTGGCCCAACATCTGCTCAGGAATCCCATGATGAGGACACATAACAAGCATACCCTTGAATCTGCCCCAAGTTTCATGTAATGTTTCCAGTGGTTTCTGCTTGAAGCTCACAATCCCATCAATTTGTTGAGCTGTCTTGTTGGGTATATGAAACTTGTTGTGGAATTGTTTGACTAACTCATCCCAAGTTGCAATGGAGTTTATTGGGAGTGAGTTTAGCCATATATGTGCTGCTCCTGTAATTGAGAACGGAAAGAGTAATAATCTGATAGCTTCCGGAGTTACATTCGGTTGCCTTTGTGTCTTGCATATTGATTGAAAGTTCTTGAGGTGCTGCTGTGGATCTTCAACCTGAGACCCAGAGAATAATAGCTTGTTTTGCAACAAGTGAAGCATGTTGTTGGTAATCTAGAAAGACTCAGCTTGAATTGCTGGCACAACAATGGCAGTTGCCAAATTATCCGCTGTGGGTTGTGCCCAGTCGAACAGTGCACCTTCATGTTCCTCCTGTGCCTCTTGCATATTTAGTCCGGCTTGCTGGTTTTGTTCGTTTATGTCACCCATGTCGAAGTCTAATTTGATTGGTTGTTGAGATTGTTGAATTTGTTTGATGGCTTTGTTACGCGCCCGGAAAGTTTGCTCGGGGTCTGAGAGTCCTTCAATTAGTTCTCCAGTCCTTGCAGATTTTCTAGGCATGCACCCGAATACCCAAATCAACAACCGTCAAAATATTCAATGTAGAGTGTAGAAAGAACTCTGAATACACAAGAATCTTGAAGTTCTGTCAATGGCAATTGATAATTCCGTTAATTCCCCGACAACGGCGCCAAAATTGATTCACGTCCAAGCAACGGTCGTAGTCAATATAACTTGGTCTAATAACTCCAAGATCGATCCCACAGAGAATTAACCTACCAATTGCAACTATCACAACCCCAAAAGTACTTCCGAATCAAGTTCCCAAACTTTGAATATATCTTTGTGTGATTTTCGAATATCTAATTTACAATAATTAAGAATGCTTGAAAGAAAGAATTGAATGTAGAGTAAAAAGAATATTATGAGAAGGACTAAGGTATTGATTTCCCCTATTGATGGAATCCCTTATCGTTATGCTCATACAAATTGTTAATATATTCTATCAATCATGAACGCTATGTGTATCGTAACCCTCTCCCGAGCAATTACAATAATTTACTAGTGCACTCTCCCGAGCTACCCTAGCTAGCTTTAATTTGAATAGTTCACTTATGATTGCACCCAAGACTTCGTTATTCCTAACCCCGTCTTTACGCCTAAAGTTATAGATTCATGTAATAACCTAAGTGTGGTGTTGTTCAACAATATACCTCAATATGCACTCTTTTCGAAGTTATGCACACTAAATAGGCACCGCTAATTGGGACGTCTACCAATTAACTACAACAAGAACGAAGTTGAACAAATAGAAATCTATGTCACAATTTGTAATCACATAAACGATAAGTTCATCACTCAATAGGTTCCATCAAAACCTTAGAATAAAATTTAGCTACTCATGCTCGAAGAAACAAGAATAATAATTGAAATCATAAAGAAATAATTGATATAAAATAAAAGAAGGAGTTTGAGAGGAATCTCTCTTACTAAAAATCTTGCAAAAGTAATGAATTAAAGACAACATGCCTCTATAGGGCAAACTAGGAGTTTATATAGAGATTTTTAGGGCTTAAAAACTAAATTCGAATCCAATTAGGAGAACTGGGCGCCGGCTTCTGCGGTTCGTTCGCGGCCGCGAGCCAACCGCGAACAGTCAAACTTCAGAAGGCCTCTTTTTCCGCGGTTTATCTGCGACCGCGGATGAACCGCGGATGAACAGTGCTGCATATTTTTGACTGCTTTTTCCAGCTCTTTTAACCTTAGATCTTTTCTTGGCCTTTTCATCCATATATGACTTCAAAACACTCTTCTTAGCATCTATTGCATCACATGTACCTATAACACATAAACAAATACTAATCAAAGAATTTTGTCCTTATAAACAATATAAATACCATAACAAAGTGTGATTATTTAGGGTATAATTATAGTCAAATTCACCTATTATCACGCTCGCCTGTACTCGCTTTGGCCAGTAGTGGTGGCGAAGATAGGTATGCTTTCAATTTTCTCAAGGCTTCGATGCATTCCTCATTCCATTGCAACCTGTTGTCCTTTCTCAACACATTGAAAAACCTATGGCACCTTTCGGAGGACCGTGAGATGAATCTGGATAGGGCGGCTATTCTCCTAGTCAACTTTTGTACCTGTTTTTTATGTTCAGAATCTCAGGTTTTGCATCTATCGCTTTGATCTGATATGTGTCGACCTTGATGCCTCGTTGTGACCCGAGAAATCCTAAGAATTTTCCCAAGTTCGGATTCATCCTGTACCTTCTCAATATTTCTAGGGCTTCTTTCAGATGCTCGATGTGGTCTTGTTTCTTTGTCGGCTGCATATCATCGATATAGACTTCTATGGTCTTACCGAGCTGTTCTTTGAACATTCTGGTGACCAGTATTTGGTACGTAGCCCCTGTATTTTTATCCTAAAGGGCATTACCTTGTAGCAATATATCCCTTGGTGGGTGATGAAAGTTGTTTTCTCCTGGTCCTCCTGGGCCATCATGATTTGATTGTAGCCAGAGTAGGAATCTAAGAAGCTCAATAGTTCATGCCCCACGGTGGCGTCGATCAATTGGTCGATAGAGGGTAGAGGGAATGAATCCTTTGGGCATGCCTTGTTCAGATTAGTGAAATCCACACACATTATTGTCACGACCCCAAATCTGGTCGTGATGGCGCCCAACACACTGCTAGGCCAGCCCTGACCAATTAACAACAATCACGGAGCCATAAGCTCACTTTATCCAATTTAAGCATACGGAAATAATTCAACGGTGATAGATACATATTAAAAACAGGGAACCAAGTCCCAACACGTGCCAACTCCCATAGACCGAAGGGTCAAGAGTCATGAGCCTCTACGGAATATACAAGTGTAAATAGTGAATATAACTGTGCACAAGTGTGGGATGATCAGAACAAAATATAGACAATCTGGAGAATCAGGTCCTGCGAACGCTGGCAGCTACCTCGACTGTCCAAAAGCACTCCCGAGCCGCAACGGAATCAGCTCTGTTGTAATGTACCTGGATCTGCACACAAGGTGCAGGGAGTCGGGTGTGAGTACTTCCAACTCAGCGGTAATAAAAGTACATAATGCTGAAGGGAAGAAAACCACGCAAGGCATTATCTCTTGTTACACAATACAGAACTATCATAAAACTTCAAAACACTATCATTTTTTTCCTTTCAGCATATGTGAGTAGATTATTTAGAAATCTCAATTTTTAGCTACTTTCTTTCATTATAACATACCAATACCGGGGAGAATCTCAAGCAGTGCAAGTCAGCACTCAAATCAGCCTCTCGGGCTCAGCACTCCTTAACAATTTATACCAGGAGATCTGGTCAATAAAAGCAACAAATGCACAGTAAAGTATGAGTGCTAAAATGTTATGCCACGTAGTACACGTAAACCAATGTATGTATGCCATGCAATGCATATGACTGCTACGGCGTGTAGCCCGATCCTTTTGGGTACCCGTGCTCACCGGGGGTGTCCAGACTCCGGAAGGGCTCCTACAGCCCAAGCACAATACCAATATCACACCTGCTGCGGCGCGCAGCCCGATCCATATACCACTGCGGCGTGCAGTTCGATCCATGCATGTGTATGCATATACTCACATGAATGTCATGCCCTAACATATGGCCCTCGGCCCTAATCAATCTAACAAATAATCAAGAAAGCCTTACGGTAACAATATCATATTAGCTCACAGTAAAAAATATTATTAAGACCTTGTTCAAGTTTTTCATAACCTTATAAAAATGCTGAATAGCAATAATTCCATTATAAACCTTAAATTTAGAATAAAATATGCTCAGTGTTATCAAAACAGTGATACCAATCCTTGAAGGATTCAAATAATTGGCACGAAGCCCAAACGTGATAATTAGTCCAATTCATTTTAACAATTAGGTGTTATTATTTATTACGCGGGACGGACCAAGTCACGATCCCCAATGGTGCCCTACCCCACGCCCGTTATTCGGCATGCAAGTCACCTCAACACAGCACTAAGATGTGCAAGTCCGGGGTTTACTAACCCTCAGGACATCATTCACAAGAATTACCCACCTCGAACCGACAAAAGCTCATGCCCGCGACGCCTTAGCTCCTCGAACCGGCATCCACGCACGTCAAAACTAGCACAAATCAGCACAAATATATCAAAATAGGCTAATGGAACATCACCCAATCGAAAGAACTCGAAAAATATCAAAAATCACAAAATTTGCAAAACCCGAGCCCCGGGCCCACATCTCGAAAAACTTCGAAACTCATATTTCCAGAACCCTCGTCTTGCCACGAGTCCATACATATAAAATTTACCAAAATCGGAGTTCGATTGGCCTTTCAAAATCCAAATTTTCATTTTCAATATCTAGGCCACAATCCTTCACAATTTCTACCCAAATTCATGAAGATTGATGTTAATTCTACCATAAAATGATGTTTTTGAGTCAAGAAACTTACCTCCGATGAATACCCGATGATTTCCCGGCGTTTTCCCGTGATTTCTTCTCTCAAGGGCTCAAAAATTATGTTTTGGGTATATGAACCCGTGAGCCCTCTGTTCTGTGATTTTAATTTCACTGCCAGACCAATTTGTTCTACGCGTTCGCGATGGTCTTCACGCGTTCGCGATACTCAGCTCCAGTTTACCCTTCGCGAACGTGACGCTCCACCACACGTTCGCGATGTACAATCTCCCAGCCGCCGGGTTCTTCTTCTACACGAACGCGTACACCCCCACGCGAACGCGATGCTCTCCCCATTCCTTCTACGCGATCGCGACTCCCAGTCATGCGAACGCGAAGCTTCACCTTACCTTGCCTACGCGAACGCGACATCCCTGCTTGCGAACGCGATGCTTTGATCCTCCTGGCCTTCGCGAACGCGGCCCATGCCACGCGAACGCGAAGGCTTAATGCCTGGGCAGTAACCTCCAATTTACAGCAGGCCTTTTCCAAGTTCAAAATGCCCGATTAATGGTCCGAAATCCTCCCGAGGCCGCGGGGACCCCAACGAAAACCACCAACATACTCCAAAACACGATACGAACTCGTTCCAATCATAAAAACACCATCCTAAATATCAAAATTACCAATTACACACGGATTGAAGCCTAAGTTTCTTCAAAACTTTCAAAACTAACATTCAATCCAAAACCCGATCAAACGACGTCCGAATGTCCTGAAATTTTGCGGACATATCCAAAATCCCATAACGAAGCTACAGGAATTGTCGAAATTCCATTCCGACCCCCGGATCAAAATCTCACCTCCCATCCGGTTTTTGCCAAAATTCAACCTTAGCCAATTCAAGCCTATTTCTACATCGGGCCTCCAAATTCAATTCCGATTGCTCTCCTAAGTCATAAATGATCCCCCGAAACTAGTCGAATCATCAGAATCCGATTCCGAGCACTCTAACTCAATAGTCAACTCTAGGTTGACTTTCCATATTCAAACTTCCTTCAAACATGCTATTTGCTTCATTTTCAATTCAATTCACTCCTAACTCACCGGATAGGCTCTAACACTGATATAAAAGCATAAAACATGTAATTGCAACATGACGGGGTGGTAAATTCCCGTAATGACAGGCCGGGTCGTTACATTCTCCCCAACTTGAACAATCGCTCGTCCTCGAGAGTACTTAGAGTTGTACTAGAAGCAACCCCATAGCTGAATAACCTTACCAAGCATATATTCGGGCGATCATACGTCACCCTATCTCACATAAGTCCAAAAACACCATATAGTCAAAATTTCACAGACCATCTGAACCATAAATCACATTGCACTTTCTGAAATCATATGCCAAATGCAAATCCCATGCTTATACTCAGGATACACTCGAATCCACTGCAATAACCCACATTCACTACTCCGGGTGAGATCATATGATGTATCAAACAACCCAATCACTCGAGACAATAGTCTCTAATCACACAATTTCCCATGATAACCATATACCAACTGAAAAACCCTTTTCATTAGATAGAGTCTTGTTCCAACACCTTCATATCATACCCACGGCAACCGAACACGCGATATATCGAACCCATCTCTCAGGTCAACCATTCATGAATCCATTTCACTTTTAACTGATACCACAACAGATTTCGGACCCAAATCTCGGTATTACCTTTCTAGCCAGCTGAAATCACATATACTCACACTCACTATTCGCTCCAACGCTCATTTTGATCATAACACACTGCACTGGTGATTTGACACCTAACCGCCGACCTAAGCCACGGCGAGCACAACATAGGCTCCAATAGAAACGTCTGAACACACTCGAATCATGACATCTCAAATCCTGACAACTGTCTCCAGCTGACAACTGTGCCACATAACATAGAACTGAGATCGCGTCTCGCATTATAGAAATAGAGTACCTGAATCCTCCTCGAGAGGTCATAACATCACGTGGCCTTGCCACGATTCGTGATTCTATCCTAACGTTATTACTCATGAAGCACCTCGAGCCACTAAGCTTAAAACGGTTAGCCACGCACGGATCTAGGTCTTGAACCCAAGCAATCAATCTCACCCACGGTGAAACAATTAACGTATGCTATTAAATCCCGAAAGGACACAACCGATGTGCCACTCGCCAAGCGATACTCAAAACGGTCTTTTCCTCAGAAGCGAGGAAGTATTGTATACCAGGTAATATATAACTAACTCTATTTTCACATTACACTGTTGCGGCGTGCAACCCGCTCCAATGACATACCCGTGGCGGCGTGCCACCCGATCCGAATACCATACCTGTAGCGGCGTGCCACCCGATCCAAATAACCCGTGGCGGCGTGCCACCCGATCCACGCATAAATCTCGCAAAAGGAAATGCATATCGAGTCGAATTTTCTCATTACAGCCAACATATATATATATATATATATATATGTAGCCTCATGCTCGGCCACATGAAATGCATCTGACAACGTTTCTCAATACTGGAACTGAATCAATGGTGGATACTTCTACACTAACATCCGCCACTAAGGTCCAACCAATAAAGCAATACCCACCAGCCGTCTGCTGGTCCTGAGGTACAACTACCCCGCTGGAGCATACTCTGATGCACTTTGCTACGCAATTTGTGCCATACCATCATAGTCCATATCACATCAGTCTAGACAACCTGACTTATGTCAACCAGTCTGAAATAAGGTATCATAACCCAAATTCATCATATCAAGCTAAGAGCTAAACGATGCTGATACATACGATATACAACCACTGCATAGGCGGATTATGAGAACTTCTAGTCTCCAACACATATATAACACATAAATCGCTATATCTGGTTCCACACTCCACCGTACGAATACATAGTGCACATCAAGCGTCCATTCATACCACGACACACATTCAGAAATTTCACTATGCCATCAATGACTCGGTTATTATAGTCGATCCAACAAGAGAATACCACCATACCACTGGATATCATCAGTTTACATTACCTTGTCCTTTTTGGATCATATTCCCTGCCAAGTTAATAGAATAGCAGTACCATTTTCTTAAATCATCAGAAAGATCGATTCTTAATTCACCTGCAGCTGTCTGCGCTGCTCAATAATCTTTATTGACTTCCCATATATTATGCACTGATCTCAAAATCTAGAATATACCATTATCACCTTTCCATAACACATCGTGTATGCCATATCACACTAAGACAACATGGAAATTCATATCCCTTTCCTCCGCCTCAACATCGGCGCACTCCACTAGTCGAGGACTTTCGTGATCCCATATAGAAGAAAACTCATTACACATTCCACGCTTCGCATACCGACAGGAGTATACTCATTTTCAAACCATGATATACACATCACAAACTATTTCTTCCCATTCGTTGCATAAGTTTAACTGCCAGGACTGAGTCCTTATACCCATATTATACCCATATCGGGTTACACGACTGCCAGCACTCAAAAGCTTGATTGCACAATATCTGCAAGACTCATTACTTCAACCACATACCAGGAATTAGTCGTATTCTTTATCATACCGCTTCGGTTTATTAACAAGTTGTTCCATTTACGCAGTTTCCTTTCTGATTCATCTTTGATTTAATATTTGCCATTACTATAGCACCATAACACATCTACTCATTCCACACGAGACTCGTACATGAGACCACACGGTCTAAGACATATAGGCCACTGAATACTCTCTCAATATTTCCCAGAAGTACCACATTCTACCATACTTTATTTTGATGAACTTCCCGCGATTTTTTTTTTAAATGTTATCATTACTTCCCAATACGGATACCTAGAATCCCATCATTCACATGATATGACACAAGCCTTGATCTTCTCTAACGAAACCACCATCTTTAGCCACATACACAAACCTTAAGGCACCTGACTGTTACAAGCCAAATCTTGAACACTACAAAACCATTCTCGGGCATCATTCACCCTTATTCAGCTATAATTCAACTATCCTATTGAGTAGAACCACTCGTGTTTTGTTAGAACTCTGACATCGCAGAACATGATTACTTACAGATACAATTAGCTATCTTTCTTTTCTATACACCGAACATTCTTTACCAACATAAGTTCACAACATCCTAGTACTTCTTCATATCTACGAAGCACCATAACCTTTATCAAAATTTCCCACATACCTAGAGACAGAGCCAACACAGCACACGATAGTGCAATCAGTTAATCAATAACAACCTCCCCAACTTAGCTCGAAGTCATACATCAAAGCACTTTCCACCACTCATATCATTATTACTCAAGTGATGCCGAAATGTTAATATGAGATTAAACTCAAGTCATTTACAAGCCTTGACAGAGACTCGAATCATCGGAGACCTTAGCTCTTCTGCAATTCTTGCAGATATACATGCACCACCAATAAGCCCACTCTCTTTAGGTGACAGAAATCTTTCTAAGTACCCAAATTTTCCAAAAATTTCGGCAGAGTTTCCTTTGTAAATTGGCCTATCCACCTGCCAGAGAATCACCAAACCATTCTAGCAATACATTCACAACTCAACAAGACATCACAATGTATTTCAACAACATTAAATCTCAATACTACACATAAGGCACTTTACCTTCCAATTACGAGATATGATAATTATTTCTCACGCCCATAGCTAGGGCTACATATCAAATCACAATAAGAATTGAATACCTTACAGCTCTCCCATTATCAAACTGCCATTTGCACAATAAGGATCAGTACCGATCGTATGAACTTCATAATACCGACTCGCAAAATTAATACCTTGGTGCTCAAGCCATAGACAAGGATCCGGCCTCAAGTCCTCCCGACTGGCCCAACATGAACTCGTGGAGATTATATCTCGCCCCTCGATCGGGGAATTGCAAGCCATAAGTCAATTATATTACTGAGCGCTCGATGCGTACACAGACGTGCGGAAGGAATTTCAAAATTATATCTCAAGCTGAATCAAGTGCGCACGATAAGAATTCCAAGCAATGTGAAGTGTTTCCTAAAGGTTCGCAGCCTCCCGAGGATAAGTACAGGCGTCCCCATACCGATCCATAAGACTCTACTAACCGGCTCAAGACTCATGAGGCCTAGTAAACCTAGGCTCTGATACCAACTTGTCACGACCCCAAATCCGGTCGTGATGGCGCCCGACACACTGCTAGGCCAGCCTGACCAATCAATAACAATAACGGAGCTAGGAGCTCGCTTTATCCCATTTAAGCATATCAAAACATGAAGCAACAGTGATACATATATCGAAAACGGGGAACCAAGTCCCAAAATATGCCAACTCCCATAGACCGAAGGGTCAAGAGTCATGAGCCTCTAATGAACATAGTGTAATAATGGTTTACAAGATACCAAGTGTGGAAAGAAATAGCAATACAGAATCAAAAGACAGTAATCAGGTCCTGCGAACGCTGGCAGCTACCTCGACTGTCCAAAAGCACTCCCGAGCCGCAATAGAATCAGCTCTGCTGTAATGTACCTGGATCTGCACACAAGGTGCAGGGAGTCGGGTGTGAGTACTTCCAACTCAGCGGTAATAAAAGTAAATAATGCTGAAGGGAAGAAAACCACGCAAGGCACTATCTCTTGCTACACAATACAGAACTATCATAAAACTTCAAAACACTATCATTTTATTCCTTTTTCAGCATATGTGAGTAGATTATTTAGAAATCTCAATTTTTAGCTACTTTCTTTCATTATAACATACCAATACCTGGGAGAATCTCAACCAGTGCAAGTCAGCACTCAAATCAGCCTCTCGGGCTCAGCACTTCTTAACAAGTTATACCAGGAGATGTGGTCGATAAAGCAACAAATGCACATGTGCCAGTAAAGTATGAGTGCTAAAATGTTATGCCACGTAGTACATGTAAACAAATGTATGTATGCCATGCAATGCATATGACTGCTACGGCGTGTAGCCCGATCCTTTTGGGTACCCGTGCTCACTGGGGGTGTCCAGACTCCGGACGGGCTCCTACAACCCAAGCACAATATTAATATCACACCTGCTGCGGCGCGCAGCCCGATCCATATACCACTGCGGCGTGTTGTCCGATCCATGCATGTGTATGCATATGCTCACATGAATGTCATGCCCTAACATATGGCCCTCGGCCCCAATCAGTCTAACAAATAATCAAGAAATCCCTACGGCAACAATATCATATTAGCTCACAACAAAAAATATTATTAAGACCTTGTTCAAGTTTTTCATAACCTTATAAAAAATGTTGAATAGCAAAATACCATTTAAAACCTTAAATTTAGATAAAAATATGCACAGTGTTATCAAAACAGTGATACCAATCCTTGAAGGATTCAAATAATTGGCACGAAGCCCAAACGTGATAATTAGTCCAATTCATTTTAATAATTAGGTGTTATTATTTATTACGCGGGACGGACCAAGTCACGATCCCCAATGGTGCTCTACCCCACGCCCGTTATTCGGCATGCAAGTCACCTCAACACAGCACTAAGATGTGCAAGTCCGGGGTTTACTAACCCTCAGGACATCATTTACAAGAATTACCCACCTCGAACCGACGAAAGCTCATGCCCGCGACACCTTAGCTCCTCGAACCGGCATCCACGCACGTCAAAACTAGCACAAATCAGCACAAATATATCAAAATAGGCTAATGGAACATCTCCCAATCGAAAGAACTCGAAAAATATCAAAAATCACGAAATTTGGAAAACCCGAGCCCCAGGCCCACATCTCAAAAAACTTCGAAACTCGTATTTTCAGAACCCTCGTCTCGCCACGAGTCCATACATATAAAATTTACCAAAATCGAAGTTCGATTGACCTTTCAAAACCCAAATTTTTGTTTTCAATATCTAGGCCACAATCCTTCACAATTTCTACCCAAATTCATGAAGATTCATGTTAATTCTACCATTAAATGATATTTTTGAGTCAAGAAACTTAACTCCGATGAATACTCGATGATTTCCCAGCATTTTCCCGTGATTTCTTTTCTCTAGGGCTCAAAAATTATGTTTTGGGTATATGAACCCGTGAGCCCTCTGTTCTGTGATTTTAATTTCACTGCTAGACCAATTTGTTCTACGCGTTCGCGATGGTCTTCACGCGTTCGCGATACTCAGCTCCAGTTTACCCTTCGCGAACGCGATGCTCCACCACGCGTTCGCGATGTACAATCTCCCAGCCGCCGGGTTCTTCTTCTATGCGAACGCGTACACTCCCACGCGAACGCGATGCTCTCCCCTTTTCCTTCTACGCGATCGCGACTCCCAGTCACACGAACGGGAAGCTTCACCTTACCTTGCCTACACGAACGCGACATCCCTGCTCGCGAACGCGATGCTTTGATCCGCCTGGCCTTCGCGAACGCGGCCCATGCCACGCGAACGCGAAGGCTTAATGCCTGGGCAGTAACCTGCAATTTACAGCAAGCCTTTTCCAAGTTCAAAATGCCCGATTGATGGTCCGAAATCCTCCCGAGGCCCCGGGACCCCAACGAAAACCGCCAACATACTCCAAAACATGATACGAACTTGTTCCAATCATAAAAACACCATCCTAAACATCAAAATTACCAATTACACACGGATTCAAGCCTAAGTTTCTTCAAAACTTTCAAAACTAACATTCAATCCAAAACCCGATCAAACGACGTCCGAATGTCCTGAAATTTTGCGGACATATCCAAAATCCCATAACGAAGCTACAGGAATTTTCGGAATTCCATTCCGACCCCCGGATCAAAATCTCACCTCCCATCCGATTTTTTCCAAAATTCAACCTTAGCGAATTCAAGCCTATTTCTACATCGGGCCTCCAAATTCAATTTTGATTGCTCTCCTAAGTCATAAATGATCCCCAGAAACTAGTCGAGTCATCAGAATCTGATTCTGAGCAATCTAACTCGATAGTCAACTCTAGGTTGACTTTCCATATTCAAACTTCCTTCAAACATGCTATTTGCTTCATTTTCAATTCAATTTACTCCTAACTCACCCGATAGGCTCTAACACTGATATAAAAGCATAAAACATGTAATTGCAACATGATGGGGTGGTAAATTCCCGTAACGACAGGCCGGGTCGTTACAATTATCCACTTCTCGTTTTTCTTTTTGGCCATGACGACATTGGCGACCTACTGGGGGTACTTCAATTCTTTTATAGAACCATTGGTCAGTAATTTGTCTTCCTCCTCGCTGAAAACTTCATTGATAGCAGCGTTGAATTTCATTCTCATTTGTCACACATTTTGATGTAATGGATCGACGTTCAGCTTGTGGGTGGCGATGTCTTGCGGGATTCCTAGCATATTTGAATGGGAAAAATCAAATAAATCTGCATGGTTAGTTAGGAATTCACAATACTTAAGGTTGGTAAGGTTGTGCCCGATGTAGGCTTTCTTTGTAAGGTCGATGTCGTCCAATTGGACCGGGTCAAGGTCTTCGACTGTTGCTTTACAGGCTCCCACGACGTCGGGGTCTCAGATGGCATCCATTGTCGAATTGACTTTAGTCCCCGACACGGCTGACTGCCCTGCTTTTGTACTCGCCCCTTTTAGCTGTTTGGTGTGGGTGCAATCTTGAGCTATTTTGAAGTATTCATGTGCGGTGCGCAGCTCGCCCCAAATGCTGAATACCCCCCACAGGGTGGGTTTATTACTTGGTAAAACTTGAAGGGACCGCCGCATGGCATGTAGCCATGGGCATCCTATGATTACATTATATGTCGTTTCCTAGTTCATCACGTGGAAAGTTGTTTCCAGCGTGACTCCTCATGCTAAAACAGGCAGTGATATTTCTCCGGATATCTGTTCCACTGTATTGTTAAAACCAGTTAGTGTTATGCAATGTGGTATTACCTTATCCACGAGTCCCTTTTGTACAAGGACCCTCGAGTGGATAATACAGGCGCCACTTTCATCGTCAATCATGATTCTTTTAACATCTTTATCAGCGATACGTAAAGTGATAACTAAAGCATCGTTATGAGGAAAAGACAAACCGTCGGCATCGGACCTATCGAAGGGGATACTATCTTCGAAGTTGTCATACCGTTCATGGGCGATGGTCTGTTTTAGTTTGTGTGTGGCGGCGAACTTGACGTGATTGAATGTTGAGTCGTCGCTGCCTCCGATGATCATGTTTATCGTACGTGCAGGGAAGGGCGACTTCAGAGGCCCTTGGGTTGTTCTCATCCACGTGAAAAGTTTATTTCCCTTTGTTACTGAGTAATTCCCCCATGTATCCCTGGTTTAGCATTCTCACCACCTCTTAACGTAGGCATATGTAGTCTTCGGTTTTGTGTCCCCGTTCCTAATTGAACTCACATAAGACGTTTGATTTTTTTGTAGTGGGGTCTAATTTCATCTTTTGCAGCTACTGCACTTTGGTGCCCAACTTCTCTACTGTGTACACTATTTCTGAAGGAGACGCACAAAAGCTATGGGCAGATAATAAAGGAGGTATACCTCTTTCGTTTTGGAGTGGGGCGACGTATCGCTGTAGAGCATCTGTATGCCTTGGTGGTGGATGGGAGAATCTGGTGTATGGACGGTGCCCGTCTTTGTTGGGGCATGGGATTTGTTCTCAACGGCCTTCATTGCATCGATCCCTCATTGTCTCTGAGTGTATTGTCGTTAGCGGTTGGGTCGGCCCATTAAGATCATCCTCATCCTCTCGTTCCTCAGCGCAACAGGCATTGTGGATTTCCTCCCATGTGGTAGGGGGATATTTCATGAGATGTCTTAGTAGCTTCTTTGTTGCCCTCGAACCATCCTTATTTATCCCGTTATGGAAAGTGGTGACTGCCATACCTTCCGATACATTTGGCAGACTCATCCTTGCCCTGTTAAACCTGGCTAGGAAGTCCCTAAGTCATTCCCTTGTGGTGGTCTGACGGCAAAGATGTCGTTGACCCTTGCTTCCGTTTTCTTTTCTCCTGCATGGGCGGTGACGAACTTATCCGCCATTTCCTCAAACGTTGATATTGCCTTAGCTGGTAGCTGAGAGTACTACGTTAGGTCCCCTCCTGTCAACATCTCACCAAACTTCTTCAGCAGCACCGATGGTACCTGCTCTTTTGATAGGTCGTTACCCTTCACAATAGTGACATAGTGGATCCAATGATCCTTGGGATATGTGGTTCCATCATATACCCTCAAGTAGGGTGGCATCTTGAAGGTTTTTGAGATAGAGTGAGGGGCAGCTTCTTCGGTATTTGGTTGTTCAACGAACCTTCCCACGTCACATTTTGGTAGCAACTTGGGAGCACCAGGGATCTTGTCTACCCTCTCCTAATGCTCTTTCATTTGATCACGAAGTACCTTGTTTTTATTCTCCATTTTTTCCATCTTCTTTAGGATGGTTGTTAGCGTGCCACAGTTGGCATGTGCTTCGATAGGTTTGTTATTTGCTCGTACGGCTTCAGGTTCACCCATGGCAGCAGCGATGTTTACCGTTGGCACACACCTTGTGTTACTCTGCGGTGACTTCTCAACCAAGCCACTTAGAGTACTTGTTAGCCATTCTTCCAGTAGCTTCTTGACCACCGAGGGTGCTTCCTTAGCCGCAGATGTGGAAACTCCATTATCATGCAAGATCGTCAGATCTTCAGATAGAGAAGGTGAGATCTCTGCACCTGGTGTGATGCTAGGGGTTGCATTCAAGATACCCTCGTCACTGGCCTCATTGAGAGGACCATGGAGATTGGCTGTAACACTCACTATTGCTTTCGATCTTGTGTTATTTTCGGCCATTTTTTCGTATGGTGTAGAGAATGGTAGTTGGTTGTTCTCTAGGTGGATACTATGATTTTGATTCTCGAATTCCCCACAGACGACCCCAAATTGTTTGACTCAAAAGTTATCATTATACTTTGTAAGCTTCAAAAACAATCAAAAATAAATGAGGGTAAATCGTAATCAAATATAATAAAACCTAGAGATCAAAGAGATGAGATTATCGTGATAGATTGATAATGTGAACTTGAGAATAAGTGTTCGTTAGATGTAGAGATAGAGAGAGGGTAGGAGAAATCAGAGAGTTGTATTATTCGAGAATAATGATGATGCCCCTTTACAATGTGAATGTCTCCTTTATATAGCAGGAGGCCTTCCTCGAAATAATCATAAAAGTACAAAAAGTAGTCAACGTCCCCCTAGTGAGGACGCTGAGTTTTAACTGGCGTCGCCTTTGTCCCCACGCCCAAGTCGTACCCTTGTTTTAGTTGACGTATGCTCAATGGGTGTACTCATCGGTGTAGAGACATTGAGGGCCAAATTTGACCTATTCAAACGTGATCATGCAACTTTATAAATACTAGCCTCTATTAATAAAGACCCCAGCTTATAAAATATATGCTTTATTTATTGAAAAGGAAAAAAAGAAAATAAATTATTAATCAATGATGGTTTGGTATTAAACAGCGCCACGTTTAGATTAGAAGTTTTGAAGCGAGCAAACAAATGCTTAAGACATTAATTGTTGTATCATCTCGAATGATGAATACCGTATTTCTGTTTATTTTCTTTCAATTGCAAGAGTTATATTTGCATAAGTCTTTAATATAGTAGCCAAATTTAAATAGTGGCCTAAAAATGGATATCTGCGTAAATCAGCCTCCTAAAAGTGGAAAATCTTTCGTGCTATTATCCTGGATAACCTGTATCAATATTTTCCTGCGACAGCCAGGAAATGAACAATACAAATTAATGGAATACAATATGTATGTTCATTAGTAAGGCGCTGTTTGGCCACAAAATTTGTGCAATTTTTTTTATTTTTTTAAAACTTTTTTTCGTATAAGTATTTGACCATGAAATTTTCAATTTTCACACAAAGATGAATTTAAAAATTTTTCAATAATTTGAAAAACTCCTAAAGGCTATTTTCCCAAATTTTCACTCTCTCAAGTCACTCACAAAAATAAAATAAAAAACTCAAAATTATGTTCATGTCCAAATATAATTGTAACTTTCAAATAATATTTTTACTTTTTTATTATTTATTTTTGGAATTTTATGATTCTTATGTCCAAACGCACACTAATAGTCTGTTTGGCCAAACACACTTTCGGCTAAAAATTGAGGTATTTGGTCACGTTTTTGTCAATTTTTGGAGAAGCAAAAAAAGGTAGTTTTTTTCCATAAGCACTTTTTGAGAAACACTTTTGAGAAAAATGCACTTAGAAGCAGTTTTTAAAAGTTGGGCAAACACTAATTGCTGATCAAAAGTCATTTTCAAACTAATTAGTCAAATACAAACTGCTTCTCACCAAAAATACTTTTGAGAAAAATCTTTTCTCAAAATAAGCTGATTTTTACGGTCGGCCAAACGGGACGCCGCGGAATTAATTTACAATAATGAACCGTCGTAGTGGTTTGCTTTTTATATTTGAGTCCTCTATATGAAGCCACGTGGCAGATTATTGTTGGCTTGCGAGAGATGAGGAGCAATCTAGGTAATCGATGTTGTGTGGCTAGATCAAATTAACGTACGTGTCTGCATGTGTTCCCATGTATTAATCAAGGTAAGTCGATGGTGTATGAAATTAGTACTGAAAAAGCTCTCATTTCTCATTTCTGAAGTGAGAACAGAAATGGCGACCATCACTGCTTGCACCACAACTTCTTCAGTAGCCCGTGCTGCTCATCTGCAAAATGGATCTTTATCTCATCCCTCCTCTCTTCTTGGTATGTTAATTAATATTTCACATATTGGTCTTAATCTTGACAAGAGTTTAACTTCTACCCAGGGAATTGATGTTTTATAAGTGAACGGAAGGCTTCATCCAAGCATCTTTAATTATTAGCATACCTTTAATATTGAATTGTTTAGTAAGTTTGAGGCTTTTATTCAGTTCATACCATAATGCTTTAAGCCTCAAACGCTTAATTGGTTGTCATTGCCCGAAAATCGTTCCGAAAAATTCATTAAATATATAATATTTTAAAAAAGCTCTATAAACGCTTAAATGACACTATTTGCTTGGTATGCGTCTTGGTCCAGCGGTTAAGCATCATGTTTAGAGTGGGGGTAAGTGGTTCGATACCCAACTCCTTAATGGATATTTTTTAAAAGCTAACTTCCGTTTATTAACTGTACAATGACCATTTTAAAGCCTTTTAATCTAATTCAAGCATGGTGTGTCCTCTTTCCGTTATAATTAAGTTTTTTTCTACTACTTATTTTTCCATTTTCTTTTCGTTGAAGACAACACCTTTTAAAATTTCAAAATCAAGTTTAACATCTGAAAATTCATTCAACTTAGAAGAAATAATTGGCGAAACCATATCTACACAGTAAAAAATTATTTTTAGTTGCTTAAAACTTATTTAAATTTGAATGGTTGTGTGATGCCTTATATTAAAATAATAAGTAGTACTATATATATGAGGCTTTATGCATACATTTCAGAAACTCAAAACTCGTCGAGGAAAGTTATAGTATCGTAATTGTACTGCATTTTATTGATATAATTTGAATCTTTGTTTAAAAAAATGTAGCATCATTGTTTTATTTGTTCATTTATTCACTTTAATATTATTACACCGCTTGTGAAGTACTCTGCGTACGCCCCTCGTGATTGTTGAAGAAAATTGTTGAAGAAGGATTTGTATTTTTTTCTTAATTCGGAAGCGCGATAAATTGCAATTTGATGCTTTTAAATTTAAGGAAGGGATTTGAAAAAAGGGTGTTTGGCTAAACTTATAAGCTCGTCAAATTGCCTTATAAGCACTTTTTGACTTATCTACGCATTTGGTAAAATTAAAAGTGCTTATAAGTTAAGTGCATATAAACCAAAAATAAGCCAAAAGCCATAAGTTGGTCTTCCCCAACTTATCAACTTTAGATTATAAGCACTTTAGATTTGACCAAAATATTTATTATTTCTCCCTAAAATAATTCTTTTTAAAATAATATTCTTCGTATACTAAGTTCTTCATCTGCTTATTATTAATTCAACACTTTTATCCAAACACATAACTACTTATTTTTTAAATTATTTTCAGCTCTTAAAAGTACTTTCAACAATGTTTATCAACTACTCTAAATTAACTAAGTCAAACGGCTCAAAGAATAAAACTAAGTTGACTACTATATATTAAACTAAAATATATTTGAATTCAAAAAAAGATAGTAAAAAGTGAAGCAATTTGCTGTTAAATACAAATTACTAATTAAATTTAAAAAAAGTAAAATAAAATGGAGAGGAGTAAAAGGTGAAGATGGGTTTTGAACCCACAACCTCAACAAAAGTTGGAAACTTAAAGTACCCTACAAAACCAATTATCCAATTCACTTCTTCATGGCTAAGATCACGAAAAATATTTGAGGGGTCCCAACTATATGCTGAGATACATAAAAGATATATATATTCAATGTTTTTCCGAGGTTAACGGGGTCCCGTGACTCCTCAACCATCAACGTAGGTCCGCCCCAATACATAGCTCGAGTCAAAAGCTTTATTAGTTGAACTAACAATGTTTTGCCGATGTTAACGGGGTCCCGTGACCCCTCAACCATCAACGTAGGTCCGCCCCAATACATAGCTCGAGTCAAAAGCTTTATTAATTGAACTAACAAATTCCATCCTGAATGTAACAAACAATAATAGCATCATACTTACTGTAATCCCAAAAGTGAAGTCTAAGACATCTATGTAACAACTGACTCACAATTTCTCAGAGTTGCCAGCCATGAGCAAGAATATGGGGAAGGTAAAATGTTCAATGCAAAAAAAGGCAGAAGGGCAAGATGGTAATGAGTCAAAGTTAGGAATGGGTGCATCTTTAATGGCAGCAGCATGTGCAGCAACAATGTCAAGTCCAACAGCTATGGCTTTAGTGGATGAAAGAATGAGCACTGAGGGAACAGGACTTCCATTTGGTTTGAGCAATAATCTTCTTGGTTGGATTATTTTTGGTGTCTTTGGTTTGATTTGGTCTCTTTACACTGTTTACACTTCTAGCCTTGATGAGGATGAAGATTCTGGATTGTCCCTTTAATTTGGACTTGTAATTAAGCAGTTCCCACAATCCATCAATCCTTGTTCTTAAGTATTGTATGAATTTATGTAAGATTAACATGGTCACCAATTATTTAATTGTACATTGGTGTTGCATCAATTAATTTGTTTAGTTTCCTGTAGTATTCCCTTTTTCTAACTTACTCCAAGTTGTTCATAGCTCTTCTATGACATCTTCAATTTCTTTGATACACTATTACCATAGACAGAGGCGGATTCAGTATTTGAGATTTATGGGTTTCTACCATAATTTTAGATAAATATGTAATAATAACTGGGTTCACAGTTAGATATTTGCAAATATTTAGTAAATTTTTAAATATAAATATAGAATCTACACAAAAGTTATTGTGTTCTAGAGAACCAGTGTTGTATGCTATAGGTCTGCCTATAAATATAGTAGTTAATTGATATTTGGCTATAAAAAACCGCAAGTTAAATTGTCAATATGCAATACACAAGAATTAAGCAGATAAAAAGAACCATTTATCAAAATATAATTTATAATATCGTTTAAAATTTCCCGCAACAACATTGGCGGATCTATATAGGCACTTGTTGGTGATTAAGCACCCTTTACCTTTGATCATATTTAGTAAATTTATATATGGGATTATAAAATATTGAGTGAAGACCTATAACTAAAACTTTTTTTACCTCTTCTTTTGGAATTTTAATTGGCTAATATTCATAAATTTAAAATCCAGGATCCACCAATAACCATTAGACCACATAAGTAATAGTATACAACACATAAGTCGCAGAGCCCCCCTCCTCTCCCACCCCTCCCCCCCAAAACAATCCTCTAGCGTGTTAGGCACATATTCATAATTATTATTTTTTGTTCAAGTAGTCTAATTTCACTTAATTAATTAAATTATATCCTTATAAAACTTATTTGTAATCCTACAATAAGTGTTGAATTCTAATATTGTATGGGGTCAAATTTGACCCTCAATGTCTCTACGCCGAAGAGTACGCCCAGTGAGCATACGTCGGCTAAAACAAGGGTACGAATTGAGCGTGGGGACAAAGGCAATGCTAGTAAAAACTCAACGTCCTCGCTAGGGGGACATTGACTACTTTTGTACTGTTATGATTACTTCGAGGACGGTCTCCTGCTATATAAAGGAGACCTTCACATTGTAAAGGGGCATCATTATTATTCTCGAGTAATACAACTCTTTGATTTTCTCCTACTCTCTCTCTCTCTCTATCTCTACATCTAACGAACACTTATTCTCAAGTTCATATTATCAGATCTATCACAATAATCTCATCTCTTTTATCTCTAGTTTTATCATATTTGATTATGATTTACCCTCATTTATTTTTGATTATTTTTTAAGCTTACAAATTATATTGATAACTTTTGAGCCAAACAATTTGGCGCCGTCTGTGGTGAATTCGAGAATCAAAATCATAGTATCCACTTAGATAACAACCAACTACCATTCTTTACACCACACTAAAAAATGGCCGAAAATAATACACGATCGAAAGCAATAGTGGGTGTTACAGCCAATCTCCTTGGTCCTTTCAATGAGGCCAGTGATGAAGGTATATTGAATGCAACCCCTAGCACCACATTAGGTGCACAGATCTCACCTTCTCCATTTGAAGATCTGACGATCTTGCATGAAAAAGGAACTTCCATATCTGCGGCTAAGGAAGCACCCTCGGTGGTCAAGAAGCTACTGGAAGAATGGCTAACAATTACTCTAAGTGGCTTGGTTGAGAATTCGCCACAAAGTAATGTCAGGTGTATGCCAACGCTAAGCATTGTTGCTGCCATGGGTGAACCTGAAGCTATACAAGAAAATAACAAACCCATCGAAGCACAGACCAGTGATGGAATGCTAAAACCCATCCTAAGGTAGATGGAAGAAATGGAGAATAAAAACAAGGCGCTTCGCGACCAAATGAAAGAGCATCACGAGAGGGTAGACAAGATCCCCGGTGCTCCCAAGTTTCTACCAAAATGCGATGTGGGAAGGTTCGTCGAACAAATATATACCAAAGAAAGTTCCCCCCACTCTATCCCAAAAACCTTCAACATGCCACCCTAATTGAGGGTATAAGATGGAACCACAAATCCTGAGGGTCATTTGATCCACTGTGTCACTGTTGTGAAGGGTAACGACCTAACAAAAGAGCAGGTACCATCAGTGCTGCTGAAGAAGTTTGGTGAGAGGTTGACAGAAGGTTCCCTAACGTGGTACTCTTAGCTACCAGCTAAGGCAATATCAACGTTCGAGGAAATGGTGGATAAGTTCGTCATCGCCCAAGCAAGAGCAAAGAAAGCGGAAGCAAGAGTCAACGACATCTTCGCCGTCAGGCAAACCGCAGGGGAAGGACTCAGGGACTTCCTAGCCAGGTTTAGCAGGGTAAGGATGATTCTACCAAATGTATCGGAAGTTATGGCAGTCCCCGCTTTTCGGAATGGGACAAATGGGGATAGTTCGAGGGGAACCAAGAAGCTAGTAAGCCGTCTCATGAAATATCCCCTACCACATGGGAGGAAATCCACAACGACTATTGCGCTGAGGTACGAGCGGACGAGGATGATTTTAATGGGCCGACCCAACGTCTAATGACAATACACTCAAATACAAGGAGGGATTGACGTAATGAAGGATGGTGAGAACAACTCCCACGCTCAAACAAATACCGGCACCAACCATACACCAGATCCTCCCATCCACCACTAAGGCATACAGATGCTCTAAAACGATACGTCGCCCGCATTCCGGAATGAAAGAGGTACACCTCATTTATTATTTGCCCATAACTTTTGTGTGTCTCCTTCAAAAATAGTGTACGCACTGGAAAAGTTGGTCACCAAAGTGCAGTGGCCGCAGAAGATGAAATCAGATCCCGCTACAAGGAAATCACATGTCCTATGCGAGTTCCATCAGAAACGGGGACACAAAACCGAAGACTGCATAGGCCTACGACAAGAGGTGGTCATGATGCTAAATCGGGGATACCTAAGGGAATTGCTTAGTAACAAAGGGAAAATAAACTTTGCACGCGGGCGAGAACAACCCCACGGGCCGCCGAAGGCGCCCTTCCAGCATGCACGATAAATATTATTGTCGGAGGCGGCGATGACTCAGCAATCAATCACGTCAAGTTCGCCACCATGCACAAACTAAAATGAGCCATCGCCCATGAACGACATAAAGACTTCGAAGATAGTATCACCTTCAATAAGTCTGATGTTGATGGTTTGTCTTTCCCTCATTACGATGATTTAGTTATCACTTTGCGTATCGCTAATACAGATGTTAAAAGAATCATTATTGATGATGTAAGTGGTGCCTGTATTATCCACCTGAGGGTACTCGTACAAATGGGAATCGAGGATAGGGTAATACCACGTTGCATAACACTAACTGGTTTTTACAATGCATTGGAACGGATATTCGGAGAAATATCACTGTCCGATTTGGTAGGAGGAGTCACGTTGGAAACAACTTTCCACGTGATGAAACCGGAAACGGCCTACAATGTCATCATAGGACGCCCATGGATACATGCAATGCGAGCGGTCCCTTTAAGTATTTACCAAGTGATAAAACTCCCCACACCGTGGGTTGTATTCAGCATTCGGGGCAAGTCGTGCACCGCACAAGAATGCTACAAAATACACCCAAGATTGCACCTACACCAAATAGCTAAAAGGGGCGAATGTAGAAGCATAGCAATTAGTCGTGTCGGGGACTAAAGTCAACCCGATAACGGACACTATCAGAGACACCAACATCGTGGAAGCCTATAAAGCAATGGTCGAAGACCTCAACTCGGTCAAATTGGATGACGTCGACCAAGAAAGCCTACATCGAGCACGACCTCATCAACCCGAGTAAGTATCATGAATTCCTAACTAACCATGCATATTAAGTTGCTTTTTCCCATTCAGATATGTTAGGAATCCCGCGAGCCATCGCCACCCACAAGCTGAACGTCGATCCATTGCATCCGCCTATGTGACAGATGAGAAGGAAATTAAATTCCACTATCAATGAAGCGATCAACAAGGAGGTAGACAAATTACTAGCCAACGACTCCATTAAAGAATCGAAGTACCCCAGTGGGTCACCAATGTCGTCATGGTTAAAAAGAGAAATGGGAAGTGGAGAATGTATGTGGATTTTATTGATTTGAACAAGGCGTGCCCGAAAGATTCATTCCCACTACCCCACATCGACCAATTGATCGACGACAGCACGAGACATGAACTGTTGAGCTTCTTAGATGCTTACTCCGGCTACAATCAAATCATGATGGTCGGGGAGGACCAGGAGAGAACTTTCATCACCCAGCAAGGGACATATTGCTACAAGGTAATGCCCTTTCAGGCTAAAAATGTGGGGTCTACGTACGAAATATTGATCACCAGAATGTTCAAATAATAGCTCGGTAAGACCTTGGAAGTCTATGTCGATGATATGCTGGTGAAGTAGACAAAGAAAGAAGACCACATCGACCATCTATAAGAAGCCTAAGAAATATTGAGAAGGTACGGGATGAAGCTGAACCCCAAGAAATGCCCCTTCGGCATGACCTTGGGAAAATTCTTAGGATTTCTCGTGTCACAATTAGGCATCAAGGTCAACCCAAATTAGATCAAAGCGATAGATGCAAAACCTAAGATTATGAACATTAAAAAATAGGTACAAAAGCTGACAGGATGAATAGTCGCCCTATCCAGATTCATCTCACGGTCCTCCAACAGGTGCCATATGTTTTTCAATGTGTTGAGAAAGGACAACGAGTTACAATGAAATGAGGAATGGTCGAAGACTTGAGAAAATTGAAACCATACCCATCTTCGCAACCACTACTGGCTAAAGCGAGTCCAGGCGAGCCCCTGTTGGTATATCTGGTCATCTCCAAGGTCGCCGTCAGTGCAGTCTTGGTTTGCAAAAACAAATTTATGTGATCTACTTTTTACTATTAGCAAAACCTTAGTGGACGCCGAAACACGGTATCCACACCTTGAAAAGTTAGCCCTGCATTGGTCGTAGCTTCATGAGAGCTCTGACCCTATTTTCAATGCCACCCCATAAAAGTAGTAAGGACTATCCCCTTGAGAAGTGTCCTACATAAGCCTGATTTATCAGATAGACTCGCTAGATGTGCTATAGAGCTCAGCGAGCACGATATCTCGTAGTACCCGAGAACCGCCTGTTGATACCCAATTTTTCCCTGAATATTTTATATATACCCAAAATACTTTCAAAATAATATATACATGCATATATAAGCATTCCCAAGAGTTTTGGTATTTTATTCTTATTTTTAAAGATTTTAAAACCAATTTATTATTTATTTTAATAGTAGAAAATTCAATAATTATTCCCAAACTATCATGTTTGGTGAATATTTTATTTTTCATTCTCATATTTATATCAAAATATAATTAAGATGATTTTTGTATATTTTTATAAATTTATTTGGTAGTTTTAAAGTTAAATTTCATGTAATTGCAAGTTGAGCTTATCTTAAGATTAATTGCCTTTTATAATTATAAAATTGATTCCAATGTTGTTAAATTAATATTTATATGTTATTTACTAACTCGGTACTTTTAATTTAATTTCAAAATCATTTTTTACAATTTTTTTAAAAATAAAAAGGAAAAGCTGGCTATTTAAAATATAGCCCCAATTCGTTTCAATTGTATTCCTATTTACATTTCTATTTTTAGTCTGAAGCTCACCCAATTTCAAGCTTAAAATCAGACCATCCCAATCCCATCTAACCCAACCCAATAACTTGTTTATCTTACCCGACCCAAGGCTTTTTTAATCCAGAACCGTTGATCAATCTGATCAACGGTCACGATCTCCCCTTTCCTTTTTAATTTACCTAACCCAACCCTAATCCCCTCATTTCCTTCTGGTAGCCGCCTTTGGATCCTCTCATATCTCTCTCAACCCTTCCCATAACCCTAGTAGCTTCTCGTCATCCTCACCACAAAACTCACCAGAATCTATGCCTCAAGCCATGGAAACCCGATACTCACCTCATACTGCTCATACATGCTTGATTCTCGAAAGTTCGAGGCCAGACTTTGAAGGTCTTCACTCAGACCTTCACCGATTCGAGGTTTTCAGCCATCTTCGGCCTAGCTCCGGCATATCCAAGGCTCAGGAACCTGACTCTTGACCTCTCCAACTCGAGATCGGACCTGTTTCCAAACCTTTATCATTTCTAAGGTTTCTCTGAAACCCTAAGCCATTCAAGGTTCTTTCATCGTTATTTGTCTAGATTTATATGATATCTATGCTTTTCTCGCCATCTAAGGTGTTTTCCCCAAAAGCTTCTTTTCAAAATCGTTTCACATCAATTTTAGGGTTTCTAAAAGGATTTTATGGGAAAAATCTTTTAGATATTTCTTCTTTTTTGCTTTATGTGTTTTTGTCCATACCCTGCTCGTGTGATTTATTTATTACGCGTGTACTGTCTTCTATCTTTTCTTTTCTACTATGCATGTTACTCCTGTTAAACTTTACTATGTTTACTCTACTCTTTTACTATGTGTGTTTACTATTAAGTTATTTGATTTTTGTTTACTGGACTCTGTTCATGTTCTTACATGCTTCATCTACTTGTTTCAATGTCTATATTATCTCCCTCTTCTGAACTTGTTTAGGTTCCGCGTTTTCTCAAAATATATTCTTTGTGATTCTTCTTCCTTTGTCATTCAACATGTTATCATATATGTCTTGTTGAGACTCTAAAGCAAATAGCTTGCTTTCTCACTTCCATGTCTCATTCAATTTTAAAACCCTGGATTTGGTGATTTCCTTTGATAATTTTGATTCATTTTATTCGAGTTAAGGCTCCGCTTTAGGACCATGGACTCTTAGACTCACTATGAGTTTGCAAATTGAAGTGTATCTCTTTACTTATGATTTTGAGTTTTGATGATTCTGAACTCCTCTCTCTTTTACATAACTCGTCAGTCTCTTCTTGATTCGCTTGTTTGTGTACTTTATACATGAGAACTCTTCTTTCAAAAGGTTTTGCCACCTACTAATTGATTCTGAATTACTTTGAAGGTGTTTACTTGATTGTTCTTGATTTTCCCTAATGGAACCTTTTTTTACCCTTTTTCTCGACCTGATTCATTCGAGTAAGCATGTAATTTTGGTTTTTACTGATTGATTCCCTTTCTTTTTTTACATACCATGTGCTATTGGTTTGTTTCCTTAAATAGCTTCTATGAACTTACCCTTTATTATACTGGTGGGAAAATATTCTTTCAAAATATTTCCCTTAATTATTTTATCTGTTTGAATTTGAATCCTTTAATTAAAGGGAGTCTTATATGATTGATGGAAAATCGGACTTTAATCATTTTCTTACCTTATTTCTCACGACTTTCATACTATAAATACTCTCCTCCCTTCACTTTGAACACACGAACACAAAACACAATTTGAGTTCATAAGTCATTCTCATTTAAAACTCTTTCTCTCTTTCTGATACTCGTACTGCTGTGGACTTTGTTTGCTCTACTTTCTTCTGCACTCTTTTGCTTCTCTACTAGTATGTCTCAATTAGTTTATGTGCCTCAACAACAATGTGTTTAATTCTGCCTACTTCTTTTAGTTGACATTTGTTTCTAGCATATTGTCACACGTTTCCTCTTTGCTTTATAGTCCAGTATTTAAACTATGTATGCAAGCAGTTGCTTGTCACGAATTTAATACTTTATGAATTCTCGTACCATTTACCATTTGTATGTGAGTTATGGTTCAGGGCATAACATCACTCCAATATTATTGTCTATGATTTTGAACTGGGTTCTTTAAATCCCTAACTCAATCAATTCCCACTCCCTTTCCCCTTTTATGTGTTGGGTCTGATAGTGTCATAATCACTATCCAGACCTTGGTCTGACTTTCAAGGGTCTGCTCCTAACTTGTTCAACCAAGTAAGTGGTTAGGGGTGTGCCAGCCTACTCTATGGCTAGGTATGACCACCACCTGTCATGGCTCCCCAATTCCTCTTTCACTTTTCACTTACTCTTAGTTATTAAGTTGTTACCCTCTCTCGCAAGCCATGCTTTATGACCCCTTGAGCTCCCTCTGAACTTGGATGCCTATGAGTTGGCTCTTCCACCGTACTTTTTCTATTCTAGTGGTATCTTGGGTGTAAGCAATGCCGGGGATCCCTGAGATTCCTTGGAACTTTGAAACATCCTGGATAAAGAGAGTGCTTTGGAAATCTGGATCCTGGAAGTGGCTCAATCGTATATTATTAGACATTAAGGTTGAATTAGGCTACTCGGATCTAGCTGTTAGCTTTTGATGTACTTTTTATTTCCAGTTTGATCTATTGGGTTGTAATAACTTGTATGAAGCTTGGGGAGTATAGTAAAAGGGTATGGGAGGGTTCTTTACTTTCTTCCATCCAAGGGATAGAAATCATGACTTTGGATTTTATCTTATATTTAAACTAGAAATCCTGCCTATAGGGTCTTTAATATTGATTCAATCACATAGAGACCATGCATATAAGATTTAACGCTTAACTTTATCGCAAAATCACCTAGAAAGCATGTCTATAGGATTTAACACTCATGTCCTGTAATTACACATATAGAGATCATGTCTATAGGCTCTTGCATTTCTGCATATAAAACTGTCATTAGGCAAACCATTTGTAGGTTTAATAATAAGGTTGCATATAGACATCAAATGTAAAAGACTTCTATTAATGTCTAAAAAGGTATTAAAATTTGTTAACGTATAGAAAGCATGCATATTGAAAATCTCGATTTTTAACAGCCTCATTCATTTTTTAAAATAGTATAAATTGCTGGAACTCGTATCTATTTTACTAAAAACTGGTAGTTTTGTATCCCCCTTTTTGAAACCCATTAAAATTGGTAAACTTTTTTCTATAATCAATCTGCACTTTCCGGAAACTTGCAGACTTTTTAATCAGTTTGCATCTTTTCTGAAACTTCTTGTAACTCTTTCGCAACTTTTTACTGAAATTAATAGACCCTATGCCTAGTGTTATTTCAACTCATAAACAAAAGTTTGGATAATTAATCATTGGGTTAGTCCCTGACAACTATATCTGAGTTTCCTAATGCAGACTTTCTGTCTAGATATATGTGTTGAACCAGTCCTCTCGCAGCTTAATTTTAATCTAAGACCAAATCAGTATTTGTCAAGGCATGCTAAACTATATGATTATTTGACTTCTGGGGTTAATTTAAGCCGTATTTGCTTGTTTCTTCTTCCCTTTTACTTGATACTTGTTTTGAATGTCGAGCTAGAATTTTATCCTTTAAACTCCACAAAGTCCTGCATCCCTTTTTTCCCTTTAGGATTAGAAGTCCTAATACCTTGGGACTGATAGGATTGGGACGGGTAGTAGCATGCTATAAGTAAATGATACTGTTATATGCTTTAATACCTTAACGGGGTGGAAAGGAAGACATGGAGATGATGATTACATTATAACACTTTGCCTACAATTGGGTACCAGTGTGGTGCGAATGATCCATGTAAAGTATAAACCTAGGACCCCATTTCCCTCTTTATTAGTTTAATAATTTTCTGAATCTCAAAAGCTGTTGCACTTTCAACTTCTATTTCTCACATAATGTAAGGGTTGTCCGCACCAAGTACTTGACTTCTTCCTTCTACTTGCACACATTTTGTTTCTATCAAACCGCTCATTTCTAAAATTCAGCACTTCTTTTTAACCTTTTGTGCTTCTTGTACTTTTTTATTTGCACTTTCATTTAAAGTCACAATTATAGCATGGCCGGGAACCACACTGGTGGATCTTGAGGGGTGCCTAACACCTTCCCCTCGAGATAATTTCAAGCCCTTACCCAAACTCTGGTCTTCATCTTTAATTTTTCTAGAAGTTTCCTAATGCACTATAATCATTAGGTGGCGACTCTCCAAACTCCAAAAATCCAATTCCCGAAGCGGGAAAAGAGTTGTCTTCCCGAATGTCATGAACCCGATTCCGCGAGGAAAAAGGGGACGTCGAAAGCATGGCGACTCTACTGGGGATTTCTTTAGGCTTTTACCATTGCATGCTATACGTGACTTTATTGCTTTCTTTTATTGTTTTTTTTAACGCCTTTATTTAAAACTAACTTGTTTCCTTTGTTTTTTTTCTTTAATTACTTTCATTTACTGCTTTTCCATTAATACTGTTGTAATTTCTGAGCAATCATTGTGAACTTTATAAACGTGAAAATACATGTCAATTTGTTTCATCCTTTTAACTGCATCTTCAACATCATATTCCATTCGTGACAAACAAATACTATAGCAACGCTTATAATACGTAGTTATGCACTTCCAATACTATCACCCCCTAAATTTGGCAAAGGCATATTTGCGGTAAAACCAGTCGATTAACAGTGTAGTCGATAGTTATGTGCCTTTCCCTCTTGAGTTGTCTGCTCAAGGGTACTAGTCTAGCACTTCAATATAGAAACCTTATTCCATTTAAATCGTACATGCATCATGGTCAAACCTAGCTGAGTCAGTTATGTTGTCCACAGAGTGACTAATAAGATAGCCTTGTCCAAAGTACACCAGGTTGCCTTGAAACCCAAATGGATGCCTCCATGTTTTGTGTATTTATTTGGAGAACTTAACTGCTTGCTATGCTAATTATTGATTTAAATAGTCGAGTACGGTGTGGGTAAGAGCTTAACACTCTACATTGCAGAAAATGAGGCACGAGATCCCTGGATTTGGCATGGTAACCAACATTCATCCAAGGCTACTAAATTGGTGGAACGATCTCCATTCTAGTGATGAAACACTCGTCCGCAAGTACTTAGGGAATCTGCCTTCTCTCCTAGAGATTCAGCCTAACAACAGAATCATAGAGGCTGCAACATTGTTCTGGGATAGTGACAAATCTGTGTTCTGCTTTAGTGATCTTGAAATGACTTTTACTCTTGAAGATATAAAGGGTTTAGTTGGAATTCCTTAGGAGACTCCGGGTTTGCTTATCCTAGAAATCGCAAAGGAAGGGGTTTCCTTAAGATGATGGATCTGAAGAAAAACCCAGACTTAACATGTTTGAAAGACTCCGACATCCCGTTTGACTATCTATATGAAAGATACGGCTATAACAAGTCATGCCGCACCTATTCAGACGAATTTTCTATCACCTCATTGGGGCATGTCCAAAGAAGGGTTTTTGTTTCATGTTTTGCTTCTTGGGAATGATTGTGTTCCCTATGAAGATGGCTAGGATCCACACTAGACTAGCCATGGTAACCAAAACTCTGATGGAAGGGACTGGTGGGCAAACTTTCAATATAGTGCCCATGATCGTCGCCAAGATATACCATGCCTTAAAGAAGTGTCAACAACAAGACAGTCATTTTGAGGGTTGTAACTTATTGCTTCAGTTTTGGCTCATGGAACACCTCCAGAAAGAAGAATACCGACAAGAGATCCTACGCCAAGATTAGGATGATCATATTGCCTTCCACCAGCCAAGGCGTATGAATTATATGCCCAAAATGTTCGCTCAGCCGAAGGACGCCAGAGGATGGGTAGAATTGTTCGAAAATCTGAAAGAATACCATATACAATGGATGTTTGAGTGGTTCCCCACAAATGAATTCATTGTTTGATCTTGAGATGTACCATTTCTCATACTGATCGATTTAAGAGGGACTTATCTTTACATTCATCTCCGAGCCATGAGGCAAGCTGGAAGAAAGCAAATCATACCAAGGGTCGATAAAACGAGTCACCTCAGGGTCGATTTCCAGGACGACGATAGCCCTCACAAGTTCCAAGCTCAGCATTTGTGGCATTGCAAAATCATTTTGGGGAAAGAATCCATTGAGCCAGACAGGTACCATACCAGTTGTTTGCCACATTATTCGGGTTGGTTAGAAGATAATGGTATGGGTCAGCCAGGATTCGTTCGAGGTCACAGAATTATTGACGAGCATACTGAAGCACGGGTTAATTATAATCAACTACGCAAGAGAATTTGAGAGTGTGAAAGTGAGTATCGAGAAATACAAGAAGCCCATCAGAAATTGATCGAGGAGTGGAAAGAAATGGCTGTCAGCGCCAATAACCGGCTAAGGTATTTGGAGTGTGGTCTAGTAGAGTTGGAAGGAAAGTTCATCAAGAGGATCGAGGACTACCAAAACTCTTAAGGAAATGCAGGCGGACATCTGGCCCAAGCCTACTTACTGCTAGGACTACGCAAGTTGGTGGAGCTATTCGAGAGACAAAGATGCCAAATCTGGGGAAGGTCCTTCTGGGACCAAGTAGTTAGGAGTCCTTTATTTTCCCTTAATGACGTAATAAGGCCAATGGTCAATAGTGACATTTTATTTTCTGTTATTTAGAGTCATTTTAGATTCCTCTTATTTTTGATCAATAAAATGAGGCATTTAGCATTATAAGTTTGCCAAAACTATTTGTCCCTAGGCCTACCTCGGGCACAATGAGGCACAAAATTAGGACGCGATTTACATTTTTTTGCACAACGTGTTTAAATATCGCAATATTTTTTTCTCAGAACCCGCACTAACTTGTTACCTTTTTGTTTTTGTTTTATTTTTATTCCCCTCCCCAAAGCATTACTATTACTTAACTTGACGATAAACCAACGACTGTGACTTGCAACAAAATAACGCAACAAAAGGGTAAAGACCTCTATTTCTTGGCTCGGGTAAAGACCTCTATTTCTTTACCTTGCGATATTGGATAGAGCATTCGGTTGTGTTCTGGGACAACATGATGAAACAGGGAGAAAATAGCAAGCCATATATTATCTCAGCAAGAAGTTCACCCCGTACAAGGCCCGATATTATCTATTAGAGCGCACCTGTTGTGCTCAGAAATTAAGGCATTATTTTTGTGCCTACACTACCTATCTCATATCCAGGATGGACCCGCTGTAGTATATTTTCCAGAAGCCCATGCCCACTAGCAAGCTCTCCAAGTGGCAAATCTTGTTGAGTGAGTTTGACATTGTTTATGTGACTCGAAAAGCAGTCAAGGATCAAGCCATAACATATCACCTTGCCAAGAATCCCATTGAAGGAGAACATGAACCACTGAAAACGTATTTTCCTTATGAAAAAGTGTCCTTTGTAGGATAAGATATTGCAGAATCCTACGATGGTTGGAGGTTGTTTTTCGATGGAGATGAAAATTTCAAAGGAGTTGGCATATGGGCAGTCCTAATATAAAAAACCGGCCAGCATTACCGGTATCCGCCAAACTCAAGTTCCCTTGCACAAACAACATGGTTGAATATGAAGCTTGCATCCTGGACTCAAGATGGTTATTGACACGAACATCCAAGAGCTGCTATTGATCGGGGACTCAGACCTGCTCATACATCAAGTTCGAGAACAATGGGCCACCAAAAACTCCAAGATACTTCCCTATTTGCATCACATACAGGAGTTTAGGAAAAGATTCAAAAAGACAGAATTTTAGCATGTCCCCGGGGTTCAGAATGAGTTTGCTGACACATAGCCACTTTATCATCCATGATCCGGCATCCAGATATGAATTTCATTGATCCCATCTCAGTAAGTATTTATGATCAGCCAGCTTATTGTGCTCACGTCGAGGAAGAAGCAGATGGAAAACCATGGTTCCAAGACATCAAAAAGTACTTGACTACAGGGGAATATCCAGAACTTTCCAACGCTACTCGAAAACGCACACTTCGGAGATTATCCAACAACTTATTTCACATTGGGGGAATCATGTATAGGAGGACTCCCGATTTTGGTTTGTTAAGGTGTGTCGAAGCAAAAAAGAGCAACTAGACTATTGGATGAAGTGCACGCAAGGACCTATGGGCCACACATGAATGTCTTTGTCTTAGCAAAGAAGATACTCCGAGTAGGGTTTTTCTGGATGACTATGGAAATAGATTGTATCCATTACATTTCACAAGTGTCATCGATGTCAGATACATGCAGATATGATAAAGCTGCTTCCAAACGAGCTTACTGCAACAAGCTCACCGTGGTGATTCGTCGCCTGGGGAATGGATGTCATTGGACCTATCGAGTCTACCGCATCAAATGGCCATAGATTTATCCTGGTGACAATCGGTTATTTTACTAAATGGGTAGAGGCGGCGTCATACAAACCAGTGACTAGGCAGACTTCGTTCGTGATCGTATTGTTTGTCGATTCAAGGTTCTAGAATCAATCATCACTGATAATGGTTCCAATCTCAACAACGACTTTATGAAAGAATATGTGAGACATTCAAGATCAAACACAAAAATTTTACAGCCTATAGGTGATCACCTCCAACTATACCTTATAAAAAGGACTCTGCGTACGCTGCAAATATAACCCGAGAATTACACCCAGGGTCAAATCCACAGAGAGTTAACCTATCTACTACTATCTTTAAACCCACTAACTCTTCAGAACCAGCTTCCCAAATATTCAAATCTCAGTTGAGTGTTTCCTTAATAATACTTTTGTAGATAACTAAATAACTGTAAACTAAACTAAATATGTTGTAAACAATAATGAGAAGAAGTTGAGGCAATGAATTCCCCTATTGATGGAATCCCTTTTGTTTATGCTCATACATATTTACCAACACATCTCTATTAATCATGAACGCCATTCTTACCATAAATCTCTCCCGAGTAATCACAGTAATTTACTATTGCACTCTCTCAAGATACACTAGCTTACTTTAATTAGCACAATTCACTTTAGATTACACCCAAGGCTTCGTTATCCCTAATCCCGCCTTTAATCCCTCAATTATAGATTCGTCTAATAATCTAGGAGTGGTTTTGTTTAACAATAACATAAATATGCACTCTTTTCCAAGTTATGCACACTAAATAGGCACAACTAATTGAGGATCCTATCAATTAACTACAACAAACACGAAGTTGAACAAATAGAGATTAAACTAGCAATTTCTATTCACATAAACAAGAAGTTCATCGCCCAATAGGTTCCATCAAAACCTTAGATAAAGAATTTAGCTAATCATGGCTATGGGAAAATAAACTAAGATTGACTTCATCATAAAAATCATAAGAAAAAAAGAAAGATGTTTGGAGTACTCTCACAATAATTTCCCTTACCAAGATACTCTAAAAATCAATACATGTCTCCTTTGGGAGAAATCTAATATTTTAAATAGGGTTTAGGTCTAAAATTCCCGTATTTGACACTTTGACCCCTGAAGTTTTCGTCGCCTAACGCGGTTCTGCTGCGATCGCGATAGAATCGCGGCCAATCACCCTCTCTGAATCTCACAGGTTCTGAAATTGTCTTCCATCGCGGTTCTGCTGCGGTCGCGGTAGAACTGCGGCCAAATACCTATTCTAAATCTTGAGGGCTGTATGGTGTGGCTTCAATAGGAATTTACACATTTGTCCTATTTTCTCGAATTTTTGACTCCAAAATTGCTCCTTGGCCTTCCTTAGCCATATATCACCTACAAATCATGAAAAGCACTAATAAGAGCATTTTGTTATCATATTTATCATCAAAACAACATAAGAAGGTGAGTATTTAAGGCATGATTATAGTCAAATTTACCTATTATCAGCACCCTACACTTAAACCTTTGGTCGTCCTCGAGCAAACTAAACCATACTTCTAGGCCTAACTTTTCAATGTATTGCCCCAATATATGTCACACTCGCTATTATCAATGATTAACCTAAGCGGTGCAACAATCCTAACTCAAAAGCAGACTTTCATGCCAAGACACACTTGTGCTTACTCTAATTACTCTAACAGACGTGACTCACTTTTTCTTCTTGAGTCACATGCCCTCACATAAACAAATCCTAAGACAAGTTCCACACATGTAAGATTCAACAAACAGGAACCATATATAAAAAGAATTCACTCACTCTTAGCAAAGAGCATTCACATGCCACACAGACACACCATAAGCTTGCCCCTAGTGTAGTACTCTACTAATCGATCCATTCAGTCAAAGATCAAGAGGTCTTTATAGGTTGTAATGTAGGCTAAGGGACGGGTAGTATATATTTGGATATGGTGACTAACCCCCCTAAGAACTTTTAATACACACTTCCATTTATTTCACCTTTATGATCAACCCAATCATTATTCCACATTTTTATTCACTTGTGACCCCCACTTTTCTTTAGGTGCATCTGGATTTTTTTTAGATTAATTTTACAATGCCAGTTCACCAATCAAATCATTCATTCTTGATTCCCTTTTTTCACTAACTCCCTACAACCCCACACTTTGATTTTTGCATATTCTTTAGTGATTCAAGTGCTTCTAGGAGGCAGATGTTCAAACAATTATGCTTATTCAAACATAGCGATTTATATCATTATAGGGTTATTAAAAAATATGAATCAGACTCAAAGGGGTTAACTATGGTATTATGTATAGGTGGATTCATAATTTTTATTGGGTTCACAAAGAAATGACTCAATCATATCTAAAACTAAACGACTTCTACTTCGCTTTGCAAACACACAGGGCAAGTTATAGGTATCATATGCAAGCATATAATGCAAGTAAAAACTCACACACACACTTAGCATGTAACTCATTCTGAATCTATTCATCACTATAATCATACCATTGTTCAAGCAAGAGAAGATGTGCCAAATTAAGGCATACATTATGAATCTACAACCAATCTTAGACATCACACGCTCAAGTTCTTTTTAGTTATTTGCATGTGTGCACATTTTGGGGCTACATTCTGACCTTCACCCATCTAATCCTAAAACTACAAAAAAAAATCTACCTAACCCGATTCAAGAAAAACCATTGGAAAAGAACCGTGGTCAAAAGAAAACCCAAGGAGGAGGTATTACACTACCTAAAAGAGGAAAACGAAAAACAAAAAAAAGTCTACATGGACTACTTCCCTCAAGAGTACGGTCCAAGTAGTCTGTCATCAAGAAGAGTCCTCTAACTTTGTTTTTGGGTTTTATATTTGTTTTTTTTTATAATTAGTTCTCACTTTGACCTTCAAGAGACCCGTCTACTAGTGTCCGTTGTTAGGCCAAGTCAGCTAATTCTAATATAGACCTAACCAAATATATACAACACTAACTTCTACACAACATTACAACTATATATACTACAACATACAAATAGAGTAAGTCTCCCACCCCACACTTAAAATTATGGCATGTCCCCATGTTATATAAACAAAGTAAATAGCAGAAGGGTTGGAGGACTTCCCTGAGACTTAGTCAGAGTCGGAGACAGTGCTGGGGTCGACATGGCAGGCTCTCCCTACTGCATGGAACCAAGCCATGAACCTACTTTTAGTTCTGGACTGCCTATGGGACATAGCATCCATCCTCATGTGTAATTTGTCCACTGAGGTGCGCAGATCTGCTACCTCTTCCTCCAAATACCGTAGCATAGGTCTGGTGGACTGTGATCTTGAAAGTCCAGCCCCAGAATATGTGTGCCGAGAAGGACCAGCATTGTTTGTAGACCTCCTAGATGGAGCAACGGGGACCGGGTCATCATCCTCGTCATCAATGTCAATTATTGTTCTGACACCCCAGCCCACCATGATTCTAGAGGCTTTGATTGGTGCTTTTGGTGGAAAATCTCCATCGGCTGGGTATGTGGGTGTATTCTTCATCAAGCACAATGTGGTTACCAATGAAGGGAAATAGAATCCCTTTGTCCGTAGTGGTACCCAGAGTACCATCTCATCTCCAATTACCCGGGCTGGATCAAACTCCTTATATGTGACAAAAACCCAAGTCAATATTACCCGATTGAAGTTCATATCCGTTGTATTGCTGGATGGCAGGAATCTGCTACAGATAAGAGCAGTCAACACTTGGCCAAGTGAGTGAAAGAGCTTGAGTTAAGGGTGATTTGGTCCCTTATCCAAATCGGTCGCCCCTCTGTCATAGTGCAGCTATCATAACCTCCCATGTGACATTTGGCCTATCATGATAATAGTCTATGTCACTGGTGAATGGAGGCAGCCTCAACACCTGGTGAATTGTTGGAACTTTTGCATTGACTCTTTGGCCACAAACAATCAACTCCATGCTCATGTGTAATGAGCAGTTGGCGTAGAATTCTCGAACTAACATCTTGTTAACTAGAGCGGGGTCCTCGAATAGGAATTCCATCTCCTGCCTCCTAATCTCCTCATGCATATCCTCCTTTTCAGTATGGAGGGCTACCCGGTCGATCGAAATCTCATGAAGAAAACTCTTTGTAGCTTTGGCATGGAAATCATCCTCAGCTAGTTCCGATACGAACCGAGACTCATCATAAGTAGGGCGCCTAGAAGATCCTGCTGACTGCCTTGATCTTTTAGGAGTCATATGACCTGCAAAGAATCAAGAAAACTATCAAAATATACCCTTAACACCCGATGACACCAAATACGCTCCCTCAATTCATTCATAACACTTCCACAATAGCCCCACAATTTTCTTACCACTTTCGGCAAAATACACCTCACACTTACACCTTTCAATGTTATACATGAGATACAATACCACCATATACTACTACAACAATATCACACATCCACTACAGCAATACCACCAATCAATTACACAACATCATCCCTCAATAACACAACATCATCCCTCAATTACAATACCCCAAGCCTAAGTTGGGTGTAAAACACCCCAAAAATATACAACACAATACTAATTTTTGGCCAACACATGGCCCAACACCATACTACACCACAAAAATATATTTTAGGCCTCCAAGCCACCAAAACAACTTCATAATTATATATTAATGGAGACCCAATCAATTTCGCACCAAACAACCTCATACACATCAACTACAAGAATGGCAAACATAAAATAAAGCAAAAATTTAAGTTTTACTCTAATCTTAACTAGGGTTTAATTAAAACTACTAACTAACTAAACTACACTACTTAAAAGAGAAAGAAATAGAGAGAGAAGAGAAAACTTACTTGACTTGAAGAAGTGGGTGATTGAGTGTTGTTAATGGAGTTTGGGGAAGAATGGAGATGAAGTAGAAGGAAGAAAAGAGAGATTTGTTGAAAGAGTTGTATTTTATAGAGAGGGAGAAGAGGAATAAGGAAGGCGGGTATAAATAATGGGGGGGGGGGGGGGGATAGTTTCTAGGTAAAAAAGGTTAAGGGGGGAAGGAGAAAATAGAAAATTTTAAAAAATACTTACCTGGGTAGCGTCTGGGCTCGCCGTAGTTCTATCGCAGTCGCGATAAAACCTCGAGCGATGAAGTTCAGAGAGGGTCAACAACCATAGTTTGATTGCGGTCGCGGTACAAACGTGATGGATGAACTCCATAGAGGGGGTTTGACCGCGGTTTCACCGCGGTCGCGGTGGAACCGCGGTCGATGCCTTTCTCTGATTCTAACGGCCAATTTTTTATTTTATTTTTTATTTTTTTAGATAGCTAAACTGTAAAGGTTACAATTACAACAATTTCATGGTTGCCTCCCATGTAGCGCCTAATTTAATGTCGCGGCATGACTCATATGAGCGCATTTAAGGTTCGCTCGACCTCTATGGTTCATTCAAATGTAGCTCGGACATCTCCTTAGGCTCGTCCATACCCATATACAATTTCAACCGCTGACCATTGACTCTAAATGTATGAGAGTCATCTTCAGTAACAACTTCCACAGCTCCGGATGGAAATACATCAACGACGCAAAACGGTTCACACCACCTTGACTTTAGCTTATCCGGGAACAACCACAATCTTGAGTTATAGAGCAATACCTTGTCCTCGGATTTAAAGCTTCACTCAATGATGTTTTGATCATGTAACTGCTTCATTCTCTCCTTATACAGCCTTGTGCATTCAAAAGCCAGATATCGGAACTGCTCTAGCTCATATAATTCATTGACTATTGACGTGCCCGCAGCTTCCAAGTCTAAATTCAGTTGTTTCAATACCAACATGCTTTATGTTCAAGTTCAATATGTAGGTGATAGGCCTTCCCAAATACCAACTAATATGGTGTCATGTATGCCCACAGTGCATCATCTAGTTTCCTTGACCAGTCAGTTCTTGTAGCATTCACAGTTTTCGTTAATACGCTTTTGATCTCTCTGTTAGACACCTCAACCTTTCCACTAGTCCGCTGGTGGTATAGAGTATCCACCTTATGGTGCACATCATATTTAGCCAACAACTTCTCAAAGGACCTGTTACATAAGTGAGTGCCCCCGTCGCTTATAATTGCACGAGGTGTCCCAAAGTGGGTGAATATGTTCTTTTTGAGAAACCTAAACACCACCTTAGCATCATTGGTGGTAACGCTGCAGCTTCCACCCATTTTGACACATAGTCTGCAGCAAAAAGAATGTACTTATTATCGTAATAGCTGATGAAGGGACCGATGAAATCGACCCCCAGACATCAAACAGTTCCACCACTTGAATTGGGTTCATGAGCATCTCATGACGCCGGGAAATGTTCCCGGTGCGTTGACATTCATTACAACCCTTAACCCACAAATGAGCATCTTTAAACACTATTGGCCAGAAAAATCTGGTCTCTAGCACCTTAGCTGTTGTTCTGATCCCTCTAAATTGATCGCCATATGCCAAAGTGTGACAAGCCTGCAAGATAGAAGATTGTTCGATGTCGGGGACGCATCTCCGGATCATGTTATCAAGACAAATTCTAAACAAGTATGTCTTATCCTAGTAATACAATTGGCTTTCACGAAGGAATCTCTTCTTCTAAACCGATAACAGGTCGTGAGGAATAATACCACTAGCCAGGTAATTAGCATAGTCTGCATACCATAACGTTTCATAATGAGTGGTAGCGAGCAGCTGCTCATCTGGAAAAGTTTCCAGAATTTCTTCAACTTCTACAACATTTCCAGCTCCTTCAAGTCATGATAAGTGATCAGCGCCTTGATTTTTGGTTCACTTGCGGTCACGAATTTCAAGATCGAACTCTTGCAGTAGCAACACCTAACGAATCAGGCATGGCTTAGAGTCCTTCTTTTCTATTAAATATCTAAGAGCTACATGGTTAGTGTATACGATTACCTTGGATCCTATTAGATAGGACCATAACTTGTCAAAAGCAATACCACAACTAGCATCTCCTTTTCCGTCACTGTGTAGTTCAATTAGGCTCCGCTCAGTGTTCTACTAGCATAGTAGATTGGGTGCATCAATTTGTCCTTTTGCTGGCCCAGCACTTCCCCCACCGTGTAGTTACTAGCATCACACATTAGTTCGAATGGTTTCTCCCAGTTGGGGGCAACAATGATTGGTGTTGTGACCAACCTTTTCTTCAACTCCCCAAAAGCTACCCTGCAATCATCAGAAAATACAAAAGGGTGATCTTTCTCTAATAAATTACAGAGAGGATTGGCAATTTTGAAGAAGTCCTTAATGAACCTCCGGTAGAAACCGGCATATCCAAGAAAGCTTCTTATTGCTTTGTCTGAAGTTAGTGGAGGCATCTTTGGTATGACATCAACCTTTGCTCTATCAACCTCTATTCCTTTGCTTGACACCTGGTGCCCCAAGACTATTCCTTCTTGTACCATGAAATGGCACTTCTCCCAATTCAGAACCAAGTTAGTTTCGATGCACCATTTCAGCATACGCACAAGATTTACTAGGTATTCCTCAAATGAATTCCCCACCACTGAGAAGTCATCCATGAACACCTCTGTTATATCTTCTAACATGTCAGTGAATATGGCCATCATGAACCGTTGGAATGTGGCGGGTGCATTGCATAGTCCAAATGGCATCCTCCTGAAGGCATAAACGCCATATGGGCATGTGAATAAGGTCTTTTCTCTATCCTGGGGGAAATGGAGATCTGATTGTACCCTGAGTACCCATATAAGAAGCAAAAGTGTAACCTCCCTACCAACCTATCTAGCATATGATCAATGAAGGTAAGTGGGAAGTGGTCTTTCTGGGTGGCTAGATTCAACTTCCTGTAATCCATGCAAATCCTCCAACCTGTAACAGTTCTTGTTGAGATAAGTTCATTGTTGTCATTCTTCACCACCGTCATGCCACCCTTTTTAGGTACACATTGAACTTGGCTAACCCAGCTACTATCAAGAATTGGGAAAATGATTCCCGCGTGTAACCACTTTATCACTTCCTTCTTCACCATTTCCTTCATATTTGGGTTCAACCTCCTTTGATGTTCCCTAGAAGGTTTGTGTCCGTCTTCCGGTAGAATCTTATGCATGCAATAGGCGGGGTTGATCCCCTTGATATCTGCCATGGTCCACCCAATGGCAGTTTTTGCACTCCTTAAGTACCTGTATAAGTTGTTAAACCTGCACATCTAGCAAACTGGATGAGATAATAATAGGTAATGTGGAGTTGGGACCCAGAAATTCATACCTGAGGTGGGCTGGTAACGGCTTTAGTTCCATCTTAGGTGGTTCTTCAATGGATTGTTTTGCTGGAGGGGTCTCTCTCTTTTCTAAATGCAAGGGCTCAAACTCAAGATTTCTATCCCATGACCCTCTACCTTCTAGCGCTAACACCCATTCTGCCAAATTCTCCCCATTCACTTCATCTAAGTTCATTAAGCATGCAGCAAGGGGGTCTTTGGCCATCAATACCTCATCATCAGACTCTACAATTACATCCACGACATCTATAAGAGAGCCATTGGCGAACTCACTTGGTCGCCTCATAGATTTCTGCACATTGGATATAATTTCTTCATCATTGAGCCTCATCTTGAGCTCCCCAGTCTCACAATCAATCAAAGCTCTCCCCATGGGCAAGAATGGTCTTCCTAAGATTATGGGAATTTCGTCATTCACCTTGTAGTCCAAGATTACAAAATCTGCAGGGAACACGAATTTCCCCACCTGAATAAGCACAACATCAAGGATCTCAAATGGACGCTTCACAGTCATGTCGGCTAGCTGCAGCAACATAGATGTGGGTCTAGCTCTCCCAATGCCCAACCTTTTATAAATAACCAGGGGCATAAGATTGATGCTGGCCCCTAAATCACAAAGTGCCTTAGTAAAGGTGAAGTTCCCTAGAGTGCAAGAAATTGTAAAGCTTCCTGGATCAGATAACCTTTCAGCTACAAGTCTAGACACCACTACACTACAGGTCTGACTAAGTATCACCATGGCCAAGTCTTGGAAGTCGAACTTCCGAGACATCAAATCCTTCATCATTTTAGCATATTCTGGCATCTCTTTTAAAGCTTCAATCAAAGGAATATTTACTTGAATTTTCTTGAGCATTTCAAAGAACTTTTTGTATTGCTCCTCATTTAGGTGCTTGGACAACCTTTATAGGAATGGTGCAGGAGGTCTCTTATTCCCAATCACTTGGGATTTCTCTTTCTCAACTACACTTTCGACCATTGGCTCTTCTGCTGCCTCAACTGTTTTCTCAGTCTCGTTCTACTTATTCTTCTCTTCAAGTACGGGCTGGACTGTCACCTCTGTCAATACCAAAGACTCATCCAGCTCAATGGGCACTATAATGAGTTTCTCATCCTGTATATTACTTCGTGCTATCTCTTGCTCAACATCAAGATCCCTACCATTTTGAAGACTCGCCGTCATCAGCTACTTTGGGTCGTGGTCTTTTGGATTGATTTGTGTATCTGCAGGTAATGTCCCTTGAGGATGATTGTTCAACGACATTGAAATCTGGCCCACTTGTACCTTAATATTTTTAATGGCCACATCATGTGCATCCACTCTTTCATTAATCTTGGCATTGGACCCAATAACTTGCAACATCATTGCCTCCAATCTTGCAAACCCGTCTTCTTGTCTTCCACTATGATGTTGTTGAGGTGGATGGTACCCTTGCTACTGATTGTTGTACCCCTGTGGTCTAGGATATGGATCCATGTTGTTGGGGGGTCTCATACCTCCTATGTTTCCGGCATTATACTGTGGTTGAAGTGGCATGTACTGCTGCTGAGTTTGCTGACCCCAATTTTTATGTCCTTGTCTCTGACCCCTATTGTTAGTCACATAGTTCATATCTTCATTTTGATAACGATGATCATGCTCTGCAGTCCATGGATTACCAATTGGCTGGCTAATGCAAGATGCACACAAGCCCCCATTGGTAGTATCTAATATATGTACCTGCTGCTTAACCCCTGATTCCTCCTCTTTCTTGGTGAGGATGCTCATATGTGTCAAGAGAGTCACCATATTTTCAGCCATAGTGTTCGAAGGACCAAGAGGCACTGAGTGCACCACCGGAGTGATAGGTGCATTCCTAGTTGTCCAACCTGAGTTTTGTGCCATTTTGTCCAACAGATTCTGACCTTCTCACCAAGTCCTGCTAAAAAACGCCCCACCTGCTGAGGCATCCACAATATTCTTCATGCTATTAAACAACCCCATGTAGAATAGTTATCCCAACAGCTGTTCTGGAACACCATGGTGAGGACACACAACCAACATTCCTTTAAACCTGCCTCATGTCTCATGTAAAGTCTCCATTGGCTTCTGCTTGAAGCTCACGATATCATCAATTTGTTGAGCAGTTTTGTTGGGCAGGTGGAACTTTTTGTGAAATTGCTTGACTAATTCATCCCATGTTGCTATAGAGTTGATAGGGAGTGAATTAAGCCATACCTGTGTTGCTCCTTTCACCAAGAATGGAAAAAATAATAGCTTTATTGCTTCCGGAGTCATGTTGGTAGCCTCTGTGTTTTGCATATGGATAAGAAGTTCTTCAAGTGCTATTGAGGATCTTCTATTTGTGTCCCAGAAACAATTCCTTTGTTTTGCAACAAGTGTAGCATAATGTTTGTGATCTGGAATGATTCAGCTTGTATTGTAAGTACAACAATGGCAGTGGACAAATTGTCAGTAGTAGGTTATGTCAAGTCATAAAGTGCTCCTTCAGGCACAGGAGGTGCCTCTTCTCTGATGTTTCCATTAGGATCGTTGACGTCCCCCATGTCAATTTCTATTTTCAGTGGTTGTTGGGATTGATGAATTCTTTTGTTGGCACGGTTCAATGCCCAAAATGTTTGCTCGTGGTCGGAGAGTCCTTCAAGTAGTTATCCAGTCCTCATAGATTTTCTAGGCATACACCTGAGCAACCAAGTCAACAACTGTCAAATTTTAAATTACAATTTGGGTAGAGAGAAAACTGACTACAATAATGATCTTTGTATTTCTGTCAATGGTAATTGATAATTCCGTTAGCTCCCCGGAAACGGTGACAAAATTTGATCACGCCCAACTATGCCTTATAAAAAGGACTTTGCAGACGCTGCAAATATAACTCGAGTATTACGCCCAGGGTCAAATCCACGAAGAGTTAACCTATCAACTACTATCTTCAGACCCACTAACTCTTCAGAATCAGCTTCCCAAATATTCAAATCTCAGTTCAGTGTTTCCTTAATAACTACTTTTGCAGATAACTAAATATGTTGTAAACAATAATGAGAAGAAGCTAAGGCAATGATTTCCCCTATTGATTGAATGCCTTCTGTTTATGCTCATAAAAATTTACCAACGCATCTCTATTAATCATGAATGCTATTCTTACCATAAATCTCTCCCGGGTAATCACAGTAATTTACTATTGCACTCTCCCAAGATACACTAGCTTACTTTAATTAGCACAATTCACTTTAGATTACACCCAAGGCTTCGTTATCCCTAATTCCGCCTTTAAACCCGCAATTATAGATACATATAATAATCTAGGAGTGGTGTTGTTCAACAATAGCCTAAATATGCACTCTTTTCCAAGTTATGCACAGCTAATTGAGGATCCTATCAGTTAACTACAACAAACACGAAGTTGATCAAATAGAGATTAAACTAGCAATTTGTATTCACATAAACAAAGTGTTCATCACCCAATAGGTTCCATCAAAACCTTAGATAAAGAATTTAGCTACTCATGGCTATGGGAAAATAAACTAAGATTGAATTCATCATAAAAATCAAAAGAAAAGAAGAAAGATGTTTGGAGTATTCTCTCACAATAATTTCCCTTACCAAAATACTCTAAAAATCAATACATGCCTCCTTTGGGTGAAGTATAATGTTTTAAATAGGGTTTAGGTCTAAAAATCTCGTATTTGACACTTTGACACCTGAAGTTTCCATCGCCTGCCGTAGTTCTGCCGCGGTCATGGTAGAACCGCGGTCATGGTAGAACCGCGGCCAATCACCCTCTCTAAATCTCACAGGTTGTGAACTGTCTTCCACCGCAGTTTTGCCGCGCTCGCGGTAGAAATGTGTCAAAACACCTATTCTGAATCTCTAGGGCTGTATGACGTGGCTTCAATGGGAACTTACACATTTGGCCTCTTTTCTCCAATTTTTGACTCCAAAACTACTCCTTAGCCTTCCTTATCCATATATCACCTACAAATCATGAAAAGCATTAATAATAGCATTTTGTTATCATATTTATCATCAAACAAACATAAGAAGGTTAGTATTTAGGGCGTGATTATAGTCAAATTCACTTATTTTCAATATTCTTCAGATGAATGGAGTTGTAGAGGCAGCCAACAAGAATATCAAGAAGATACTAAGGAAGATGGTCGAAAGTCACAAACAATGGCATAAAAAGTTATCATTTGCCTTGCTGGGATACCACACCATGGTCCACACATCAACTGGGGCAACTCCCTAAATGTTAGTTTATGGTACAGAGGCGGTTAATCTCGCCGAGGTATAAATTCCTTCCATAAGGATCATACAAGAAGCAGAGTTGGACGACGTAAAACGGGTAAAAGGTCGCTATGAGCAGTTAGCCCTTATAGATGGAAAAAGGATAAATGCAGTTTTCCACGGTCAGTTGTATCAGAACAAAATGTCCAGAGCCTTCAACAAAAGAGTCAAGCCAAGGAAGTTCACACCAGGGCAGCTGGTGTTGGAGAAGATATTCCCGCATCAAAATAAATCCAAGGGGAAATTCTCTCCCAACTGGCAAGGTCCGTGAATGGTTCACCGGGTTCTAACTGGAGGAGCCCTTATTCTTATATAAATGGACGGAGAAGTCTGGCCAAAGCCAATCAACTCAGATGCAGTGAAATGATATTATGCATAAACACTTTTGATTTCTTTATGATGTAATTTGAACAACACCTGACCTGATTCCCGTTTAAGAGGGGATACGTAGGTAGCCCTACGGGTTTGGTCACAATTTAATAAAAATCCCATTTCCCCATACTTGGAGTTGGGGTAGAATTTTGAGGAGGACCCTCAACATTTCGAAGTTGTTCTTCAGCCGCTCATTACCAAGGATGTCACCTTAGTAAACTGTAGTAGAATTCTGAGAAGGACCCTCAAAATTTTGAAGTTGATTTTGCATTCATTCAGCGAAGTCGTCAGAAATGCCAGCCTAGTAAACTAGGATAGAATTTTGAGAAGGACTCTCAAAATTCCGGAGAAAGAGAGGTTGCAATGCTTTGAACCACGTTGTATTCGTTGGTTCATTTAAACAAAACTATTTTCTACTTACGTTATATTTGTTAAATCATGCATAAGTATGATGGTTTCTTTTTAGCAACGCTGCCCCAATGACATACAACACCAGAAGCCATGGGAAAACGAACTAACCTTTCCCCTTTACAAAACTCACGATTTTCTTTGGATTTACGCACCCGAGTAACAAATATATTGCGCAATTGCATTAAACTATTGCACCTATTCGCATTTGTTATCTGTATGTCCCCCAGCAGCCGCAATATCACAATCAGTGAATCTTTTGTTATTATCTGCACTATCTGCATTGCATAAGGCTACCTTTCTGCTTTACGAGACTAAGCGTTGTCTCCATCTGCATTTCCTGAATTGCATAAGGCTACCTTTCTGCCTTGCGAGACTAAGCATTGTCTCTATCAACATTCCTGCATTGCATAAGTCTACCTTTCTGCCTTCTAAGACTAAGCATTGTCTCAATCTACATTTCCTGCATTGCATAAGGCTACTTTTCTACCTTCCGAGACTAAGCATTGTCTCCATCCCGCATCATTTGCATAAGTCTACGTTTCTGCCTTTCGAGGTTTAGCTCTACCTCCACTTGCATGGCTGAAATATCGCCACCTTATCTCACTTGCATGGCTGAAATATTGCCACTTTTATTTACGTCTTGCAATCGGCTGAAATATCGCCACTTTTATTTACGTCTTGCAATCGACTAAAATATTGCCACACTACTGTATTTAAATTTTCGGTCGGCTGAAATATCGCCATTTTACTTTTCATATCGGATGAAACATCACCTATTTTATTTAAATTTCCGTCAGCTGAAATTTCACCATTTACGCTATTCCATCAGCTGAAATACCGCCTAATCTTGCATTTCATTAGCTGAAATATCGCCAAACTATCCAAAGGCGTCATCGTTCGGAGGCATCATCTTCATATCCCGAGAACACCATGCCATGCCTGAGGATATCGCTTTATATCTTGCACATCATTATTCAAAGGCATCATGGCTCGAAGGAACCATTATCATAGCCCGAGAACATCATTTCATGGCCCGCAAATCCTTTAATTTTGTGCTTCATGGTCTTAGGACGTCATCCTAACCGTCCAAGGACAGCATTCATGGTCCAACAAGAACTTGCATCATGTTTAAGTTCATGCACGATATACGCCTATATTGCTCACTTGCAGGTGTACCGGCTAGCAACGACCGTCTCAGCAGAAGCAACCCCGTTCCGGTTCTCGCATCCGATCAATTTCAAAATACCTCTTGCTTCCCCGAAGCGTCGTATCCGTCATTTCGAATCTCCATCAGCATGTTCCGCCAATAGTTCTTAAACAACATACGGCCTGATTCCTGTATAAACCAAGGATATGTAGGCAGCTCAGAGATCAGAGGTCGGTCAAATTCTTTTCAAATCACCGCTTTCGGTCAAAATTGGCCATCATATCTTTACCGATTACTCTTTTATCCTTCCTGGGTAAAGAGGGGCAGCTGTTGATACCTATTTTTTCCCTGAGTATTTTATACACACCCAAAATACTTTCAAAATAACATATACATGCATATATAAGCATGACCAATAGTTTTGGTATTTTTTTCCTTATTTTTTAAGATTTTAAAACCAATTTATTATCTATTTTAATAGTAGAAAATTCAATAATTATTCCCAAACCACCATGTTTGATGAATAATATATTTTTCATTCTCATATTTACACCAACATATAATTATGGTGATTTTTGTATATTTTTATAAATTTATCTGGTAGTTTTAAAGTTAAATTGAATGTAATTGCAAGTTTAGCCTATCTTAAGATTAACTGTATTTTATAATTGTAAAATTGATTCCAATATTGTTATATTAATATTTATATGATATTTACTGGCTCAGTACTTTTAATTTAATTTCAAAATCATTTTTTACTATTTTTATAAAAATAAAAAGGAAAAACTGACTATTTAAAATATAGCCCCAATTCTTTTCAATTGTAGCCCCATTTATATTTCAATCTTTAGCCTGAAGCTGACCCAATTTCAAGCTTAAAATAGGACCAACCCAATCGCGTCTAACCCAACCCACTAACCATTTATCCTACCCGACCCAAGGCTCTTTTAATCCAGACGGTTAATCAATCTGATCAACAATCACGCTTTCCTCTTTACTTTTTAATTTACCTAACCCAGCCCTAATCTCCTCATTTACTTCTGGTAGCCACCTTTAGATCCTCTCATCTCTCTCTCGACCCTTCCCCTAACCCTAGCAGCTTCTCGTCATCCTCACCACAAAACTCACTGGAATCCATGCCTTCTCAGGCCATGGAAACCTTATACTCACCTCCTACTACTCCTACATGCCTGATGCTCGAAGGTTTGAGGCCAGAATTTGAAGGTCTTCACTTAGACCTTCATCGATTAGAGACTTCCGGCCATCTCTGGCCTTACTCCGGCATATCCAAGGCTCAGGAACCTGACTCTTGACCTCTCCGACTCGGGATCGGACCTCTTTCCAAGCCTTTCTCATTTCAAGGGTCTCTCCAAAACCCTAAGCCACTTAAGGTTATTTCATTGTTATTTGTCTAGATCTATACGGTATCTATGATTTTCTCTCCATCTAAAGTGTTTTCCCCAAAAGCTTCTTTTCAAAATCGTTTCTCTTCAATTTTAGGGTTTCTGAAAGGATTTTTTGGGAAAAATCTTTCTGATATTTCTTCTTCTTTGCTTTATGTGTGTTTGTTCATACCCTGCTCGTATGATTTCTTTATTACACATGTATTGTCTTCTACCTTTTCTTTTCAACTATGCATGTTACTCCTGTTAAACTTTGCTACGTTTTCTCTATTCTTTTACTGTGTGTGTTTACTATTAAGTTATTTGATTTTTGTTTACTGGACGTTGTTCATGTTCTTACATGCTTCATCTACTTGAGTTCACGTCTATATTATCTCCCTCTTCTGAACTTGTTTAGGTTCCAAGTTTTCTCAAAATATATTCTTCATGGTTCTTCTTCCTTTGTCCTTCAACATACTATCATATCTGTCTTGTTGAGACTCTGAAGCAAATGGCTTGGTTTCTCACTTTCATGTCTGATTCAATTTTGAAACCCTGGGATTTTGTGGTTTCCATTGATGATTTTGATTCCTTGTGTTCAAGTTAAGGCTCCGCTTTGGGACACTGGACTCTTAGATTCACTATGAGTCTGCAAATTGAACTTGTACCTCTTTGCTTATGATTTTGAGTTTTTATGATTTTGAACTCCTCTCTCTTTTACATAACTCGACAGTCTCTTCTTGATTCACATGTTTGTGTACTTTATATATGAGAACTTTTGTTTCAAAAGGTTTTGACAGCTACTAATTGATTCTGAATTCCTTTGATGGTGTTTACTTGATTGTTCTTGATTTTCCCTAAGTGAACCTTTCTTTACCTTTTTTCTCGACCTGATTCATTCGAGTAAGCATGTAATTTTGGTTTTTACTGATTGATCATCTTCCTTTTTTTACGAACCATGTACTCTTGGTTTGTTTCCTTAAATAGCTTCTATGAACTTACCATTTATTATACTGCTGGAAAAATATTCTTTCAAAATCTCTTCCCTTAATTGTTTTACCCGTTTGAATTTGAATCGCTTAATTAAAGGGTGTCTTATATGATTGATTGAAAATCAGACTTTCATTATTTTTTTACCTTATTTCTCATGACTTTCATACTATAAATACTCTCCTTCCTTCTCTTTGAACACACGAACACAGAACACAATCTGAGTTCACAAGTCACTCTCACTTAAAACTCTTTCTCTCTTTCTGATACTCGTATTGTTGTGGACTTTGTTTACTCTACTTTCTTCTTCACTGTTTTGCTTTTCTACTGGTATGTCTCAATTAGTTTACATGCCTGAACAACAATGTGTTTAATTCTGCCTACTTAATTTTGTTGACATTGTTTCTAGCATATTGTCACGACCTAAACCCCGGTCATGATGGCGCCCAACACACTGTTAGGCAAGCACGACCGATTTTCCTGATAACCAGTCGATCATTAATTAATACTAATCTATTTAGAGTTAATAGCCCGTTTTCATGATAGAAATAACAAATACGGAAACAAAAATATACAAAATATAGCGCAAACAATCCGGTGTCACAAGTCTGAGCCTCTAAGAGAAAGGAAACACCCTATACAATCCAAGTCTAAGTAGAGTGACAAAACATAAATAGAAGGAGGGAGAGATAGGGTCCTGCGGACGCCGGCAGCTACCTCGATGTCTCCTCAACTAGCAGTAGAAATAGCAGTAGTGTATAACTCAACTACCCTCCTGGATACCTCTATCTGCACACAAGGTGCGGGAAGTGGGGTGAGTATCTTTCAACTCAGTGAGTAATAAATAACAAATAATAACTTAAAGTAAGAACACCTGTATTATCACTAAACAGTTCTAAGAATAACCATACAGGTAAATCATCCCTATAATGGTGAGTCTGGTCCCAGTCCACTACTGTCTCACTCTAATCCAACACTAATCTAGCCTTGCTGCGGCGTGCAACCCGATCCAATACATATATGTATATATATAATATTGCGGCGTGCAGCCCGATCTAATATATATAGTGCTGCCACATGCAGCCCGATCCAATATATAGATGTACTGTTGTGATGCGCAGCCCGATCCAATAATATATAGTGCGCTCACTGGGGGTGTGTGCAGACTCTGGAGGAGCTCCTTCAGCCCAAGCGCAATAATACTGCAGCGTGCAATCCGATCCACATATATATTACTGCGGCGTACAGTTCGATATATATATATATATATATATATACTACTGCGGCGTACAACCCGATTCGGTATATATATCAATACCTCACTATGGGTCCTCAACCCCTCGCAGTCAATATAGACTCGGCCTCTCGGGCCCACTCAGCTAGAACAGGGTATTCAACCCTAGGTATTCTCACTTATAGTACATATCTAGTACTGGTTCATGTCATGTTCAACATGATATAGGGGTCGTTTAGCTCCACAGGCTTCCCTAAGATTCTACAGATTGGCACAAGGCGCCAAACATGGCAACTAGCCCAATTATACAGGTATAAGCTCAGTCTCAGTAATACGCACAGTAAACTATCCATCGAGAGGGACCAAGTCCAAATCCCCAGTCAAAATATCACCACGCTCGTAACATACGCGTGTTTCATCTCAACATAGCAATGTGTAGTGCAAATACATGGTTTCAAACCCTCAGTATATCATTCATTACTACTACTCACCTCGAACCGGCAAAAGTCCTAGCTCGCCTTGCGCTTGCCTCACAAATCGACCTCCTCGGGTGAAAAATCTCATCAAAACCAATAAGAATACATCAAAATAGGCTAATGAATCATAACCCAATCGAAATGACTCGAAAAACACCCAAGAACATGAATTTGTCCAAACCCGAGCCCTGGTCCCATGTCTCAAAAAATTACGAAATTTACATCACCACCTCGTCTCGCCACGAGCCCGTACATACCAAGAACTTCCAATTCTGATATCGTTTGCTCCTTCAAATCATCTATTTATATTTTGTGAGATTTCACCAATTTTCTTCCCAAATTCCATCCCAAATCACAAATTAAATGATGGATTCAAGGATATATTCATGTAATCTAGCCAAATCTGAGTTAGAATTACTTACTCCAATGAATTTCTTGAAAACTTTCAAATAATCGCCAAAATCCAAGCCCTGTAGGTCAAAATATCAAATAAAATCCAAAACCTCGGATTTATAGAAGTACCCCTCGGATTCCGACAGTGCTAACCGCACAAAAATGACCGCGGTCCGCACCCAGAGAGTGCTGACCGCACAAAAATGACCGCGGTCGTGCAACAATTTGACTGCAGTGACAGGCTTCACTATTTTGGCCATAACTTTTGCTACAGATGTCCAAATGCCTTTAATAATATGATTCTGAAAACTAGATTCAAAGCTCTACAACTTTCCTTTTTGATACACCTCAAAATTTCATGTAGATAGAAAGATATAAGCTTCCGAAGTAGAACCAGCAGCCTGTAGATCTTCCGTGCGCGGCCGCGCGCCCAGCGCGAAAAAACAGCGCGGTTCGCGCCTCCACTGCTGCCACCTCCATTTTTCTAAGTTCTGGGGTGTCCTCACTCGATCAAAACTCACCCAAAACACACCCGAGGCCCCCGAGACATCAACCAAAACCACAGATAAGTTCTAATACTTCATTCAAACTTGTTCCAATCACAAAAATACATCCAACAACACTAAAACCATCAAATTATATCGGATTCAAGGCTAAGTTTCTTCAAAACTTTTAAAATGTGCATACGATCGAAAACCCGACCAAACGATATCCGAATGACCTAAAAATTTACAGACATATCCAAAATCACCTAACGAAGCTACTGCAACTGTCGGAATTCCATTTCGACAACCGGATCAAAATCTTACCTATCGACCGGATTTCGCCAAAATTCCAACTTCGCCAATTCTAGCCTAATTCTATATCGAACGTCCAAATTCAATTATGATCACTCTCCTAAGCCACAAAATGATCTCTCGAAGCTACTCGAACCATCAGAATTTCATTTCGAGCCGTCTAACTCACAAGTCAACATCCAGTTGACTTTTTCCAAACTATTCCTTCATCAAAGAGACTATTTATCTCATTTCCTACCAAACTCGATCCGAATTGACTCAAATTCACCAAACACATATATTGAAACATGAACAAGCATATAACTGGAAAAACGGGGCGGTAACTCATGTGATGATGGACCGGGTCGTCACATTCTCCCCAATTTAAACAAACGCTCGTCCTCAAGCGTACCCAGAGTTGTACTAGAAGCATCCCAATAGTTGAATGATCTTACAAAGCATATACTCGGGGCGATCCCACGTCACCCTATCTGACATAAGTCCGATAACCAAAATAGCTGGAATTTCACTGCCCATCCAAACCATAAACCACATTGCACTTCCCTAAATCACACACACCAGATCAGAACCCAACGTTTTACTCAGAATAAACCAGAACCAACTGCAATAACCCATACTTGCCACTCCAAGTGGGATCATATGATATACTACACAACCCAAACACTCGAGAGGATGGCATCCATTAACAGCAACTGGCCATAATAACCAAATACTAATAGAAAAACCTTTCTCATTAGCTAAAGTCTTATTCCAACACCTTCATATACTGCCCACGACAACTGAACACGCGATATACCGAACCCATCTCTCAGGTCAACCATTCATGAATCCATTTCTCTTTTGACTGATACTACAACAGATTTTTGGAGCCAAACCTCGATATTACCTTTCTAACCAGTTGAAATCACATATGTTCGCACTCATTAATGACTCCAATGATCATTTTGATTATAACACACCACACTGGTCATATGACACCTCCTCATCGGCCTAAGCCACGACGAGCACAACACATGCTCCAATAAGAAACGATATGAACACACTCGAATCATGACAACTGACTCACACAAAAGAGCTGTAATTCAAATTCCTCAGTACCATCACAACACAAAACTGAGATCTCATCTCACATCATAGAATTAGAGTACCTGAATCCTCCTCGAAAGGTCATAATATCACGTGGCCTTGCCACAACTCATGATTCTATCAAAACACTATTACTCATGAAGCACCTCAAGTCACCATGTTCAAAATGGTCAGCCACGCACAGATTTAGGTCTAAACTCAAGCAATCAATCTCATCCATAGTGAAACAATTAATATACGCTATCAAATTTTGTAAGGACACAACCGATGTTCTATTCGCCGAGCAATACGGAATACGCACTTTCCTAAAAAACCAGGAAGTATTGTATATAAGGTATAACATATAGAAAAATATTCTCCACATCACACGGTTGCAGCCTGCTCCAAATAAGATACCTGTGGCGGCGTGCCACCCGATCTAGATACCATACCCGTGGCGACGTGCCACCCGATCCGCACATAAATCTTGCAAAAGGAAATGCACATCGAGTCAAATTGCTCATTACAATAAACATATATAACCTGAAGCTCGGCCACAAGAAACGCATCTAACAAAGTTCCTCAATATCAGAACTAAATCAGTAGTAGAAACCTCTGCACTGACATCCGCCACGAAGGCCCAGCTGACAAAGTAATACCTGCCAGCCATCCGCTGGTCCTGGGGTACAACTACCCTGCTAGAACATAATCTGATGCACTTTGCTACGCAATTTGTGGCATTTTACGACATAGTCCATTTCACATTAGTCTAGACAAACCGACTTAAGACAACCAGTCTGCAATCAAATATCATAATCCAAATTCATCATATCAAGCAAAGAGAGAACCATAGGGCTTCTAATTTCCAATAACCGCTAAACGGTGCCGATACACACGATATACAACCACTGCATAGGCGGATTATGAAAACTTCTAGTCTCCAACACATATATAACACATGAATCACTATAACTGATTCCACACTCCACCGTACGAATACATAACACACATCAAGCATACATTCATACCAGAAAGCCATTCAGAAATTTCCCTATTCCATCAACAACTCAATCATCACAGTCGATCCAACAAGAGAATACCACAATACCACTAGATATTATCAGTTTACATTTCCTAGTCCTTTTTTACCATATACCCTGCCAAATCACTAGAATAGTAGTACCATTTTTTCCTTAATCACTAGAAAGATCGATTCTTAAATCACCTACAGCCGGCCGCGCTGCTCAAGAATTTAATGACTTCCATTATATTAAGGACCGAACCAAAACATTGAACACGCAAATCTGAATTCTCCATATCGTAACACGTAGACCATACCACACCCAGATAACATGAGGACTTCTATCTCTCTCCTGCGCTGCAGACATCAACGCACTCAACTAGTCAAGGACTTTCATGATCCCATATAGGAGAAAAATTATTACACACTCCACGTTTTGCATACCCATAGGAAATATACTCATCTTCAAATCATGGTAAAACACATCAAGAACTCCTTCTCCCAATTCCATTGCACAAGATGAACTGCCAGGACTGAGTCCCTTTTACCCAAACCCAGCTAAGTAAACTGCCAGCACACAAGAGCTTTGTTGCACAATACCTGCAAGACTCGTTACTTCGAACACATACCAGGAATTAATAGTATCCTTATCATACCGTTTCAGTTCATTATCAAATTGTTCCATTTACCCAATTTCCTTTCTGATTCGTCTTTAATTTAATATTAGCCTTTACTGTAGCACCACAATACCTCAACTCAGGTTTACCATAGGAGACTCGCACATAAGACCACACTACTAAGACTCATAGGCCACCGAATACCCTCCCAAACGTCTCCCAGAAATACCATATTCCAGAATACATTACTTGAGGAACTTTTTGCGAATATTATTTTGTTACCATTACCTTCCAAATACGGATACATAGACTCTCATAATGACATAACATAGCACAAGTCTTGATCTCTTCTAATGAAAACATAGTCCCTAGCCACATACACAAACCTAAGACACCTGATTGTCATATACAAAACCTTGAACACAATAATACCATTCTCGCGAGAGTCATTCAGTCTTATTCAGTTGTAAATCACCTGCCCTAAATGAACAAAACCACTTGTGCCCTGTTTGTACTTTGACACCGCATACATGATGTCATACAGATACCAATTACCATTTTTTTAATTCTTTATCAACAACAACTCAAAACATCCTAATATTCCTTCACATCTACGATGCACCATACAACCTTTATCAAAATTTTCCTTCACCCTTGCCATTCTCGGCTTAATTTCTGTGACCAGAACTAATTTGCCAACATACTTTGAGATAGAACCAACATGACACAAAATGGTGCAATCAGTTAATCAATAACAACCTCCCCAACTTGGCTCGAAGCCATATATCAAGGAATTTTTAATCACTCATGGTATTCTTACTCAAATGATACCACACTATTATAGTGAGATTAAACTCAAGTCATGTACAAGCTTTGGCGGAGACTCGAATCATCAGAAATCTTAAATCTCCTGCAATTCTTGCATTTATTCACACACAACAGTTAAGCCTACTCTTTAAGTGATGGGAATATTTTTTTCTAAGTCCCAAATTTTCAAAAAATTTGACAGAGTTTCCTTTGTAATTTGGCCAATCCACCTGGCAGAGAATCACCAAAACCATCCTAACAACACGTCCACAACTCAACAAGACCTCACAATATATATCAACAACATTAATCTCAATACTACATGAATTATATTATCAAAATTAATACATGAACATGCGCTACACCTGCTCGAATCATAACACATCCAATACCATTCACCATGATACACATAGCACAGCCAATTCGGTTTTCCTGCGTCTGAACTCACACTACCACACGTAATGCACTTTACCTTTCCACTAAAAAAACATGAACATATTCACCACGCCCATATCTAGGGCTACATAATAGATCACAATAAGAATCGAACACCTTACAGCTCACCCATTATCGAACTCTCATTTCCACAATTAGGGACAATACTGATCGTATGAATTTCATAATACCGGCTCGTGAAGTTAGCACCTTGGTGCTCAAGACATAGACAAAGATCCGGCCTCAATTCCTCCCAACTGGCCCAACGTGAACTCACAGAGATTATATCTCACCCCTCGATCGGGAATCACAAGTCATCAAGGAAAATTTATTACCAAGCACTCGAGTGGGCATACAAACGTGTGGAAGGAATTTCAAGAGTTACATCTCAAGCTGAATCAAGTACGCACAATAAGAATTTCAAGAATGTGAAGTGTTTCCCTAAAAAGTCTGCAGGCTCCCGAGGATAAGTACAGACGTCTCCGTATTGATCCACGAAACACTACTAAACTGGCTCATGACTCGCGAGACCTAGTAACCTAGGTTTTGATACCAACTTGTCACGACCCAAACCCCGATTGTGATGGCGCCCAACACACTGTTAGGCAAGCCCGGCAAATTTTCCTGATAATTAGTTGATCATTAATTAATACTGATCCATTTAGAGTTAATAACCTATTTTCATGATAGAAACAACAAATACGGAAACAGAAATATACAAAATACAGCCCAAAGAATCTGGTGTCATAAGTCTGAGCCTCTAACAGAAAGGAAACACCCTATACAATCCAAGTCTAAGTAGAGTGACAAAAGACATAAATATAAGGAGGGAGAGATCGGGTCCTATGGATGCCGGCAGCTACCTCGATGTCTGCTCAACTAGCAGTAGAACTAGCAGCAATGTATAGCTCAACTGCCCTCGTGGATACATGTATCTGCACACAAGGTGCAGGGAGTGGGGTGAGTATCTTTCAACTCAGTGAGTAGTAAATAATAAATAACAACTGAAAGTAAGAATACTTGTATTATCACTAAACAGTTCTAAGAATAACCGTACAGGTAAATCGTCCATATAATGGTGAGTCCGGTCCCAGTCCACTATTATCTCACTCCCATCCAACACTGATCTAGCCTTCCTGCAGCGTGCAGCCCGATCCTCACTCCTGCTGCTGCGGCGTGTAGCCCGATCCAATACATATATGTATATATATAATGCTGTGACGTGCAGCCCGATCCAATATATATAGTGCTATGACGTGCAGCCCGATCCAATATAGAGATATACTATTGCGGCGCTTAGCCCGATCCAATAATATATAGTGCACTCACTGAAGGTGTGTGCAGACTCCAGAGGGGCTCCTTCAACCCAAGCGCTATAATACTACGGGTTGCAGTCCGATCCATATATATATATCACTGCAGCGTGCAGTCCGATCCATATATAAATATATATATATATATATATACATATATATATATACATATATATGTCCGATCCAATATATGTATATGTATATACTGTTTCGGCGTGCAGCCCTATCCAGTATATATATCAATACCTCACTACGGGTCCTCGACCCCTCTCAGTCAATATAGACTCGACCTCACGGGCCCACTAGCTAGAACAGGGTATTCAACCCTAGGTATTCTCACTTAGAGTACATATCTAGTACTGGTTCATGTCAGGCTATACAACTATGAGTACGGCTGAGAGTATGTGTTCAACATGATATAGGGGTCATTTAGCTTTACAGGCTTCCCTAAGATTCTACAGATCGGCACAAGGCCCCAAACATGGCAACTAGCCCAATTATACAGGTATAAGCTCAGTCTCAGTCAATATGCACAGTAAAATATCCATCGGGAGGGACCAAGTCCAAATCCCCAGTCAGAATATCACCACACTCATCACATACGCGTGTTTCATCTCAACATAGGAATGTGTAGTGCAAATACGGGGTTTCAAACCCTCAGTATATTATTCATTACTATCACTCACCTCAAACAGGATAAAGTCCTAGTTCGCCTTGCGCTTGCCTCACAAATCGACCTCATCGGGTGCCAAATCTGATCAAACCCAATAAGAATACATTAAAATAGGCTAATGAATCATAACCCAATTGAAATGACTCGAAAAACACCCAAGAACACGAAGTTGCCAAAACCCGAGCCCCGGGTCCACGTCTCGATTAATTATGAAATTTACATCACCGAAATCCTCGTCTCGCCACGAATCCGTACATACCAAGAACTTCCAATTCTGATATCGTTTGGTCCTTCAAATCATCATTTTACATTTTGTGAGATTTCACCAATTTTCTTCCCAAATCACATATTAAATTATGATTCAATGATATATTCATGTAATCTTGCCAAATTTGAGTTAGAATTACTTACCCCAATGAATTTCTTGAAAAACATTCAAAAAATTGCCAAACTCTAAGCCCTATAAGTCAAAATATCAAATAAAATCCAAAACCTCAGATCTATAGAAGTACCCCTCGGATTCCGATAGTGCTGACCACACAAAAATGACCGCGGTCTGCGCCCAGGGAGTACTGACCGCGGTCGCGCAACAATTTGACTGCAGTGACAGGCTTCACTATTTTGATCGTAACTTTCGCTACATATGTCCAAATGCCTATTATAATATGTTTCTGAAAACTAGATTCAAATTTCTACAACTTTCGTTTTTGCATCACCTCAACATTCTGTGTAGATAAAAAGATATGAGCTTCCGAAGTAGAACCAGCAGCCTGTAGATCGTCCATATGCGGCCGCGCGCCCAGCTTGAAAAACAGTGTGGTCCGCGCCTCCACTGCTGCCACCTCCATTTTTCTAAGTTCTAGGGTGTCCGTACTCGATCAACACTCACCCAAAACAACCCGAGGCCCCCGGGACATCAACTAAAAGCATAAATACGTTCTAATACTTCATTCAAACTTGGTCCAATCACAAAAATACATCCAACAACACTAAAACCATCAAATTACATCGGATTCAAGCCTAAGTTTCTTCAAAACTTTTAAAATGTGCATTCGATCGAAAACCCAACCAAACGATATCCGAATGACCTGAAAATTTGCAGACATATCCAAAATCACCTAAAGAAGCTACTACAACTGTCGGAATTCCATTCCGATACCCGGATCAAAATCTCACCTATCGGCCGGATTTCGCATAATTCCAACTTCGCCAATTCAAGCCTAATTCTACACCGAACCTCCAAATTCAATTCCGATCACTCTCCTAAGCCACAAATGATCCCTCGAAGCTATCCGAATCATTAGAATTTGTTTCCGAGCCCTTTAAATCATAAGTCAACATCCAATTGACTTTTTCCAAACTATTCCTTCATCAAGAGATTATTTGTCTCATTTCCTACCAAACTCGATCCGAATTGACTCAAACTCGTTCAGCCAAGCAAGTGGTCAGGGGTGTGCCAGCCTTCTTTGTGGCTATGTATGACCACCACATGTCATGGCTCGCTAATTCCCCCTTTCACTTTGCACTTACTATTAGCTATTAAGTTCTGGCCCTCTCTGGCAAGCCATGCTTTGGGACCCCTTGATCCCCCTCTGAACTTGGATGCCTGAGAGCTGGCTTTTCCATACTACACTATTTTTATTCTAATGGTATCTTGGGTGTAAGCAATACCGGGGATCCCTGAGATTCCTTGGAACTTTGAAATACCCTAGATAAAGAGAAGGCTTTGGAAATCTTGATTGCGGAAGTGGCTCAATCGCGTATTGTCACACCTCATTTTTGCGCTACCGCCCCCCCCCCCCCCCGTTAAGGACGTGGTAAAGGGAATTTTTTTCAATTAAAGGACAATCGAAATGGGATTTATTATTAAGATTCAGAGTCACCACTTGGGAGATTTATGGTGTCCCAAGTCACCAGTTTGAATCACGAATCGAGGAAAAGATTGACTCTGTATTACAGTCTGCAAACCAGAAATCCAGATAAGGAATTTTGTTAACCCGGGAGAAGGTGTTAGGCATTCCCGAGTTCCGTGGTTCTAGCAAGGTCGCTCAATTGTCATATTTGGCTTATTTATCTGATTAATAACATGCTTTAACTTATGTGCAAATTTTAACCTTTAACCGATTTTAATATTATTATTATTATTATTATTTTAACAAAGAGTTGCAACGTCGTGAAAATGCGTCTCAGACCATGTCGCAATCAATGCACCCTTAGTTGTTGATACATTTGGACTCCATTGAGATTTAGATTTGGGTCACATAAATGCGCACCCGAGTTTAGGAAGTTAATACTATTAAAGTACGCGCCTATAGATCCTAACGCATTATTAATTTTGAGAATGCCGTGAAATTTTCTAAGACGCCATGTCCCGAAGTCTATACAATTATTATATCTAATTATCGAGGGCCCTGCAGCTTGTGCGTTTTATTTGGCAAGGCTCATCTCGTATATTTTTAAAAGGATAATCCTAAAGTGACTACATTTTTATTAAATTGGTTTCTAAAATAAAAGAGAAAAATCCTAATTAATTACATGCTAAAACGTAACATATTAATTGCTAGATTAAGGCAAATGTTAACGGAAGGGAATGTTAGTAAAATTGAAATTAAAAATAAAATACGAAATCGACAAATAATAATCAAAAGAAACTAATTATCCTATAACTAGTTTAAACTCACATTGTTAGATGGCTTGAACCGTTAGAGTTAATTATTTACAACTATTTAAAGCTAGAATTAACCTTAATCACTTAAACTTATTCAAAAATTTATTAAACTTAAACTATTATCTCGTCTTGTTTTAATTCAAATCAAGCCTTAATGCATAATTCACGAAAGTAATTAAAATTCATGCTTTAACTAAATTTAGCTACATGTTTACGATTAACCTATTATTGACAATATTAAAACTTTCATAGCTAATGAACTAACCAGTTTTAACAATCCGATTCACTAAAGACCAACTTATGTTATTGTCACGACCCAAATTCCATACCCGGTCGTGATGGCGCCTCTCGTGAAGACAAGGCCAGCCAACAACCCAAATCTTTTTTATTACAGCTATCAAAACATAAATAAATAGAAGTTTTGACTTATTGACATTTAAATCTATTAATACCATCCGAGTAAATCCGATCACAAGTCACGAACATCTAATGAGTAAAGGCACTACTACTGGACAATAATGTATAGATAAATACAAGATAAAACTAGAGTACAAAGATGAAGTATGGTGCCGCGAACGCTAGCGGTCACCTGGCTCAACTACCACCATAAGGACTTCTTCCCTACTAAACGTTACTTGCAAGGAGTAAAGTGAGTACTTCCAACTCAGTGGTAATAAAAGAGAATAATAATTGAGCGATAATAAAATACGTATGGGCACACCAAAATGCTATACAAGACAGTACAATCCTTTCAGAAAATCGTAATACGATAAAAATTCTTTAGAAAAATATCAAGATCGGTTAAAAATATCACTTTTGAAAATCTCTTTTACAAATATCCCTTTTTCTTTTTAAACAGCCAGCATATGAATGCTAAATCAGATAGAGCAAGTCATCTTACAAGTCGGCCCCTTGGGCACAACACTATTCAACATGTAACACCGGGGTATCTGGTCAACAAGGAAATGTGTATGCCAATGATATATGAGTTCCAATGTCATGCCACATAGTACAAACATGAATGAATGCAATACATATAACCGCTGCGGCGTGCAGCCCGATCCATTTGGGTACCCGCGCTCATTGTGGTGGTTCAGACTCCGGAGGGGCTCCTACAACCCAAGCGCAATAATAATGCGACGTGCAGTCCGATTCACATAACATATCACTGCGGCGTGCAGTCCGATCCATATAATATACTACTGCAGCGTGCAGTTCGATCCAGACAATACACTACTGCGGCGTGCAGTCTGATCCATGCAATATGCTACTGCAGTGTGCAGTCTGATCCATGCATGTATATGCATATGCTCACATAGCACTCGAGGCCTGAAAGCCTCCTCACATCATTCTGCATGCCCTCACATATAGCCCTCGGCCCCAATCAGTCCAAAAATAGTCAAAAAGCCCCTCTGGCATCGGTAAAACAATATTACACAGCTCAAATGATAGTTCAAATATCGTTTAAAACTCTGAGTTGAGTAAAATATAGCTGAGTTCATAAAACAATGTAATCACAAGGTCTGAGTTTAAATACTTTTTCAAATAGTGAGGAAAATATTGATGATAGTTCATAAAGGGTTCAACTAATCGGCAATAAGCCCCAAGTATGGAAATCAGCTCAAGTCATAATGATAACAACAATACAATTGCAACTGCACCGTAAAAACCAACAACTGGGACAAACCAAGTCACGATCCCCAAAGGTATTCTACCCCACGCTCAGGTCCAACGTGCAAGTCACCACAATACAGCACTAAGATGTGCAAATCTGGAGTTTCAAACCCTCGGGATATCATTCCCAAGTGTTACTCACCTCGAATCCGCGTAAACTCAAGCTCGTGATGCCTTTGCTCGTCAAATCTCCCTCCACGCATGTCATACTAGCCAAAATTAGTACAAATATATCATAATACGCTAATGGGACAATACCAATTGAAAACAATTGAAATATAACAAAAATCTCGAAACTAGCAAAACTCGAGCCCCGGGCCTGCTTCTCAAAAAATTACAAAACTCATATATTTGGAATCCTCGTCTTGCCATGAGTCCGTACATATAACATTTATCAAAATCAGAGTTCAAATGGGCCACCAACTCCCAAATTTACATAGCAAAAATTATGCCCGAATTTCTTCAATTTTATATCCAATTTCAGAGATTTAATGGATGAATCTTCGATAAAATCATGTATTTGACTTATAAAACATACCTCCAATCTATTCCCAGTCGAAACCCTCTTAATTCCTTGCCAAAATATCCCAAACTTGCTCAAAAATGGTGGAAAAATAGCATAAGTCGCGGATGAAATAACAATTAAATGAATTCTGACGCCAGGCTTTTTCCCCTATGCGAACACGGTCGCTCTTTCGTGTTCGCGATGAGTCCAAATTTTTCCTTTACGCAAATGTGTCCAACTACACGCGATCGCGATGCACCAAAAGCTTCTACTACGCGAACGCGTTAGTCCATATGCGATTGCGATGTACAATTTTCCTCTTAAACACGAACGCGAGCCTGCCCTACGCGAATGCAATAGCCAAAATCCTGGACCACTCCAGCTAACTCTACGCGTTCACATCCTTCCTCATGCGAATGCGTAGAAGGATTTTCTTATGCAATTTTTAACTGAAAACTAGAAATTCCCTTAAGTCCAAAATGGTCCGTTTGACCTCCCGAAATCACCCCAAGGCCCCCGGGACATCAACCAAAACTACCAACCTACTCCACAACATGATACGAACTTGTTCCAATCATAAAAGCACGTTCTTAAACACAAAAATCATAAAATTAAGGTGGATTCAAGCTTAAGTTTCAACTATAACTTCCAAAACCAACATCTAATCAAAAACCCAACCAAATGATGTTCGAATGACCTGAATATTTGCACACATGTCAAAAATCACCTAACGAAGCTACTGCAACTGTCGGAATTCTATTCCGACTCCCGGATCAAAATCTCACCTATCGACCAGAATTCGCCAAAATTCCTACTTTGCCAATTCAAGCCTATTTCTACACGGGACCTCCAAATTCAATTTCGATCACTCTCCTAAATCCAAATCATCCACCGAAGCTAACCAAATCGACGAAATTCACATCCGAGCCCTCTAACCATATAGTCAACTTTCGGTTGACTTTTCTAAAATAAACTTCCTTCTAAGACGCTATGTGCCTTATTTTCAACCAAAACCAACCCGAATCAATTCTAACACACCAAACACTGATAACAAAACATGAAGAAGCAATAGATGGGAAACGAAGAAATAACACATGAGACGACGGGTCGGGTCGGGTCGTCACATTCTCCCTAACTTAAAAAAACGCTCGTCCTCGAGTGTACCTAGAGTTGTACTAGAAGCAACCCAATAGCTGAATGACCTTACCAAGCATATACTCGGGGTGATCCCACATCACCCTATCTTACATAGGTCCGATAATACAATATAGCTGGAATTTCACAGTCCATCCAAACCATCAACCACATTGCACTTCTCGAAATCATACACCAGATCAGAACCTCACATCTATATTCAGAACAAACCCACACCAATTGTAATAACCCATACCTGTAACTCCAGGTAAGACCATATGATATACTACACAACCCAATCACTCGAGACGATGGCCTCTATTCACAACAATCGCCTACAATAACCAATTACTGTTAGAAAAACCTTTTCATTAGCTAAAGTCTTATTCCAACACTTTCATATACTGCCAATGGCAACTACAACACGCGATAAACCGAACCCATATCTCAGGTTAACCATTCATGAATCCATTTCCTTTTTGACTGATACTGCAATAGATTCCGAGTTAAACCTCGATATTACCTTCCAACAAGCTGAAGCCACATATGATCGTATTCATTAATGACCCCAACGATTATCTCGACTACCACACCTCTCTGGTGACATGACACCTCAACAACGGCCTAAGCCACGACATGCACAACACAGGCACCAATAAGAAACGATCTAAAGACACTCAAATCATGACAATTGACTCAAATGAAAAGCTGTAATTTAAGATCAATAGTACCATTACAACACATAACTGAGATCCCGTCTTACATCATAGGAATAGAGTACCTGAATCCTTTTCGTAGGTCATAACTCCATGTGGCCTTGCCACAACGCACGATTCTATCCAAACACTATTACCCGTGAAGCACCTCAAATCACCAAGCTCAAAATAGACAGCCACGCACAGATTGAGGATCTGAAATCAAGCAATCCATCACACCCACGGTGAAGCAAGTAATATACACTATTAAACCATGAAAGGACACAACCGATGCATTATTTGCCGAGCAACACTCAATATGAACTTTCCTCAAAAACCAGGAAGTAGGGCATACAAGATAACATATATAAAACAATTCTCCACATCACACTATTACGGCGTGCAACCCACTCCAAATAACATACCTGTGGAGGTGTGCCACCCGATCCGGACACCATACCCATGGCGGCGTGCCACCCGATCCAAATAACCCGTGGCGGCGTGCCACCCAATCCACACATAAATCTCGCAAAAGGAAATGCACATCGAGTTCAAATCGCTTATTACAATAAACATATATAGTCCTATGCTCGGCCACACGAAATGCATCCGAGAAATCCCTTAATACCAGAACTGAATCAATGGTAGAAATGTCACGACCCCAAATCCGGTCGTGATGGCGCCCAGCACACTGCTAGGCCAGCCCGACCAATTAACAACAATCACGGAGCCATAAGCTCACTTTATCCAATTTAAGCATACGGAAATAATTCAACAGTGATAGATACATATTAAAAACAGGGAACCAAGTCCCAACACGTGCCAACTCCCATAGACCGAATGGTCAAGAGTTATGAGCCTCTACGGAATATACAAGTGTAAATAGTGAATATAACTATGCACAAGTGTGGGATGATCAGAACAAAATATAGACAAACTGGAGAATCAGGTCCTGCGAACGCTGGCAGCTACCTCGACTGTCCAAAAGCACTCCCGAGCCGCAATGGAATCAGCTCTGCTGTAATGTACCTGGATCTGCACACAAGGTGCGAGGAGTCGGGTGTGAGTACTTCCAACTCAGCGGTAATAAAAGTAAATAATGCTGAAGGGAAGAAAACCACGCAAGGCACTATCTCTTGCTACACAATACGGAACTATCATTAAACTTCAAAACACTATCATTTTATTCCTTTTCAGCATATGTGAGTAAATTATTTAGAAATCTCAATTTTTAGCTACTTACTTTCATTATAACATACCAATACCTGGAAGAATCTCAAACAGTGCAAGTCAGCACTCAAATCAGCCTCTCGGGCTCAGCACTCCTTAACAATTTATACCAGGAGATCTGGTCAATAAAGCAACAATGCACATGTGCCAGTAAAGTATGAGTGCTAAAATGTTATGCCACGTAGTACACGTAAATCAATGTATGTATGCCATGCAATACATATGACCGCTACGGCGTGTAGCCCGATCCTTTTGGGTACCCGTGCTCACTGGGGGTGTCCAGACTCCGGAGGGGCTCCTACAGCCCAAGCACAATATCAATATCACACCTGCTGCGGCGCGCAGCCCGATCCATATACCACTGCGGCGTGCAGTCCGATTCATGCATGTGTATGCATATGCTCACATGAATGTCATGCCCTAACATATGGCCCTCGGCCCCAATCAGTCTAACAAATAATCAAGAAAGCCATACGGGCAACAATATCATATTAGCTCACAGCAAAAATGTTATTAAGACCTTGTTCAAGTTTTTCATGACCTTATAAAAATGCTGAATAGCAAAATACCATTTTAAACCTTAAATTTAGAAGAAAATATGCACAGTGTTATCAAAACAATGATACCAATCCCTGAAGGATTCAAATAATTGGCACGAAGCCCAAACATGATAATTAGTCCAATTCATTTCAACAATTAGGTGTTATTATTTATTACGCGGGATGGACCAAGTCACGATCCCCAATGGTGCTCTACCCCACGCCCGTTATCCGGCGTGCAAGTCACCTCAACACAGCACTAGGATGTGCAAGACCGGGTTTTACTAACCCTCAGGACATCATTTACAAGAATTACCCACCTCGAACCGGCGAAAACTCATGCCCGCGATGCCTTAGCTCCTCGAACCGGCATCCACGCACGTCAAAACTAGCACAAATCAGCACAAATATATCAAAATAGGCTAATGGAACATAACCCAATCGAAAGAACTCGAAAAATATCAAAAATCACGAAATTGGCAAAACCCGAGCCCCGGGCCCACATCCTGAAAAATCTCGAAACTCATATTTCCAGAACTCTCGTCTCGCCACGAGTCCGAACATATAAAATTTACCAAAATCGGAGTTCGATTGGCCTTTCAAAACCCAATTTTTGTTCTCAATATCTAGGCCACAATCCTTCACAATTTCTACCCAAATTCATGAAGATTGATGTTAATTCTACCATAAAATGATGTTTTTGAGTCAAGAAACTTACCTCCGATGAATACCCGACGATTTCCCAGTGTTTTCCCGTGATTTCTTCTCTCTAGTGCTCAAAAATGGGGGTTTACGAAATGAAACCCGTATGTGAAATGTTTCTGGTTTTAATTCACTGCGTGGGACTTTTCTTCTACGCGTTCGCGTTCCTTGCCACGCGTTCGCGATGCCCAGCTCCGGATTGACCTTCACGAACGCGACCTCCCCAACGCGTTCGCGATGCACTAGCTCCCAGCCGCCTGATTTTCCTTCTACGCGTTCGCGATAACCCTCACGCGAACGCGATGCACACCCTGACAAACCTACGCGAACGCGACATCCTGAACGCGATCGCGAAGCTCAAGAATCCTGGCCTACGCAAACGCGATACCCTGTCTCGCAATCGCGATGCTTGACTCGCCTGGCCTTCGCGAACGCAGCCCATGCCACGCGAACGCGAAGGCTTGGATTTTTGCCCAGTGATCTGCAATTTACAGCAGACTTTTCTTTGCTTCAAAATGTCGGATGATGGTCCGGATTCACCACGAGGCCCCCGGGACCCCAACGAAAACCACCAAAATACTCCAAAACACGATACGAACTTGTTCCAATCATAAAAACACCATCCTAAACATCAAAATCACCAATTACACGGATTCAAGCCTAAGTTTCTTCAAAATTTCCGAATTGCTCATTCAACCAAAAACCCGACCAAACGATGTCCGAACGACCTGAACATTTGCAGACATATCCAAAATCACATAACGAAGCTATAGAAATTGTCGGAATTCCATTCCGACCCCCGGATCAAAATATCACCTACCGTTCGGATTTCGCCAAAATTCAACCTTAGCCAATTCAATCCTATTTCTACACCGGATCTCCAAATGCAATTCCGATTGCTCTTCTAAGTCATAAATGATCCCTCGAAACTAGTCGAATCATCGAATTCGATTCCGAGCACTCTAACTCGATAGTCAACTCTAGGTTGACTTTCCATATTCAAACTTCCTTCAAACATGCTATTTGCTTCATTTTTAATTCAATTCACTCCTAAATCACCCGATAGGTTCTAACACTGATATAGAAGCATAAGATATGTTAATGCAAGGTAACGGGGTGGAAATTTCTGTAACGACGGGCTGGGTCGTTACAAGAAACCTCTACACTGACATCCACCACGAAGGCCCAACTAACAAAGCAATACTTGCCAGCCATCCGCTGGTCTTTGAAATACAACTATTCTGCTAGAACCTAATTTGCCAGCCATCCGCTGGTCTTTGAAATACAACTATTCTGCTAGAACCTAATTTGATGCACCTTACCACGCAACTTGTGCCATTTTTCGATAGCCCACAACACATTAGTCTAGGCAACCTGACATTGGGAAAACCAGTCTGCAATATAACATCATCACTCAAATTTACCAAGCAAAGAAAGATCCACCCGGACCTCCAGTTTCCAACAACCGCCAGACGATGCCGATACCCACGACTCACAACCACCGCATGGTCGGATCACGAGGACTTTTAGCCTCCAACACATATAATGCATAAATCACTATGCCTGATCCCACACTCTGTTGTACGAATACATAACACTCATCAAGTATTCATTCCTACCACGAAAGATATTCAAAAATTTCCCTATGCCATCAACAACTCAATTATCACAGTCGATTCAACAAGAGAATACCGTAATACCACCCGATATTATCAGTTTACATTACCCCAATCATCTGAAGATCAATTCTTTACTCACCCGCAAATGCTAGTGCTGCTCAAGAATTTAATGAATTCCCATTATTTTCTGAACTGAACCAAAACCTTGAACACACAATTCTCAATCTTCCATACCATAACACATAGACCATTCCACACTAGGAAAGCATGAGGACTTCTATTTCTCTCTTGCGCCGCAAAAATTGACACATTCAACTAGTCAAGAACTTTCACGATCCCATATAGAAGAAAAATTATTTCATACTCCATGTTTTGCCTACCCATAGGAAAATTACTCATTTCCAAACCACGGTAAAACACATCAAAAACTCTTTCTCCCAATTCCATTGTACAAGCTAAACTGCCAGGACTGAATCCTTCTACCAGAACTAAGCTAAGCCAATTGTCATCACGCAAGAGCTTTGTTATACAATACCTTTAAGACTCATTACCTTAGACACATACAAAGAATTACTCATATCCTTATCATACTGATTCGATTTATTAACAGGCTGATCTATTCATCCAATTCCTTCCTGATTCATCTTAAATTTGATATTCTCCCTTGTTATAGCACCACAATACCACAACACATGTTACCACACGAGACTCGCACATAAAATCACACTGTCTAAGACCCATAGGCCACTGAATACTCTCTTAAACGTCTCCCAGCAATACCACATTCCAGAATACTTTACTTTGAAGAACTTCCTATGAATCTGAATTCGTTTACCATTACCTTCCAAATGCGGATACATAGAATTCCCATGATTAATACAAGGTACCACAAGTCTTGATCTTTTCTAATGAAAACACGGTCTCTAGCCACATACACAACCTTAAGACACCTGATTATTACATGCAAAATCTTGAACATAGTAAAACCATTCTCGAGAGTCATTCACTCTTATTCAGCTGTAATTCACCTGCCCTAAATGAACAGAACCACTTGTGCCTTATTAGTACTCTAACACCGCAGAACATGATCTCGTTCAAATACAAACAACCATCTTTCTTCCCCATACATTGAGCATTCTTTATAAACAGCGATTCAAAATATCCAAGTATTTTCTCACATCTATGAAGCACCATATAAACTTTATCAAAACTTTCCTTCACACGCGCCATTCTCCGCTCAATTTCTACGACTAAACCTGATCATCAACATACTTTGAGACAGAACCAACATAGCACACAACAGTGCAATCAACTAATCCATAGCAACCTCCCCAACTTGGCTCGTAGCCATATACCAGAACACGCTCAATAACCATTAATATTTTTACTCTAATGGAATCACAACATTATATGGAGATTTAAACTCAAGTCATCTACAAGTTCATGAAAACACACATCACTAGCACTGACACTCTCTGCAAGCCTCGCATTCACTTCCACATCAGCTGAGTCTACTTTCTTAAGCGTCCCAAATTCTCAAATTTCAACTCATACCCTTCAATTTCATATGAGATCTTCTAACATACACATAAGGATCATACCACTCAAAAACATTTCGCAGGAGATAACCCACCTTCTTCGCCTCATTTCAATATTTCAACATACCTTCCACCATCATATACGTAATACACAACCATTTAGTCTTTCTAAGTCTATACTCGTATTGCCACATGAAATGTACTTTACTTTCCAACTAAGAGACATGAAAATATTCTTCACACGCCCATATCTTGGGGCTACACAATAGATCTCAATAGGAAACAAACACTTATCAGCTCATCTATTATCCACCAGACTTCTTCATCACTACCAAAATCACATGGATACACCTGACAGTACTATCATACTCATCACATAGATATCCAGCCACCATTCCAGCTAATAAGAACAACACTGAACACATAAGTTCAAAACAATTGCTCACACAATCAGCACCTCGGTGCTCAAGCCATAGGCGAAGATCCGGCCTCAAGTCCTCCAGACTGACCCAACATAAACTCACAGAGATTAACTCTCGCCCCTTAGATCGGGGAATCAGAAGCCATTAAGGCATATATACTACTATGCGCTCACGTGGGCATACAGATGTGTGGGAATTTCAAGATTTAAATCTCAAGCTGAATCAAGTACGCACGACAAGAATTCCAAGAATGGGACGTTTTCCTAAAGGTTATGCAGGCTCTCGAGGATAAATACAGACGTCTCTGTACCGATCTATAGGACTCTACTAACCCTGCTCATGACTCGTGAGACCTAGTAACCTAGGCTCTGATACCAACTTGTCACGACCCAAATTCCATACTCGGTCATGATGGCACCTTTCGTGAAGAAAAGGCAATCCAAAAACCCAAATTCGTTTTTATTAGAGCTATCAAACATAAATAAATAGAAGTTTCGACTTATTAACATTTAAATCTATTAATACCATCTCAATACAACTCACGAGCATCTAATGAGTAAAGGTGCTACTACTGGCCAACAATGTATATATAAATACAAGATAAAAACTGAAGTACAAAGATGAAGTATGGTGCCGCAAACGCTAGCGGTCACCTGGATCAACTACCACCATAAGGTCTTCTGCCCTGCTAATAACCCGCTAACGGGTGAACGTTACCTGCAACTGCACGCAAGGTCCAGGGAGTAAAGTGAGTACTTCCAACTCAGTGGTAATAAAAGAGAATAATAACTGAGCAATAAGAAAACATGTATGGGCACACCAAAATGCTATACAAGACAGTACAATCCTTTGAGAGAAAATCATAATACGGTAAAAATTCTTTAGAAAAATCTCAAGATCAGTTAAAATATCACTTTTGAAAATCTCTTTTACAAATATCCCTTTTTCTTTTTCAATAGCCAGCATATGAATGATAAATCAGATAGAGCAAATCGGCTCACAAGTCGGCCCCTTGGGTATAGCACTCCTCAACATGTAACACTAGGGTATCTGGTCAACAAGGCAAGTAACAATGTGTATGTCAATGATATATAAGTTCCAATGTAATGCCACGTAGTACAAACAGGAATGAATGCAATGCACTGCATATGACCGTTGCGGCGTGCAGCCCGATCGATTTGGGTACCGGCACTCACTGTGGGCGTTCAGACTTCGGAGGGGATCCTACAGCCCAAGCGCAATAATACTGCAGCGTGCAGTCCGATCCACATAACATATCACTGCAGCGTGCAATCCGATCCATATAATATACTACTGCGGTGGGTAGTCTGATCCATGCAACACACTATTGTAGCGTGCAGTCCGATCCATGCAATATGCTACAGAGGCATGCAGTCCGATCCATGCATGTATATGCATATGCTCACATAGAACTCGAGGCCTGAAATCCTCCGCACATCATTCCTCATGCCATCACATATGGACTTTGCCCCAATCAGTCAAAAAAAAGTCAAAAAGCCCCTCGGGCATTGGTAAAACAATAATACTCAGCTCAAATGATAGTTCAAATATCGTTTAAAACTCCGAGTTGAGTAAAATATAGCTGAGTTCATAAAACAATTTAATAACAAGGACTAAGTTTAAATACTTTTTCAAATAGTGAGGAAAACAGTGATGACAGTTCATAAAGAGTTCAAATAATCGGCAATAAGCCCCAAGTATGGCAATGAGCCCAAGTCATAATCATAACAACAATATAATTGCAAATACGCGGTAAAAACCAACAACCGGGACGGACCAAGTCATGATCCCTAATAATGCTATACCCCACACTCAGGTCAAACGTGCAAGTCACCATAATACAATACTAAGATGTGCAAATCCGGGCTTTCAAACCCTCAGGATATCATTCCCAAGTATTACTCACCTCGAATCGGCAAAAACTCAAGCCCGCAACGCCTTTGCTCATCAAATCATCCTCCACGCACGTCAAAACTAGCCAAAATCAGTACAAATATATCATAATAGGCTAATGGAACAACACCCAATGGAAAACAATTAAATAAAATGAAAATCTTGAAACTAGCAAAACTCGAGGCTCGAGCCCGCTTCTCAAAAATTACAAAACTAACATATTCGGAATCCTCATCTCGCCACAAGTCCATACATATAAAGTTTATCAAATCGAAGTTCAAATGGTCCACCAACTCCCAAATTTACATAGCAAAAACCAAGCCCTAGTTTCTTCAATTTTATACCCAATTTCATAGATTTAATGGATGAATCTTCTATAAAATCATGTATTTGACTCATAAAACTTACCTCCAATGGATTCACAGTCGAAACCCTATTAATTCCTTGCCAAAAGCTCCCAAGCTTGCTCAAAAATGGTGGAAAAAAGGCATAAGTTGTCGATGAGATAACACTTAAATGAATTCTGACGCCACGCTTTTTCCTCTATGCGAACGCGATCGCCCTTCCGTGTTCGTGATGAGTCCAAATTTTTCCCTTACACAAATGCTTCCATCTGCACGTGATTGCAATACACCAAAAGCTTCTACTACGCAAACGCGTTAGTCCCACGCGATCGCGATGTACAACTTTCCAGCTAAACGCGAACGCGAGCCTAACCTACGCGAACGCGATAGCCAAATTCCAGGCCCACTCCAGCTAACTTTATGCGTTTGCATCCTTCCTCACGCAAACGCGTAGAAGGATTATCTTCTACAATTTTTAATTGAAAACCAACAATTCTCTCAAGCACAAAATGGTCCGTTTGACCACCCGAAATCACCTTAAGGCCCCCGAGACCTCAACCAAAACCACCAACCTACATCAAAACACGATATGAACTTGTTCCAACCCTAAAAATACGTCCTTAAACACAAAAATCATCAAATTAAGGTGGATTCGAGCCTAAGTTTCAACAATAACTTATGAAACCAACATCCAATCAAAAACTCGACCAAATGATGTCCGAATGACCTGAAAATTTACAGACATATCCAAAATCACCTAACAAGCTACTACAACTGTTGAAATTCCATTCCGAATCCCGGATCAAAATCTCATCTATCGACTAAAATTCGCCAAAATTCCTACTTCGCCAATTCAAGCATATTTCTACACCGGACCATATAGTCAACTTCCGATTGTCTTTTCTAAATCAAGCTTCCTTCTAAGAGGCTATGTGCCTTATTTTCAACCAAAACCAACGTGAATCAATTCTAACATACCAAACACTAATAACAAAACATGAATATGCAATAGACGGGAAAAATGGAGCAATAACACATGAGACGACAGGCCGGTTCATCACAATTATTTTCCTCTTATTCCAATTATTAAACAGTTTAACAGAAATGAGCATGATTATATATATAATACCTAATAACCAAACTAAAAATAGAGTAGTATTTAATACATCACTGCAAGATGCCTAGTTATGCAAAGTGACAGAAATTTACAGAATAATAATACATGAAATAGCCTAAATACGATCAGTAAATGAAATAAAGAAAAAGCTAAATTAAAATTTGAAAGTTCCATTCTTCATATGTATTCATGCTTTCATATCTGAGCCTACAATATTGACAAAGTTACAGTCATATACCTGGTATTCGGAAGCAAAAGAAGAAGAAAATCAGCAAAGTAGTATGCAACACAGCAACAACAACAATAACAGAAATAGAACAGCCCAGTAACAGAGTTTAATAATCCCAGCAGAATTCTAGCAACCAAAATATGAACCCAAAAATATAACTTGATAGTTGAAATTAAAACTCTCTTTCGTTCTCACTCTATTTTTCATTTATTTTTTTTCGATATTCGAATCTCTCTTAACTCTTAGAAATTATGTTCAGTCTTTAATCACATCTAGCTCTTAATTCTCTTTCTTCAATATCTCTCTCTCTATATTTTTTTAATCTCTTTCTTTTTTCTCTAATTCCCTCCTCTTCTTATAATTTCCAAGTCTTACCCAAAATCTCACTACTATATGTCTTGTCTCCCACTATATTATTTTAATAATACTTTAGTTCCCACTATCATATGTCTTATTTCCCACTGTATTATTTTAATAATACTTTAGTTTCCACTATCATATGTCTTGTTCCCCACTATACTATTTTATTAATACTTTAGTAACTAGTGGACATGGCACTCAAATCAAATAATTATTTAAATTTTAAATTCCAAAAATACCCCCAAAATTACTGGAAATTACTATTCTTTCCCCATCAGCTATAATCAATTCACCTAAATCAATTAACCAAAATATTGCAACTATTAACCAATTCTTAATCAAATACAATCAACAAATTCAAACTAAGTGAAGAACAACAAAGAATGTAATGAAATTATTTTGAACAACATTCTTAACAAATATACTTTCAGATTCAACAATAATAACAAAAATTGAACATAACAAATAAGTAGACTCTAATCACTAAATTCAGATTTAAATTAACTTAACAAAATCAAACAAACAAAACTTCAATTGTCTAACTTAAATCCAAAGTTTAACACAATCAATAAAACAGATTCAAATCACTAAACTCAATAATCAATTGAACTTTAAATTAAATCTAATTACATTATAGTCAGGATTAAGGATTCAAGTGATTAACTTAAATATTTCTATATTAAAACTAAATAAAAACAAATGAATAAGGTATAAGGTGTAAGGTGATGGGCTAGTGTTGGGTTTGGGTGGCAGAAGGTTCGGCGGTGGCTGGTGGTTGCCGGCAAGGTCGTTTGTGATTATTTCCGGCGGGTTTTAGGGTTCTTTGGTTTTTGTGTTTGATTCTTCAAGAAGAAGAATGTTGAATAGTGTAGTGTCCTTATATTGTGTATTGTGTTTCTAGGTTTAGGATTATGTCTAGACGAGTAAGAATAGTAAATGGGTCATGGGATTGGCCTATGGGGTTTTGGGTTGAGTAGAATAGGTTTGGGCCTAGATTTTAAATTTTGGAAGAGGCCCAATTCTGAATTTGTTTCTCTATTTTTTTTGTCTCTTTTCTATTACTAATTAATAAAACTAAAATGCTAAGATTAAATTATAAAAAATAAAATTATCTTAAAATACTAATTAACTCTTAATAATAATTATCACACAAAATTAAACATCAATTAAAATAAAATCGCACAATTTGGACATTAAATGCTAAAAATGCAAAAATACATATTTTTTGTGTCTTCAATTTTTTTTTTTTTCGCAAAAGAAACTTAATTTTTCCTACATGGAGAATTATATCCTAGAGGCAAATGTGATATATTTTGTATTTTATATTAATTTAACAAATAAATATGTACAGACAAATACCAATAATTATCAAAAAAAAATGCCGCGAAAATCTAAAAATTGCACACAAAGAAAACTTGTTTTATTTTGAATTTTTTGGAGTATTTCTCTTATAGGGCAAAAATCACGTGCTCACAGCTGCCCCTCTTTGCCCGTAAACACGAAGAGTTTTCGTGCAAAGATAAGTGAGCGGATACGAGCGATTTTTGCCCGTTTGAGTACTCCGTGAGAAGCATTTTTTTTAAAAGATTTAACCGGACATCTGCTTCAAAAGGTTTCCTGCATATCCCTCGCTAAAGGAGAATCAGGTCAATATAGTTCGGGAAATTTCGATAGTTGGGACTACTATAGGACTATGATTTGATTTTACTATTGTTGCTGTTGAGGCCACTGCTTGCCGACCTCCTTATTACACCGTACTTAAAGAAAAATCAAGAAGCAAGGCTAGACTACTTATTACATGATCCTATGTATCTTCAATTTGTTATTGACGCCTTGTTTTCTTGTCGGCTTGCGTCTATTCCGGTGCTTCTTTCTTCCGAAAATTGATGGGGATGACACTAGTCACTTGCTTTCCTGAACACCAGTTTACATCATTTTGCTTTGTCCGTTGAGGATGCGGCTTCCTTCATTAAGCTATGGATTTTTTTTGTTGTAACCGTCTGCCTTCTGGTGGGTTACAGATTTCAAGACCTGAAATATAAAGACTGGAAAATATTCCCTCGTTATACAGGTGGGCGCTTAATTGCTAAGCTATGAAATGTATTCCCTTGTTATACAGGTGGGTGCCTAATTGCTAATATATGAAAAGTATTCCCTTGTTATACAGGTGGGCGCCTAATCGCTAAAGACAAAAGTATTCCCTTGTTATATAGATGGGCGCCTAAATGCAAAGGCAAGAAGTGTATTCCTCTTGTTATACAGGTGGGCGCCTAAATGCAGAGACATGAAATGTATTCCTCTTGTTATACATCTTGTTATACAGGTGGGCGCCTAAATGCAAAGACATGAAATGTATTCCTCTTTTTATACAGGTGGGCGCCTAATTGTTAAGACTTCAAAAGTAATCCTCTTATTATACAGGTGGGTGCCTAATGCAAAAATATGAAATGTATTCCTCTTCTTATACATGTGGGCGCCTAATGCAAAAAAAAAACATAAAATGTATTCGCTTGTTATACAGGTGTCCGCCTAAAGCAAAGACATAAAAAGTATTTCTCTTGTTATACAGGTGGGCGCCTAATTGCTAAAAACTTGAAAAGTATTCCTCTTGTTATACAGGTGGGCGCCTAATTGCTAAGACATGAAAAGTATTCCCTTGTTATACAGGTGGGCGCCTAATTGGCAAGACATGAAAAGTATTCCCTTGTTATACATGTTGGCGCCTAATTGCTAAGACAACAACAACAACAACAACAACTACCCAGTATGTTCCCACAAAGTGGGGTCTGGGGAGGGTAATACGTACACAGGCCTTACCCCTACCTAAAAGGGTAGAGAGGCTGTTTCCGGCCGACCCTCGGCTCAGAGAAGGAGAGAGAAAATCAACAAACAGAACAAAACAATGTTAGTAAATCCGGGATAAATCAAATAAGTGATTATCTAAACATAAAACCAAAAGTAGAATGACATGCAATAATACCAATCGGTTACTACCACAAGAGGCACAATACAATACATTAATTAACTATAGAGGTCGCTACCAAACCCCACTCAGCCCCTAACAGAAGTACTAAGAATTCTAGAAGGCCCTACCCTACAACCCTAATACTAGACCTCCAAACTTTCCTATCAAGGGTCATGTCCTCGGAAATCTCCATTCTAGCCATATCCTGCCTAATCACCTCACCCCAATACCTCTTAGGCCTCCCTCTGCCTCGACTCGCGCCAACCACCGCCAGTCGCTCACAACTCCTCACCGGTGCATCAGGGCTTCTCCTCCGCACATGCCCAAACCACCCGAGTCTCGCTTCTCGCATCTTCTCATCCACTGGGGCCACCCCCACCTTCTCCCGAATAACTTCATTCTTAATCTTATCTAATCCGGTGAGCCCGCACATCCACCTGAGCATCCTCATCTCCGCAACTCTCATTCTCTGGACATGAGAGTTCTTCACAGGCCAGCACTCCACCCCATACAACATGGCAGGTCTAACCACCGCTCTATAAAACTTCCCCTTGAGTTTCTGTGGAACTTTCTTGTCACACAAGACTCCTGATGCGAGCCTCCACTTCAACCACCCCGCTCCTATACGGTGAGTGACATCCCCGTCAATCTCTCCGTCCCCTTGAATCACTGATCCAAGATATCTGAAACTGTCCCTCTTGGCTATGACCCGAGATCCCAGCTTCACGTCCCAGCCTACTTCGCTCGACTCGGCGCTAAACTTGCACTCTAGATATTCCGTCTTAGACCTGCTTAGTTTAAAACCCTTAGACTCGAGGGTCTGTCTCCAGACCTCCAACCTCGCATTAACACCGGCCCTCGTCTCGTCTATCAAGACTATGTCGTCAACAAAGAGCATACACCATGGCACATCCCCTTGAATATGGCGAGTTAGAGCATCCATTACCAAGGCAAATAAGAGAGGGCTTAGCGCAGATCCTTGATGTAGCCCCATAACCACCGGAAAATGGTCCGAGTCGCCACCCACCGTCCTAACCCTAGTCTTGGCTCCATCATACATGTCTTTGATCACTCTGATGTAGGCTTCTGGCACGCTCTTCGCCTCCAAGCATCTCCACAGAACCTCTCTAGGGACCTTATCGTACGCCTTCTCCAAGTCGATAAACACCATATGCGGGTCCTTCCTCTTATCCCTGAACAGTTCCACCACCCTCCTCACAAGGTGGATAGCTTCTGTAGTAGAGCGACCCGGCATGAAACCAAACTGGTTCACGGATATAGATGACATCTCCCTCACCCTCGCCTCGATCACCCTCTCCCAGACCTTCATGGTGTGACTTATTAATTTGATACCCCTATAGTTGTTGCAACACTGGATATCCCTTTGTTTTTGTACAAGGGAACCACTGTACTCCATCTCCACTCCTCCGGCATCCTCTTGGTCCTAAAGATCACATTGCACAACCTGGACAACCACTCCACTCCTGACCTACCCATGCATTTCCAAAACTCCACCGGAATTTCGTCTGGCCCGGTCGCTCGACCCCTACTCATCCTACGCAACGCCCTCAAGACCTCCTCCTCCTTAATGCGCCTGCAGTGCCCGAGGTCTCTAGGACACTCCGAATGCCCCAGCTCCCCTAGCTCTAAGACTCGATCCCCCTCTTCGTTAAGCAGGTCTCGAAAGTATTCCTGCCATCTCCGCTTGACTTGCGACTCCCCCGTCAGAACCCTACCATCCTCGTCCTTGATGCACCTAACTTGGTCTAGATCCCGCGCCTTCCTCTCCCTCACCTTAGCCAACCGGAATAACTTTCTGTCCCCGCCTTTCTCCCCCAATTCCTCGTACATGCGCCCAAACGCTGCATTTTTAGCTTCCGTGACCGCCGGTTTCGCTTCCTTCCTCGCCACCTTATAGTTATCCACTTTGAAAATAAATCTCCATTCCTCTCTTCAGGCGGGCTCCTGACTTTAACATCAACTTTTAAAAATAAATCGCCATTCCTCTCTTCAGGCGGGCTCCTGACTTCCCTGAATAGCCCTTGGCTACCCCAAGCACATCCCGCGCAGCCTCCCTAACCAGGTTCGCCGTCACTGACCACATTGCGTCCGCTTCCCCAGAGCTACTCCAAGCTCCCCCATCAACTAGCTTCCTCTCCAGCTCCCGGGCTTTCTCCTTAGTCAAAGTTCCCCATCTAATCCGCGGTCGGCCCCGAGAACCCCTCCTCTTCCTCTTCGCCTAATTGCTAAGACATGAAAAGTATTCCCTTGTTATACAGGTGGGTGCCTAATTGCTAAGTCATGAAAAGTATTCCCTTGTTATACAGGTGGGCGCCTAAATGGTAAAGACATGAAAAATATTCCCTTATTATACAGGTGGGTGCCTAATGGTAAAGACATGAAATGTATTCCTCTTGTTATACGGGTGGGCGCCTAATGTAAAGACATGAAATGTATTTCCTTGTTATACAAGTGAGCGCCTAATTTGTAAAGAATAACTTGAATTTGTTTCCTCGTTTCTCCGAGAAAATTTTCAACTGTGGCAGAAAATTTTCTGCCCTAGTTCTGGCGTTCTTTCTTATGGCGTGTCTTTCGATCATCATCAACATTTTATTTTCCTATTTCAAAATCAAAGAAAATTTTGTAGTTTAAAATGTGGTGAGTGGTCGTGCCACCCCTTTTGGGGAATGATTGTTCCCTTCCTGTTTTCCTGTTCTGCGTTACCAAAACTTGTTGGGGATGATGTCATTTGCTGGGATGACATTTCTGTTGGGGATGGTTTTTCCATTTATCCCTTTCCCGTTTTGTGTTTCAAAACTCATTGGGGGTTATTTTGCTGAAGATGAATTTTCCTTTCTTTCTCTCCCACTCTGTGTTGTCCGGCCACCTCGGAACTTGGTCGATAATTGGTCATAATTATGCTGGGGGTCCTCTTGGAACTTGGCCCAAAATTTCCTCAACATGTTGTTATTCCGGTTCTTCTCCGTACTTTCCTTGCCATTTTAGACCAATATTGTTCGGCCTTGCAACAAATGTCTTTTTGTCTTGTTGCCTTATCTCTGGCATGTCCTCTTCACACTTTGCATTGTACCATTTTGGGCAACTAGTAGTAAGCTCTGAAGGATCTTTCAAAATAAATTTTTGGAAAAAGTCTTTTAAACAAAGAAATTGTGACGACCCGGCCCGTCGTCACGGGAATTACCACCCTGTTATGTTGTAATTACATGTTTTATGCTTTTATATCAGTGATAGAATCTATCGGTTGAGTTAGGAGTGAATTGGATTGAAAATGAGGCATATAGCCTTTTTGAAGGAAACTTGAATAAGGAAAGTCAATCCGGAGTTGACTATTTAGTTAGAGGGCTCAGAATCGGATTCCGATGATTCGGTTAGTTCCGGGAGGTGATTTGTGACTTAGGGGAACAATCGGAATTGAATTTGGAGGTCCGGTGTAGAAATAGGCTTGAATTGGCTAAGGTTGAATTTTGGCGAAATCCGGACGGTAGGTGAGATTTTGATCCGGAAGTCGGAATGGAATTCCGACAGTTGCAGTAGCTCCGTTAGGTGATTTTGGATGTGCCTGCAAAATTTCAGGTCATTCGGAGGTCGTTTGGTCGGGTTTTTGATCGAATAAGAATTTTGAAAGTTATAGTTAAACTTAAGCTTGAATTTGCTGAAAACGGATGATTTTGATGTTAACGATAGTGATTTTCTGATTCAAGCAAGTTGGAATGAGGTAATAGATCATGTCTGTATATTTGGTTGAGGTCTCGAGGGTCTCGGGTGTGTTTTGGATGTCCAACGGGTCATTTTTGGAAGATTTTTGCCGTTTTCAGCATAAATATAATGATCCAAAGGTCTATTTTTAGTTCTAGAGATCCAAATTTAGTTTCGAGACTTCGAGAATTTAAATCATGAATTATAGGACTGATCTGGAAATTTTGGTTTAATTTCATCTAGTCGCGATTAGGTTTTTGACGCGATATGTGAGTTAATTGTTTAACGAGAACAATTGATGTTGAACTGAGTAAATGAGATCCAAATTCAGTTTTGTTTGAACCACTGGAACCGTATCGAAATTACGGAGCCATAAGAAAAATAATCGTCGAATTCCGAGTTTGTATGATGGAGTTAGAGACATTTTAGTGAAAATGGCTGTGTGCTGCAATTTCTGTATTGCTGCTGCATTTTTCTGCAGCGTATGAATAGTAACTCCCGCGCGTGAACAGTAACCGCGCAGGGTGAACAGTGATTTCCGAAAAAATTGAGTAAGTTGATAAAAATCGATTTTGGGTCATTTTTCCACCATTTTTGATCATTTAGAGAGCTTTTGGATGGGGATTGAAGGGAGTATCATCGGGTATTCATCACAGGTAAGATTCTTGACTCAAAAACATAATTATATGGTAGAATTAACATCAATCTTCATGAATTTGGGTAGAAATTGTGAAGGATTGTGGCCTAGAAATTGAAAACGAAAATTTAGGTTTTGAAAGGCCAATCGAACTCCGATTTTGGTAAATTTTATATGTACGGACTCGTGGCGAGACGAGGATTCTGAAAATATGAATTTCGAAATTTTTCGAGATGTGGGCCCGGGGCTCGGGTTTTGCCAATTTCGTGATTTTTGATATTTTTCGAGTTCTTTCGATTGGGTTATGTTCCATTAGCCTATTTTGATATATTTGTACTGATTTTGGCTAGTTTTGACGTGCGTGGATGCCGGTTCAAGGAGCTAAGGCGTCGCGGGCATGAAGCTTCTACCGATTCGAGGTGAGTGGTGATAGTAAGTAATGTACTGAGGGTTTGAAACCCCGTACTTGCACTTCACAGTGCTATGTTGAGATGAGACACGCGTCTTGTGACGGGCGTGGTGACATTGTGATTGGGGAATTGGACTTGGTCCTTCCCAGCTAATAGAATACTGTGTTGTATGACTGTTAATGAGATTATAACTGTACAATTGGGCTAATAGCCATGTTTGGGGCCTTGTGCCGATCTGTAGAGCATTAGGGAACCTATAGAGCTAGGTGACCCTTATACCGTGTTGGAAACATACACTCAGCCGTAGCTCTAACTGTATAGCATAATATGAGCCCGTACTAGATGTGTACATTGAGCGAGATTGTCTAGGGTGGAATTCCCTGTTCTAGCCGAGTGGGCCTGAAAGGCCAAGTCTATACCGATTGAGATGAGATAGGGTCAAGGACCCACTATGAGATGTTATATTGGGCCTGAAAGGCCAAGTCTATATTGACTGAGACAGGGTCAAGGAACCACTGTGATATATTATATTGGGCCTGAGAGGCCAAGTATATACTGATCGGGATAGGGTCGAGGACCCATTATGAGGTATTATATATATATACCTATATTGGATCGGGCTGCACGCCGCAGCAGTACATATATTGGATCGGACTGCACACCGCAGTAATATACATGTAATATACATGTTGGACGGACTGCACGCCGCGATATTATTGCACTTGGGCTGTAGGAGCCCCTTCAGAGTCTGAGTCTGCACACATTCTCAGTGAGCACTGGTGTATATTATGGGATCGGGCTGCACGCCGCAGCAGTATAGAGATATATACATATATATATATATATATATATATATATATATATTGGATCGGACTACACGCTGCAGTAATATTTGTGTGGATCGTGGGGAGCCCCTCCGAAGTCTGTATACACCCCCAGTGAGCGCCGTCGACGTTAAATGGAGCGGGCTGTGCGCCGCAGCGGTATATGTATTGGAGCGGGCTGCGCGCCGCAGCGGTATATGTATTTGAGCGGGCTGCGTGCCGCAGTGGTATATGTATTGGAGCGGGCTGCGCGCCGTAGCATTTTACTCATTCATATTCATATATATACTGAAATATTTATATGTTATAGACAGATGTATATGTCTCTATATATTGAGATGGCTGTATACCGTAGTGGTACGAGCGAGGATGTGGTCGGTGTGGGACCTAGATGAGATAGATGTGGACTGGAGATCAGAGTACTCATTATAGTGATGACTAACCTGTGGGGGTTGCCTTAGAACTGTTTAGTGATAGTACATGAGTTTTTATTTTCAGTTATTGTTTATTATTGTTACTCACTGAGTTGAAATATACTCACCCAACTCCCTTGCACTTTTTGTGCAGATATACAAGTTCAGGAGGGCAGTTGAGCTATCGCAACTGCTTTATTATCCCCATTCTGTGGAGACTTCGAGGTAGCTGCCGACGTCCATAGTACCTGACCTCTTTCTTTTTATCATTGTGTTGTCTCCATTCTCGTTAGACTTGATTGTGTAGTAGATCTCATTTGTAGAGGCTCAGACTTGTGACACCACGATTTGGTTGGGACTGTGTTCTTGTATTTCATTTCTACACTTCTTGATTTGTTATGAAAATAGGCTAATCACGCCCATTAATCAGTATTAATTATACTTGGCCGGTAATTGGATAAGATGGTCGGGCTTGCCTAGGAATGTGTTGGGCGCCATCACGACCGAGTTTGGGTTGTGACAAGTTGGTATCAGAGCCTAGGTTAAGAGGTCTCGCGAGTCATGAGCCGGTTGGTAGAGTCTCGTGGATCGATACGGGGACGCCTGTACTTATCCTCGGGAGGCTGCAAACCTTTAGGAAAGTTTCAAATTCTTGGAATTCTTATCGTGCGTGTATGATTCAGCTTGAGATGTAATTCTTGAAATTCCTCCTGCACGTTGATGTGCGCACTCGAGTGCTTAGTGATAAATTTGCCTTGATGGCTTATGATTCCCCAATCGAGGGACGAGATATAATCTCTATGAGTTCATGTCGGGCCTGTCTGGAGGACTTGAGGCCAAATCCTTGTCTATGGCTTGAGCACCAAGGTGCTAATTTCGCGAGTCGGTATTATGAAGTTCATACGATCGGTATTGATCTAAATTGTGAAAATTGCAGTTTGATAATGGGAGAGCTGTAAGGTATTCGGTTCTTATTGTGATTTGATATGTAGCACTAGCTATGGGCGTGAGAAATATGTTCATTGCCTCTTAGCGGAAATGTAAAGTGCACTACATCTGGTAGTATGAGTTCAAACTCAAGAAAACTGAATTGGTTATGCTAGGTGTATCATTGTGAAAGGTATATGTGTTATGATTTGAGCAGGTGCAGCGCGTGTTCATGTACTAATGCTGATAATATAATTGTGTAGTATTGAGATTTATGTTGTTGATATATATTGTGATGCCTTGTCGAGTTGCGGATGTATTGTTAGGATGATTTTGGTGATTCTCTGGCAGGTGGATAGGCCAAATTACAAAGAAAACTCTGCCGAAAGTTTTGGAAAATTTGGGACTTGGAAAGATTTCTGTCACCTAAAGAGAGTGGGCTTATTGGTGGTGTGTGTATAAATGCAAGAATTGCAGAACAGTTAAGGTCTCTGATGATTCGAGTCTCTGTCAAGGCTTGTAAATGACTTGAGTTTAATCTCATTGTAACATTTCGGCATCACTTGAATAATAATGATATGAGTGGTTAAAAGTGGTTTGATGAATGGCTTCGAGCCAAGTTGGGGAGGTTGCTATTAAATAACTAATTGCACGGTTGTACGCTATGTGGGCACTGTCTTTAAGTATGTTGGGAAAATTCTGACAAGGTTATGGTGCTTCGTAGATGTGAAGAAATACTAGGATGTACTACTGTTGGTAAGGAATGTTCGGTGTATAGAAAAGAAAGATAGCGATTTATACCTGTAAGTAATCATGTTCTGCGATGTCAGAGTTCTAACAAAACACGAGTGGTTCTACTCAATAGGACAGTTGAATTACAGCTGAATAAGGGTGAATGATGCCCGAGAATGGTTTTGCAGTGTTCAAGATTTTGCTTGTAATAGTTAGGTGCCTTAAGATTTGTGTATGTGGCTAAAGATGGCGGTTTCGTTAGAAAAGATCAAGGCTTGTGTTATATCATGTGAATGATGGGATTCTATGTATCCGTATTGGAAAGTAATGATAACAAATTCAAAAAACAATCATTGGAAGTTCTTCAAAATAAAGTATTGTAAAAGGTGGTACTTGGGGAAACATTTGAGAGAGTATTCAGCGGCCCGTGAGCCTTAGACCATGTGGTCTTGTGTACGAGTCTTGTGTGGTAAAAAAGGGTTGAGGCATTGTCGTGCTACAGTAATGACTGATATGAAATTAAAGATGAATCAGAAAGGAAACTGGGTAAATGGAACAATTTGTCAATAAACCAGAATGGTATGAAAAGGAATACGATTAATTCATGGTATGTGGTTGAAGTAATGAGTCTTGCAGATATTGTGCAGTAAAGCTCTTGAGTGCTGGCAGTTGTGTAACTCGATATGGGTATAAGGACTCAGTCCTGGCAGTTTAACTTATGCAATATAATTGTAATTGGGAGAAAGAGTTTATGATGTGTTTTTCCGTGGTTTGAAAATGAGTGTATTTCCTATTGGTATGCAAAGCTTGGAATGTGTAATGAGTTTTCTCTATATGGGATCATGAAAGTCCTTGACTAGTTGTATGCATCGATGTTTGCGGCGTAGGAAAGGAATATGAATTTCCATGTTATCTTAGTGTGGTATGGTATACGCGATGTGTTATGGAAAGTTGATAATGGCATATTCAAGGTTTTGAGATCAGTTCATAATATATGGGAAGTCAATAAAATTATTGAGCAGCGCAGACAGCTACAGGTGATTTAAGAATCAATCTTCGTGGTGATTAAGGAAAATAGTACTGCCATTCTAGTAATTCGGCAAAGTATATGGTCAAAAAGGGCCAGGTAATATAAACTGATAATATCTAGTGGTGTGTGGTATCCTCCTGTTGGATTGACAGTGATGATTGAGTTGTTGATGGCATAGGAAAATTTCTAAGTGGCTTACGTGGTATGAATGGATGTTTGATGTGTGTTATGTATTCGTACGGTAGAGTGTGGAATCAGGCATAGTTATTCATGTGTTATATATGTGTTGGAGACTAGAAGTTCTCGTGATCTGCCTATGCAATGGTGGTATATCATTTGTATCGGCACCGTTTAATGATTATTGGAAATTGGAAGCCCTAGTGGCTATTTTGTTACCTGATATGATGAATTTGAATGATATATGATTGTAGACTGGTTGTCATAAGCCAGGTTGTCTAGACTAATGTGATATGGACTATGTCAGAAAAATGTCACAAATTGCGTGGCAGAGTGCATCAGATCATGCTCCAGTAGGGTAGATGTACCCTAGGGCCAGCGGACGGCTGGTAGGTATTACTTTGTCAGTTGGGCCTTCGTGGCGGATGTCAGTGTAGAGGTATCTACCATTGATTCAACTCCAGTATTGAGGAACTTTGTCGGATGCGTTTCATGTGGCCAAGCTTGAGGCTATATATATATGTTTGTTGCAATGATCAACTTGACTCGATGTGCATTTTCCTTGCTAGATGTATTCGTGGATCGGGTGGCACGCCGCCACGGGTATAGTATTTGGATCAGGTGGAATGCCGCCACATGTATGGTATCTGGATCGGGTGGCACGCCGCCACGGGTATGGTATCTGGATCGGGTGGCACGCCGCTACGGGTATGTTATTGGAACGGGTTGCACGCCGCAACAGTGTGATGTGGAAAATATAGTTTCCTATATGTTACCTTGTATACAATACTTCCTAGCTTCCGAGGAATAGTCCGTATTGGGTATCGCTCGGGGAATAGCACATCGATTGTGTCTTCTCAGGATTTGATAGCGTATATTAATCGTATCACCACAGGTGTGATTGATTGCTTGAGTTCAGACCTAAATATGTGTATGGCTGACCGTTTTGAGCATGGTGACTTGAGGTGCTCCATGAGTAATAGTGTTTGGATAGAATCATGAGTCGTTGCAAGGCCACGTGATGTTATGACCTTTCGTGAAGGAGTTAGGTACTTTATTCCTATGATGTGAGACGAGATCTCAATTTTATGTTATGATGGTATAGAGGAATTGAGCTACGGCTCTTTTGTTTGAGTTAGTTGTTAGGATTTGAGTATGATCAGACATTTCTTATTGGAGCATGTGTTGTGCTCATCGTGGCTTAGGCCGGTGTTGAGGTGTCATATCACCAGTGCGGTGTGTTATAATCGAAATGATCATTGGAGCCAATAATGAGTGTGAGTATATGTGATTTCAGTTGGTTAGAAAGGTAATATCGAGGTTCGGCTCCAAAATCTATTGTGGTATCAGTTAAAAGGGAAATGGATTCATGAATGGGTGAACTAAGAGATGGATTCAATATATCACGTGTTCGGTTGCCGTGGGCATGATGTGAAAGTGTTGGAATAAGATTTAGCTAATGAAAAAGGTTTTTCAGTTGGTATTTGGTTATCGTGGGAAATTGTTGTGATTAGAGACTATCGTCTCGAGTGATTGGGTTGTTTGATACATCATATGATCTCACCCGGAGTGGCGAGTATCCTTTATTGCAATGGATTCTAGTGTATCCTGAGTATCGGCATGGGATTAGCAATTAGTATATGATTTCGGAAAGTGCAATGTGGTTTATGGTTCAGATGGTCTGTGGAATTTCAGCTATATCGTGTTCTCGGACTTATGATATGTAGGGTGAAGTGGTATCACCTTGAATATATACTTGGTAAGGTCATTCAACTATTGGGTTGCTTCTAGTACAACTCTGAGTCCGCTCGAGGACGAGCGTTTGTTTAAGTTGGGGAGAATGTGATGACCCGGCCTGTCGTCACGGAAATTACCACCCCGTTATGTTGTAATTACATGTTTTATGCTTTTATATCAGTGTTAGAGTCTATCGGGTGAGTTAGGAGTGAATTGGATTGAAAATGAGGCATATAGCCTTTTTGAAGGAAACTTGAATAAGGAAAGTCAACCCGGAGTTGACTATTTAGTTAGAGGGCTCAGAATCGGATTCCGATGATTCGGTTAGTTCCGGGAGGTGATTTGTGACTTAGGGGAACAATCGGAATTGAATTTGGAGGTCCGGTGTAGAAATAGGCTTGAATTGGCTAAGGTTGAATTTTGGCGAAATCCGGACGGTAGGTGAGATTTTGATCCGGGAGTCGGAATGGAATTCCGACACTTGCAGTAGCTCCGTTAGGTGATTTTGGATGTGCCTGCAAAATTTCAGGTCATTCGGAGGTCGTTTGGTCGGGTTTTTGATCGAATAAGAATTTTGAAAGTTATAGTTAAACTTAAGCTTGAATTTGCTGAAAACGGATGATTTTGATGTTAACGATAGTGATTTTATGATTCAAGCAAGTTGGAATGAGGTAATAGATCATGTCTGTATATTTGGTTGAGGTCTCGAGGGTCTCGGGTGTGTTTCGGATGTCCAACGGGTCATTTTTGGAAGATTTTTGCCGTTTTAAGCATAAATATAATGATCCAAAGGTCTATTTTTAGTTATAGAGATCCAAATTTAGTTTCGAGACTTCGAGAATTTAAATCATGAATTATAGGACTGATCTGAAAATTTTGGTTTAATTTCATCTAGTCGCGATTAGGTTTTTGACGCGATATGTGAGTTAATTGTTTAACGAGAACAATTGATGTTGCACTGAGTAAATGAGATCCAAATTCAGTTTTGTTTGAACCACTGGAACCGTATCGAAATTACGGAGCCATAAGAAAATGAATCGTCGAATTCCGAGTTCGTATGATGGAGTTAGAGCCATTTTAGTGAAAATGGCTGTGTGCTGCAATTTCTGTATTGCTGCTGCATTTTTCTGCAGCGTATGAATAGTAACTCCCGCGCGTGAACAGTAACCGCGCGGGGTGAACAGTGTGGATGCGCATGAACAGTACCCGTGAACAGTGTCGACGCGCATAAACAGTACCCGTGAACAGTGATTTCCGAAAAAATTGAGTAAGTTGATAAAAATCGATTTTGGGTCATTTTTCCACCATTTTTGATCATTTAGAGAGCTTTTGGATGGGGATTGAAGGGAGTATCATCGGGTATTCATCGGAGGTAAGATTCTTGACTCAAAAACATAATTATATGGTAGAATTAACATCAATCTTCATGAATTTGGGTAGAAATTGTGAAGGATTGAGGCCTAGAAATTGAAAACGAAAATTTGGGTTTTGAAAGGCCAATCGAACTCCGATTTTGGTAAATTTTATATATACGGACTCGTGGCGAGACGAGGATTCTGGAAATATGAATTTTGAAATTTCTCGAGATGTGGGCCCGGGGCTCGGGTTTTGCCAATTTCGTGATTTTTGGTATTTTTCGAGTTCTTTCGATTGGGTTATGTTCCATTAGCCTATTTTGATATATTTGTACTGATTTTGGCTAGTTTTGACGTGCGTGGATGCCGGTTCGAGGAGCTAAGGCGTCGCGGGCATGAAGCTTCTACCGATTCGAGGTGTGTGGTGATAGTAAATAATGTACTGAGGGTTTGAAACCCCGTACTTGCACTTCACAGTGCTATGTTGAGATGAGACACGCGTCTTGTGACGGAGTGTGGTGACATTGTGATTGGGGACTTGGACTTGGTCCTTCCCAGCTAATAGAATACTGTGTTATATGACTGTTAATGAGATTATAACTGTACAATTGGGCTAATAGCCATGTTTGGGGCCTTGTGCCGATCCGTAGAGCATTAGGGAACCTATAGAGCTAGGTGACCCTTATATCGTGTTGGAAACATACACTCAGCCGTAGCTCTAGCTGTATAGCATAATATGAGCCCGTACTAGATGTGTACATTGAGAGAGATTATCTAGGGTGGAATTCCCTGTTCTAGCTGAGTGGGCCCGAAAGGCCAAGTCTATACCGATTGAGATGAGATAGGGTCAAGGACCCACTATGAGATGTTATATTGGGCCCGAAAGGCCAAGTCTATATTAACCGAGACAGGGTCAAGGACCCATTGTGATATATTATATTGGGCCTGAGAGGCCAAGTGCATACTGACTGGGTTAGGGTCGAGGACCCATTATGAGGTATTATTATATATATACCTATATTGGATCAGGTTGCACGCCGCAGAGTATATATATTGGATCGGACTGCACGCCGCAGTAATATACATGTAATATACATGTAATATACATGTGGGACGGACTGCACGCTGCAGTATTATTGTGCTTGGGCTGTAGGAGCCCCTTCGGAGTCCGAGTCTGCACATATTCTCAGTGAGCGCTGGTGTATACAATGGGATCGGGCTGCACGCCGCAGCAGTGTAGTTATATATGTATTGGATCGGACTGCACGCCGCAGTAATATATGTGTGGATCGGGCTGCACGCTACAGCATCATAGCGCTTGGGCCTAGGGAGCCCCTCCGAAGTGTGTATACACCCCCACTGAGCTATAGTTCTTGGGCCCAGGGAGCCCCTCCGAAGTCTGTATACACCCCCAGTGAGCGCCGTCGACGTTAAATGGAGCGGGCTGCGCGCCGCAGCGGTATACGTATTGGAGCGGGCTGCGCGCCGCAGCGGTATATGTATTTGAGCGGGCTGCGTGTCGCAGCGGTATATGTATTGGAGCGGGCTGCGCGCCGTAGCATTTTACTTATTCATATTCATATATATACTGAAATATTTATATGTTATAGACGGATGTATATGTCTCTATATATTGAGATGGCTGTATACCGTAGTGGTACGAGCGAGGATGTGGTCAGTGAGGGACTTAGACGAGATAGATGTGGACTGGAGATCAGAGTACTCATTATAGGGATGACTAACCTGTGGGGGTTGCCTCAGAACTGTTTAGTGATAGTACAGGAGTTCTTATTTTCAGTTATTGTTTATTATTGTTACTCACTGAGTTGAAATATACTCACCCCACTCCCCTGCACTTTTTGTGCAGATATACAGGTTCAGGAGAGCAGTTGAGCTATCGCAACTACTTTATTATCCCCATTGTGTGGAGACTTCGAGCTAGCTGCCGACGTCCACAGTACCTGACCTCTTTCTTTTTATCATTGTGTTGTCTCCATTCTGGTTAGACTTGATTGTGTAGTAGATCTCATTTGTAGAGGCTCAGACTTGTGACACCACGATTTGGTTGGGACTGTGTTCTTGTATTTCATTTCTACACTTCTTGAATTGTTATGAAAAACAGGCTAATCACGCCGATTAATCAGTATTAATTAGACTTGGCTGATAATTGGATAAGATGGTCGGGCTTGCCTAGCAATGTGTTGGGCGCCATCACGACCGAGGTTTGGGGTCGTGACAGAAATGAAAAGATAGAAAAAGGTAGAATCTTTCTGAACAAATGCTGGGAAAGAGAAAAGAAAGAAACTTATCCGGGTGGTATAGCCAATTCAACGATCGTGTCATGCATTCGGGATTAATCAATCCAGTCTATTTGTGTCGATCAATCTTTCTGATATCTTCACTTGTTGGGGATAAACACGTGCCCAACTCTTCACAAAATGGGGATCCTTTCCGCCAATCTCATTTTGTCGCCTCATAGTGCCCGTCGAGGGATTTTGACTAATAAGACTCTCTTATTTCTCTCAGCTCCCGACGCCTTATAGTGCTTGTGAAGGTTTTCACCTATAAGACTCTCTCATTATGCGTCTCTCAGCTTACGTCACCTTATGGTGCATGTTAAGGTTTTCACCGATAAAACTCTCTCATTTTATCTTATCAGATGGGAATTGGAGTATTGCCAATAGGATTCTCTCTGCTGGGAATTCTTATGACCATCAATTCTTTCAGCTCGTGATCCTTATTCAGTCGGGGACCAGCATGTTATTCTCGGGTTTCATTTGCATGTCTTGGCATCTCTCAGTTACTGATCGGCAGGTCTTTTTTGGACATCAATATGGGTTTTATGCGGGGCTTAAAAGAAAAGGATATAAAAATTCAAAATAACTTTGACGGGTAAAATATTACAACTCTTGGAATCAAAACTCTTTTCAAAATTCAAAACATAACTTCTGCCCCAGTTCTTGCTCGGGGGATGATTGACTTTTATTACATTATGACCGAGCCGTGAGGCGCCTACGTATCCTCTTTAAGGAATCAGGTCGGACGTAGTTCACTTGATTCCTTTGTTTTATCTTGTGACTTTCTTTTGTTTTTGTTATTATTTCTTTTATTATTATTATTATTTTCCTTTTTTATCTTTTTTTTCATTTTTCGTTTCATTAATTATTCCAAGAGGGGGGTACAAAAGAAATAGCAAGGCTCGAAGGGGGAAAGCAAAGGTTAAAAAGTGTTTGGATAGAAGAAAGAATTGCCTCCGTCATTTTATTATCCGATAAACCCCACATACAAACAATCAAATGAACTAAAGTTATAATCAAAGAAATTACACGTAATATCTCTTGACCGCATTAGAATTGATATCCATGTCGATGCATCTTCCTTCGACATTTGTTAGACATAAAGCGCTGTTGGATAACACTCTGGTCACAATGAATGGTCCTTGCCAATTCGGGGCGAACTTGCCGTTTGCTTCGGTCTAATGTGGCATAATTATTTTCAACACTTGCTGACCCACTTCAAATCTCCTAGGATGTATCTTTTTGTTATATGCTCTTTCCATCCTCTTTTGATATAATTGGCCATGACACATTGCCGCCAAACTTTTCTCATCAATCAAACTCAGTTGCTCCAATCGGGTTTTGACCCACTCATCATCATCAATTTCAGCTTCAGTGACAATTTGGAGGGATGGAATTTCAACTTTTGCTGGTATTACTGCTTTAGTTCCGTATACCAACAAATAAGGTGTTGCACCTACTGAGGTACGAACAATAGTGCGACAGCCCAACAATGCAAATGGTAATTTTTCATGCCGTTGCATTTATCCTTCTACCATCTTCCTCAATATCTTCTTTATGTTCTTGTTAGCTACCTCAACTGCTCCATTGTCCTTGGGACGATGCAGTATTGAATTAGGGTGTGCAATCTTAGACTGTTGATATACTTCTTTCATCAAACTACTGTTAAGATTAGCACCGTTATCTGTGATGATCACTTTTGGGATCCCAAATCTACATATGAAATGGAATGCACAAAATCCACCACTGCCTTCTTGGTCACCGACTTGAAAGTTTTAGCTTCAACCCATTTGGTAAAATAGTCAATGGGTACCAGAATGAACCTGTGACCGTTGGAAGTTGCCGGCTCGATGGGTCCAATGATATCCATAACCCAGGCAACAAATGGCCATGGAGCTGACATTGTATGCAATTCTATTGGCAGAGAATGAATCAGATCTCCGTGTATCTGACATTGATGGCATTTTTGCACGAAATTGATGCAGTCACGCTCCATAGTGAGCCAATAATATCATGCTCGAAGGATTTTCTTAGCCAATATATATCCACTCATATGAGGTCCACATACTCCAGCATGTATCTCTGTTATTACTATAGTGGCTTGACCAGCATCTATGCATCTCAGCAAGCCCAAATCTGGCATTCCTGTGTACATCAATACTCCACAGAGGAAAAATCCATTTTCCAATCGTCCAATGGCTCTCTTCTGATCTCCAGTTACCTTCTCTGGTATATCCCCATCATGAGGTATTCTTTGATATCATAAAACTATGGCTCGCCATCCATTTCTTCTTCTATCATATTGCAATAGGCATGTTGATCACGAACCTGAATATGTAATAGGTCAACATGAATCTTGTCTGGGTGGTTCAACATTGATGCTAAAGTGTCCAAAGCATCAGCAACCTCATTGTGAACCCTTGGGATGTGTCTGAACTCTACCGATCGAAATCACTTGCTCAGATCGTGCAAACATTGACGATACGGTATAAGCTTTAAATCCCTTGTTTCCCATTCACCTTGAACTTGATGCACCAGAAGGTCCGAGTCCCCCAAGACCAAGACATCCTGGACATCCATGTCCACAGCTAACCGTAGTCCCAAAATACACGCTTTATACTCATCCATGTTGTTGGTGCAATAGAAGCGTAATTGAGCCGTAACAGGATAATGATGTCCTATTTCGGAAATGAGTATTGCTCTTATTCCCACTACTTTTGCATTCGCATCTCCATCAAATAAAAGTTTCCATCCGAGTTCCTTCGTCAACTCTAAATCATCAATATGTAGCACTTTTTTATCAGGAAAATACATCCTTAAAGGTTCGTATTCATTATCAACAGGATTCTCGGCCAGGTGATCGGCTAATGCTTGGGCTTTCATAGTCGTCCTCATCACATAGATAATGTTAAACTTCATAAGTAATATTTGCCATTTTTCTAAGCTCCCTGTGGGCATAGGTTTTTGGAAAATATACTTCTACGGATCCAAGCGCAAAATGAAATAAGTTGTGTAGGAAGACAGATAATGATTCAGCTTCTGAGCTACCCAAGTTAGGGCACAATACGCCCTCTCAAGATGAGTGTACTTAACCTCATAAACTGTGAACTTCTTATTGAGATAATAGATGGCATGTTCCTTCCTGCCAGTGATGTCAATACATATCCAAAGGAGTTTTCCAAGACAGTTAGATAAAAATTCAGAGGTCTCTAGGGTTCAGGTGGAACCAACACAGGTGGGTTCAACAAATACTCATTTATCTTATCAAATGCATCTTGGCATTCTTTAGTCCATTCGACTGCAGCGTCCTTCTTCAATTGCCTAAAAATAGGTTCACATGTCGATGTGAGTTGATCAATAAATCGGCTGATGTAGTTCAACCTTCCCAAAAGACTCATTACTTCGGTCTTGTTTTTCGGTGCTGGTAATTCTTGGATGGATTTGATCTTTGATGGGTCCAACTCAATGCCTCACCGACTGACGATGAATCCCAACATTTTTCCCGATGGAACATCAAATGCACATTTGGACGGGTTGAGCTTAATATCATACCTCCGAAGTCTTTGAATAACTTCCTTAGGTCTGCTATGTGGTCTTCCTGACGCTTGGATTTTATGATCACATCATCTACATACACCTCGATCTCTTTGTGTATCATGTCATGAAACACAGTAGTCATTGCTCTCATGTACATTGCTCCAGCATTCTTTAAACTGAATGGCATTACCCGGTAGCAATAAGTTCCCCATAGTGTGATGAAATCTGCCTTTTCCGCATCTTCTTCATCCATCAAGATATGATGATACCCAGCATAACAATCCACTAAAGAACCGATCTCTCGTCTGGCGCAATTGTCAATCAATATATGGATGTTGGGTAATGGGAAGTTATCTTTTGGGCTTGCCCTATTCAGATTGCGGTAATTGACACATACCCAAATTTTTCTGTCTTTCTTTGGCACTAGCACCACATTATCCAACCAATCAGGATATCTGGTGACGCGAATAACCTTTGCTTGCAGATGCTTGGTTATTTCTTCTTTAATCTTCACACTCATATCTGTTTTGAACTTTATCAATTTTTTCTTGACGGGAGGACATGCCGGGTTAGTGTGCAATTTGTGAACCACTAAACTGGCGCTTAAACCCGGCATGTCATCATACGACCATGCAAAAACGTATTTGAATTCTATGAGTATTTTAATTAACTTATCCCTTATGTTTGATTCAATGTGAATGCTTATCTTGGTTTCTCTGATGTTTTCAAAATCCCCTAAATTGATGGCTTTAGTGTCATTCCAATTGGGTTAAGGTTTCTCTTCGAATTGGCTTAATTCTTTACTTATCTCTTCAAAGTCCTCATCTTCATCATATTTCGATTCATCATCATAATCGATCTCTTGTATAATTAGTTCGAAATCAGATTGATCTTTTAGACTTGGTTGAAGATTCGTTATGCATGACATGTCATTAGAACCAGTATAAAGAGAAATGTTCAGAAAGAAAAAGAAGAAAACAAAATTAAAACAAAATAAAATATAAGAGAGGAAACTTTCACTCTTTATTAAAATATGGGATAACAGAGTTTCACACTTTTGCTAAAGTAAAACAAGAATTGGATTACAACTCTAGGATAATCCAGAAAACAAAGAAAGAAAAATCCAGAGCCTACTACCAAGACTTCCTCGGGATAGGAAGAGGAGTAGCTGTCCAATTGCTGATATTAGCCTTGAGCCCCACAAACTGTGTATCTGCTCGGTTGGAACCCTCTACAACATCTACCATGTTGACATCGGCAAACAGCCTTTCAAAACTCTTATCCAGATCTCCATTTGACCCAATCAACGGTCTAAGAATTTTTTGGATTGACGACTTTTTGACACCTACTCTAACAAAGGATCTAGAGATACGCGAAACCGGCTTGGGAAGAACCCAAACTCTCTTCTTCATTTTTAGAGCTTGCTTTACATCTATTACGGTTGGCTTGAATCCCAATCCTAAGGTCTCTAAATTTTTTGTCAAGGAAACAGGTTGAACAATACCCTAAAGCTCAGCCCCTAGACCTTTCCCTGGCACGAACCCATTACTCAGCATCTTTGAAATTATCATGACGGTTGCGGAAGCTATCCTGGGGTGTGGAGTGCTTTCACCCTTTTTAATGTTGTTTGTTGAGATTGCATCAAAAATCTTGTAAACCCAGGGACCTTTGTCATGGTCGATTTCTATGAATGGCGCCTCCCGTAGTGCACGTAGTGTCTTCCCCATGTAGCACGACATCTTGTCTGTCCCATTCAAACTTAACCATCTAATGCAATGTAGACGGTACTACTTTTGCTGCATGGATCCACGGTTGCCCCAACAAAAGGTTATAAGATACCGCAACATCCAATACCTGGAACTCCATAGTAAACTCGACCAGACCGATGGTCAACTCGAGTATGATATCCCCCACGGTATCTATAGGTGCAGAGGATGCTCCCAATATTACCAATTTAGCTGGTTCTGGTTTCCTTGTAGCAGCAGATGGATTCTTCCATAATATCACTTCTGGCTTGACATCTTCCCCTTTTGCATGTACCTTTTCTTCTTTACCAGTCGATTTTTCCTTGGGAATGGCACGGATCATCATCACTATCTGTGATGGTTTCTTTTCCTCTCCTCCTTCATGCACAAACTCGATCATTTAGGCTTCATGGTGTGCTGGCAATGGGTTCTGGTTAATGTTGGGTGTTTCCAGTGTCTGAACCTCAATCTTGTTGGATAGGGGTGGGCATATATCGGGTAAACCCGATAACCCGGACCGTTAATTCTTTATTGGATTATTGGTATTGGGTTATTGGGTTAACGGTTCAGTAATGGGGTAAAAAATATTTTATTGGGTTATCGGTTCGATCTTGGTTTGCATTTTTGTTATTGGGTAAAAATCGATAGCCCAATAAGAATTAAGAAATTTATTAATCTACCCTTAAGTATATACTGGGGTTTTATGTTACTAATTCCCTTCCTCTTCAATTCACTCGGTCTTTGTCTCTCTTGTTGTATTTTTGCCGCAGCCCCCAACTCCAAACAGTTAATCGCATCGTGTAACGCCAGACGCCTGACTCGTCACTCGCATCGTGTAAGTTTTGGCTCAAGAATTTTTGTTTGCTTCTTGTTAATTGTTCTGTTTGCTCAAGAATTTTGCCTCTATTTGCTTCTGATTTTTGCCTCTGTTTGCTTCTGGTTTATGTTTTCTGTTTGCTAACCGCCAGTCTTGGTGTCTTCTCTACTCATGTGAAATTTATGGTTAGAGGAGTAGCAATTTTTTTATATTCAGTTTGAGTAATTGAGCACTTTTAATTTTAGTTTTATCTTTTCGGGTAAATCGATAACCGAACTGATAAGGATCAATAACCGATAAGATGATAACCAATAACTAATATCTTATCGGTTTGGTTATCGGGTTATGATATTTGTAAACCGATAATCAATATGCAACACCGATAATCGCTATGAAAAACCGATAATTTTCAAAATTGAACCAAACCAATTGATGCCCACCCCTATTGTTGGCATCAATAAGATCTTATATTGCATATTCCAGCCTCCAACATTTCTCCGGTATTCCTGAACAATACTCACATCTTATCGAATGGTCCATATTTTGGGGTAGGGGATTTGGAAACCTAGGCTCGATAGGACTTGATAAACCCAACTGTCTTAACTTGTGGAATAAGGAAGTATAGGTTTCTCCCAACTCCGTGAAGGTTCTTTGCCTCTGCAGTCTTTCATTTTTGGAAATCAGATTTCCTCTGAAACCTATTTGTGCAGGTTTCCTATAGGCCATTGGCGGTGGATAGGTGTTTTGTGGAGGTGGATATGTATTTTGTGGAGGTAGGTATGTGTTTCGGGGAGCCGGCGCGCGCCATTGCGGACAAACCGGAGGCTGGGTGTATGTCTGGGCTTAGTATGATTCTTGTGGTGGGTAGTAATGTTGTGGTGGTCTATGGGATATATTGATAATTTTGATGGTGTGGTCTGGGTTGATTGTAGTAGGGTCTGTTGGATCTGGACCAACTGCTTGCCTCAACTGCGGCAACTTCTTCCTTCTTTTTCTTTCCAAGCGCTCTTCCCATGCCGCTTTGAATAGCCTGAATTGTTGCCTTAATTGCTGAGTAACTCAGGATCTTATTGGACTTAAGTCCCTCTTCTATCATACCTCCCATATTCACCACTTCATTGAAGGATTTTCCAACCGACGTCACCAAGTGACCAAAGTAAGTTGGCTCTAGAGTTTATAGAAAGTAATCTACCATTTCCCCCTCTCTCATTGGAGGATAAACTCTGGCTGCCTGTTCTCTCCATCAGAACCCAAATTCCTGGAAACTCTCCCCGACTTTCTTCTCAAGCTTTAGCAATATGAGACTGTTTGGGACTATCTCAAGGTTGTATTGGAAGTGTCCTGCGAAAGCTTGTGCCAGACCATCCCATGTGTACCACCTGCTTGGATCTTGTCTTGTATACCACTCTAATGCCGACCCACTCAAACTCTGGGCAAAGTAAGCTATTAAAAACTCGTATTTGCCTCCTCGTCCCCCCATCTTACTACAAAAACCCCGCAAATTGGCCATAAGATCGCCATGCCCCTCGTATAAATCAAACTTGGGCATTTTGAACACCACCAGTAATTGGACGTCAGGGAATGGGCATAGATCTTTGTAGGCTACACTGACCTGGTTGCCTAACCCGTGTATGTTCCTGAAGGACTGCTCCAGGCATTTTAAACTTCCTCATCACCTCGTCCTGTTCTGGGCTCTTAGCTGGCTTTTTAATTTCCGCCGGAACCTCAAAGCGGGGATTATAGGTATATGGCTCGGGTGCTTTAAATGTGAGTTTAGGGGGTAATATTGTGTATCGTGAGCCTGAAACAACGTCTCACTAGATGATTTGTGCAATGGGGCTGGTGGAGGCACCATAAAGACAGGAACCTTTGGTGGAGGAGGGTTTTGATTGGGTGGTGGAGCTTGGGGGTCGTTGACCTCTCTTCCCTGATAGTAGTGATGGCTCGGGAAGTTTTTTGAGGGGCCGGGGAAAAGGTATTCCAGCGTGTGTCCTGGTGTGAGAGTAAGAGTAATTGGTAGTTCGGGCCCCTTTTGTGTTCTAGCCAAAGCTAGCTGCATTTCATTCATTTCCAGCCTCATTTTTCCATTTTTTCCATTGCTTCTTTCAGCAACTAATTTGTTGTCTTTTCTGACTCAACGCTGTTGTCTGATCCTATCATGCTTTCTAGTACCGGCCCTTTCGATCTTGTTTGGTAATGGTACGATGCCAGTACGCTCTAAAAACTAACTGTTTGAAATTTCTGAAAGTGAACAAACTTGTTAGTTTTCAAAGTTTAATCAAATAGGCAATCACACGTTTGAGATGCAATGCACCTAGGCAGTTTAACCATTTCTATCATGCCATTTGCTTTGATCGTATGCGTCATTCCGGCTTATTTATTTTCCCCTTTTTTATTTATTTTAATTTTAGTGGTGCTGATCGAATGTTATATAGATTGCCTACGTATCATGTTCCACGTGAATTAAACCGAGCGTAGTTCCGACATAAAATAAAATAAGGACACAAAATTTTGGGAATCTTTTATTTTATTAACAATATCGTGATTACAAACCACCCATCTTTTGAAAACATAAAAAAAATGAAAAATTCACACTACCAACATGATTTTTTATGAGAAGAGAACATATGGAAACCAATAGACTCTTAAAACAACAAGCAAAAACTTGAACTAGGGGTACATTAAGGCTTTGCGTTTTGGTGTCCGCAAGGCATCATTCGGCCTTTCCGCGGGTTTTGGCCCAAGGTCCTTCTGCAAGCTTCTTAATTCATCCATGATTTGATGTACGTAGCCCATGACTAAAGTAAATAGGGTAGGATGGGGCATTTCCTCACATGTCAGGCACCTCATTGTGATGTAGTGCCCAATCTCTTTCTACCCCTGACCATATCCTTCTCTATAAGCAGTCGCTCTATTCACTATTTTTTTGCTCCTAGCACCTGAGTGTTGTGGAAGAGTTGATCTTGAAATTCATGCATCTGCTTTTCCATTCACGCCATTAAGTCATGACAACATTTTTTATTAGCCCTGAAGTTTCTGATTTGTCTAGAGTGACGTCCTTCAAGGGTGGATATTGTTTCTCTTAATATAGAGATGCTTCCTTCGTAGTCCCTCTTCAGCTGTCGCAGACGATTTGCTCTTGCTTTTATGCCTCTTATCCACCTGGATCTAATCCTTTCTATCTTGACCTCAGATATTTTCAAATCCCTTTGGAAGTCAAAGACTTGATCTTCCAACCTCTCTATCAATCTTTCATCCGATTGGCTTCTTGGTTGGTTTTCAGCATCTATTCTTAGTTGTCGGATTTGGGCTTTTAGCATCTCATTCTCCTAGGCCAATCTGTTATTTTCACCCTGATCTGCAGCAAATTTCACACTACTTTCGAATTTCATACTTTTAACTTGTTCTTCCAGCTTTCCGATTTTAAACTGATAACATTCTTTCTTCGCTAACCAATCCCATTGTTCCCGTTATGATTCTACGAAGTCCTAGACGTGGGGTTTCTTAGTTGGCCTCTGGTGCTCAAGTTCTCTCTTTTACCATGCGAGGTATTCTGACGACACTTCGCCTTTGGCCCAATCCCGCACACAAGTATCTATCTTCAGGGTTTGACATTCATTCCAGATTTTCCGAACTACTGCTTCAAGGAACTACCCACTGGGTCCAATTGTGACCACCTGGCCGCTGAGGTCCTCTTCCTTTGGGACTATTTGGTGCCTTCCCAACTATCTAAATACTCGGTATGGCACGTATGGTTGAATACTATTGAGGCCTATCAATAGTAAGTGTGATTCGGCGGCTGACATGTATATGATTTCATTTACGGGTAGCCATCCAAATGTCCATTCTATTTTGCTTGCGGGAACTAAATGCAGGAGAGTCACCTATTCCATGGCCCCTTCAGGCAAATTGAACTTGTCAACCCTTGAAGGAAACTCTTCAATACAAGTTTTTCCCAATGACCCATAGCTCATGAATGGAGGATGATGACACAAGTGCTCGATCATCCACATTTGGAATTGCAACCCTCAAAGAAACCCCCTCCAGTTTGCAAATAGTAAGGGCATGGAAGATGTCTACTATTATCATTGGTGCTAGAGTGTTGTTGTCTTGCTTGAGTAAAGTACTGACGACCCCAGCAACTTGTATATTAATTTTCCCGTCTTTCCTAGGGAATACTAGCAGACCTAAAAAGGCTATCATAAAAGCAATACACCTATGCTCTTCCTATTTCAACCGATTTTCCCCACTGCAGATTTTGCTTTCGGGATTTTTGAACCCTCCAAGATGACCATATTTGTTATATAAGAATGCCAAAGTACAAAATCCTTCTGATAAATCTGGTTTATGTACAGTCTTGCCGATCTTTACAGTGTCTAAAAACCTATATATGGTCACGGCCTATGGTGCAATAAGATAATGCTCCCTCATAGGAATTTTTGGACCCCCAATGTACCCAGCTAGTTCTTCCAGTTTCGGCTTGAGTTCAAAGTCTGAAAAGTGAAACACATTGTGTGTTGGATCCCAAAATGAGATCAATGCATGTATGATGTCCCCTCTTGTGTGAAGTTTTAGTAACCCAACTAGATTCCCCAAGTACAACTTGACTGCGTCTTGCCCTGACTTGCCTAAGTCGTTCCACCACATGTGCAAACCCAAAGGGACCCTGTTTATAATAGCTCCGGATGAATTCTGACTCGTTCTCATTCTGGGCATTTATTAAGGTGATTGAGATGAAATAAAAACCTTTATTTGACTCAAGAAAAATAAAACTAGTTTTTCCTTTTTCCCAATTTTAAAGACAGGAAAGACTGGTTTTTCCAAATACAGCCTTTCAGCACTTCAAGAATGAAGATTTTAAGACTGTAGGGTTTAACCGGCCAAAAACCAAAAAAATTATCAAAGTTGGTCATTTATGCAAAGTCAGCCTTCCCGCGTCCTTTTTGGGAACATTCGGCTATATTTGACAAAGGCGGCACCCCCCAACTTATTTATGACAAGAATTAAAATTTTGACATTTTTGCTTTATAGTGCAAAAGGGGAGGTTGGACCCGACAAGGGTTGCCTACGTATCTCACATCCGGTGAGAATCAAACATGCGATATTCTGCCATAGAACTGAATTTGAAAACAAAACATATATATCTTTTTTCCTTTTTTTTTTCAAATCATTGGCAAATAAAATGATTTTTTTTCACTTTAAAACACAAACTATTTTTGAAACCAAATCACATTTTAAAAACATTTCTTCCGGTGAAATATAAAACAAACTATTCTGAAAAATAAAACTCTTCATAAAATAAACTATAAAAACATTTTTTTATTTTCTCAAAAATCAATCATAGTTTCGACACTTCTTGAGTATTAGTTTCTTTTTTCTACAAATGAGTAGTTATCTCGACACAGTTATATATATATTTTTCACAATTTTCCAATATCCTCGATTTCAAAAGCCGGTTAGCATGCTAGTAAATAAATGCAAAGGTAGCAAGTAAGATGCATTATGATGGTCTTTTCATTTCAGGTACACATGTCCTAGACGGACCCAACCCCTGTGTTGAGTCCCCTAAGTCAAATGCAACATAATGCAAGTAAGCGTTCCTACTAGGGATCTGGCATGAAGTCAAGTTTTTCTAGGTTAAAAACTTGGGTATGTGTTCTAGACAGTGTACCCGAGCAGACAACTCGAGTCTGGGAGGGGGCTACGTATCGGGGACCCACGAGATCGTCTGGATTTGTAACCTGTCCAAGTCGTTGTATTATTTCAAGGTATGACACTAACAGAATGGGGAGTCTCAACCAGTGAGCGCATCCCCGAAGGTAAGAAAAGAAAGGTTCGGCACAATTTATATGCACAATCAAATAATATGAAAGCAGTAATAAGCATCATTTTGCACATTAAGCACATATAATATGAAAATATCAGATAATAAGCCAAAATATAACAATTTATCATAAGCTCGAATTTCTAACCCTGAACCAGTGGTTCTGGGTTTGTTTCTCCCCATCAGAGTCCCCAAAGCTGTCACACCTCCTTTTTGCGCTACCGCGGCCCCCATGAAGGGAGTGGTAAAGGGATTTTTTCTAATTAAAGGACAATCGAAACGGGATTTATTATTAAGATTCAGAGTCGCCACTTGGGAGATTTATGGTGTCCCAAGTCACCGGTTTGAATCCCAAATTGAGGAAAAGATTGACTTTGTATTATAGTCCGCGAACCAGAAATCCAGATAAGGAATTTTGTTAATCGGGGAGAAGGTGTTAGGTATTCCCGAGTTCCGTGGTTCTAGTACGGTCGCTCAACTATTATATTTTGCTTATTTATCTGATTTATAACATGCTTTAACTTATGTGTAAATTTTAACATTTAACCGCTTTTAATATGATTATTATTATTATTATAACAAAGAATTGCAGTGTCGTAAAAATGTGTTTCGAACCACGTCACAATCAATGCACCCGTAGTTGTTGATACATTTCGAGTTCGTTGAGATTTGCATCTGGGTGACATAAATGCGCACCCAAGTTTAGGGAGTTAATATTATTAAAGTACGCACCTATAGATCCTAACGCGTTATTATTTTTGAGAATGCCGTGAAATTTTCTAAATTGGCGTGTCCCGAAGTCTATACAATTATTCTATCCAATTATCAAGGGCCCCGCAGGTTGTGCGTTTTATTTGGCGAGGCTCATCTTGTTTATTTTTAAAAGGATAATCCTAAAGTGACTATATTTTTATTAAATTGGTCTCTAAAATAAAAGAGAAAAATTCTAATTAATTACATGCTAAAAAAACTTAACATATTAATTGCTAGATTAAGGCAAATGTTAATGAAAGGGAATGTTACTAAAATTGAAATTAAAAATAAAATACGAAATCGACAAATAATAATCAAAAGAAAATAATTATCCTATAACTAGTTTAAACTCACATTGTTAGATGTCTTGAATCGTTAGAGTTAATTATGTACAACTATTTAAAGCTAGAATTCACCTTAATCACTTAAGCTTATTCGAAAATTTATTAAACTTAAATTGTTATCTCGTCTTGTTTGAATTCAAATCATGCCTTAATGCCTAATTCACGAAAGTAATTAAATTTCATGCTTTAACTAAATTTAGCTACATGTCTACGGTTAACCTATTATTGATAATATTAAAACTTTCATAGCTAATGAACTAAACAGTTTTACCAATTCGATTCACTAAAGACCAACTTATGTTATTTTCCTCTTATTTCAATTATTAAACAGTTAGGCAAAAATGAGCATGATTAAACATATAATACCTAATAACCAAACTAAAACAGAGTAGTATTTAATACATCACTGCAAGATGCCTAGTTATGTAAAGCGACAGAAATTTACAGAATAATAGTACATCAAATAGCCTAAATACAATCAGTAAATGAAACAAAGAAAAAGCTAAATTGAAACTTCGAAGTTCCATTCTTCATATGTATTCATGCTTTCATATTTCAGCTTACAATGTTGACAAAGTTACAGTCATATAACTGGTATTCAGAAGTAAAAAAAGAAGAAAACCAGCAGAGTTGTAACAACCCGGCCGGTCGTTTCAGAAAATTTCGCCCCAATCCCCAATTTAACTATTCCCCTAAGTTCATTTCTGCTATTGTGGTTTGCCGGGAGAGTTGGTTCTGAAATTTGGAGCATTTTGGGACACTTGGTCCCTAAATGAGAGCTTTAAAGTTAGAAAATGGTTCGTAGTCGGAACAGTGGTAAGACGACCTCGGAACAGAAATCCAATGGTTCCATTAGCTCCGTTAGGTAATTTCGGGGTTGGGAGCGCGTTCGGAATGTGTTTTGGAGGTCCGTAGCTCAATTAGGCTTGAAATGCCGAAGTTTGAAATTTTGGCGAAATCCGAACGATACGTAAGACTTTGATCCGAGGGTCGGAATGGAATTCCGACAATTTCTGTAGCTTCGTTATGTGATTTTGGATATGTTCGCAAATTTTCAGGTCATTCAGACGTCGTTTGGTCGGGTTTTAGATTGAATGTGCAATTCATAAAGTTTTAAGAAATTTAGGCTTGAATTCGATGTGAATTATGGGTTTTGATGTTGTTAGACGTGTTTTTATGAGTGGAATAAGTTGGTATTAGAGCTCTAGGTTCGTAGGAGTCACAGGACACATACCGGTTACTTAGATTCTCGTTCATCGATACGGAGACGTCTGTATTTATCTACGAGGGGCTATGTAACTGTTTAGGAAACTTTTCAATTCTTTGAATTCCTTATCATGCGTCATTTATTTAGTTGGAGCCTATGTCATATGTTCTTTTGCATCCACTCGTGTATTGAAATTGCGCACTCGGTATCAAGTATGCGCCGACGGTTCGTGATGTTGCAGAGGGATTTCAAGGGAGTCAAGAATTTACTCAACTATTGTTACCGTGTGTCATCCATATCGATAATGCAATAAATTGAGAGATCTTCAATTGTGCACATGGGTGTGCACTAGGTTCTGACATTCGGTTGATAAGTATGGTCTTGAGATGGTTTACTTAACTGCCTAATCGTTACAGTAATGGTAGAATCACAAGGTGGATGCAGATCTAAAGATAGTTAGTGGTAATAAAGACTATATGGTTCATATGAGATATCTATTTAGCGAAGGATTCAGCCAGCGGAGATACTTGGGGGGAAAGAGTGTAACTATCTTAAGAAGGACATGTACCAAACGAATGTCTTGGGCTGTCTTATGATGAAGATGTACAAATGACAAAGGCTATTGTCATGGATTAGCAAGATGTATCTTAAGACTTCGTGCCAAGTGAAAGGATTTCACTATGAACGATCAAATTATGGGTCATGTATCATATCAGATTTGGCCTGCGATGTATTTAGGTGCTATTCAAAAAGTTCTTGAAAACTTGCGGATGGGCAAGAGTTGAGGCTCGTATGGTATGATGTGGGGACTTTTGATGTTCCTGTGTCCCTAATAAACTCTACATTTTATTATCAGTAGGGAAGACTTTGGCGAAGGCTACATGATGCTTCGTAGGTGTGAGAATCACAGTATGTCTTAAGCTGCCGTGGTAAATAATGCTCGATGCATGGAGTGAGAAGATGTTTGGTTGTATTGGGATGAGGTCATACCCTATGGTGTTAGAGTGCTAATAGAGCACAGGTGGTTATATTCGTTAGATCAAGTGAGTTGCAGTTGAATAATAGTAAATGACTTGAGAGAATGGTTCTAATGTGTTCGTGAGTCGTGTAATAGTGGCTTTGGGCTAAGTGGGAGAGTCCCACCGCTTAAGATTGGGTCGCATGGTTAATTACCTGTGTAAATTCTGGATACTAGTGTATTATTGTGTTATTGCAGTCACGGAAAAGGGCCATGAGTGGTAATTTGAGTATATGAATTGCTGAATGCATGTTATGGTTAGCCTTACTGGCTCGTGTTCAAACTTGAGGAATGATTTATACCTCGTATAGGTGCAGGCTTCGTGGGAAATGGTTCCGCTGGGGGCTTTATCGAGAGGGTATTCATATGTTATAAAATTTAGAGTTGGTTGCATACTGGGACAAGTCAGAGCCGGATGGCTCTCAATAGCGGTCCTAGTGAATTCAAGAGGTAAAGTGTGGTGCCTGATAATTCTGAGTCTATAAGTACAGTTGAGGCTCAAGCTTTTGAAGCAACTTATGAAGAAAGGCACAAAACGATCTATGATGATTTGACTTGTGGTGTAGTATTTGAGAGACATGAAATGGTCGTCGTTCTTGAGATAGCATGGCCTCATGATTTAAGGTCACTCTGGGTGAGTGCGGTTGGAATAAGTTAGGTATTGAAGGGAGATATTAACATTTCTAAGGCAATCCAGGATTAACTGGAAGGAAGTAGATTGATTAGCCAAGTTGAGTTGGCATATTGGTGTCAATGATCGGTTCATGTAACGTGATCGAGTTATGCATGCGATTTGTGGCGGTGCATTTGAGACTTGTCGACCGCAGTGATTGATGTTATGCTGAAGTATTCTTCTGTTAGGGGCCTGTTATGAGTAGGCAGACCTTGGAAAGGGGTTATGGTGGCTTGGACCACTACTTAGAGATTGGCATATTCAACGGTTATGAGAATTCGCCTGTATGTTGCTATAGTTCTCCTGAAGTGAGTTAAATGGAAGGTCTTATGTGATGAAGTATTAGCCTATTGTCAATTCTAGAGTTGTGATGGAAATCGTGTCTATCATACATCGACACGTGAGGTGTAGTGAGTGGTATGGAATTTGAAGTAAGGACCAAGGTCGCAGTTTGGTCAATGAATGTGATATAAAGAGCTCGGATGAGCATGAAAGGAGTTTCAGTGTTTTGAGTTATTGGTAGGGACTGCGGGTTCGATTTCCCGGAGATCGTGAGTTATTGGTAGGGACTGCGGGTTCGATTCCCGGAGATCCTGAGTTATTGGTAGGGACTGCGGGTTCGATTCCCGGAGATCCTGAGTTATTGATTGAGTTTGTTACTTGTTGTTATTTAATCGTAGACGGTTGTAGTGATCACCTTATTGTCGTTATTTCGGAATTATTATCATTTAAACTGCTTATTGTTGTTATTATCATTTTATTATTGTTCTCTTAGTAGGGCCCTGACCTTCCTCGTCACTACTCCATTGAGGTTAGGCTTGGCACTTACTGAGTACCGCCGTGGTGTACTCATGCTACTCTTCTGCACACTTTTGTTGTGCAGATCCAGGTACATCAGGACAGGTTCATATCAGGTGAATCAGCAGCGATTTGGGAGACCTCGAGGTATGATCTGCTACGTCCGCGGATCCGGAGGCCTTCCTTCTATTCTATTAGTGCTGGAAAATGTTTTTCCTTCATTCCGTTGTTAGATACTCTTTACACATAGAGCTACAGTTGTATGTTCTCTTTTAGTCTGTGTTACCCGTGGGATTCCGGGTCTTGGTAGTGTTTTATACAGTGTATTTGACGGGTGTATGTGCCAAGCAGCATGGATTACATTCCTTTTATCTCATTTCCTGCTAATTCTTATTAAATGTGCATAATCTTGTATATTCCGCAATGTGTTAGGCTTACCTAGTCGCGGAGACTGGGTGCCATCACGACATGTTCATGATTGCTGAACTAGGGTCGTGACAAGAGTAGTATGCAACACAGCAACAACAACAATAACAGAAACAAAACAGCACAGTAATAGAGTTTAATAAAACCAGCAGAATTATAGCAACCGAAAGATGAACCCAAAAATATAACTTGATAGTTGAAATTAAAACTCTCTTTAGTTCTCACTCTATTTTTGATTTTTTTCGATGTTCAAATCTCTCTTAACTCTTAAAAATTCTGTTCAGTCTTTAATCTCATCTAGCTCTTAATTCTCTTTCATCAAAATCTCTCTCTCTCTCTCTCTCTCTCTCTCTCTCTCTCTATATATATATATATATATATATATATATATATATATATATATATATTTTTTTTTTTTTTTTTTTTTTTTATTTTTTTCTCTAATTCCCTCCTCTCCTTATAATGTCCAAGTCTTACTATATTTATCTCCAAAAAATAGACCACTTTTGACAATTAAATAAATAAAGAAACATCCCATCTTCTTGAGCCCCAAAATCCCACTACTATATGTCTTTTCTCTCACATTATTTTAATAATATTTTAGTTCCCACTACAATATATCTTATTTCCCACTATATAATTTTAATAATACTTTAGTTCCCACTGCCATATATCTCATTCCCACTATACTATTTTATTAAAACTTTAATAACTAGTGGACAGGGCACTCAAATCAAATAATTGTTTAAATTTTAAATTCCAAAAATACCCCCGAAAATTACTGGAAATTACTATTCTACCTCTATGTAATGACCCGGTCCGTTGTTACGGTAGTTAACGCCCCGTTTTCTCTATTGTATACTTTAATATGTTCATTTATTTGTGTTTGGAGAGTTAGAAGTAAATCGGATGGAATCTTGTTAGAAATGAGGCAATAAACCTCTTTTTGGGTAGGTTAGTTTGGAAAAGTCAATCAGATATTCACTGATGAGTTAGACAGGTCGGAAAGGAATTTTGATTATTTGACTAGTTTCGGGGGATAATTTATGACTTAGGAGAGCAATCGAAATCGAATTCGGAGGTCTGGTGTAGGTTTACGCTTGAATTGGCTAAGGTTGAATTTTGGCGAATTCCGGATGGTAGGCGAGAATTTGATCCGGGGCTCGAAATGAAATTCCAAGATTTGAGTAGCTCCGTTAGGTAATTTTGGATATGCGTGCAAAATTTAAGATCATTCGAAGGTGTTTAGGTCGGGTTCTAGATCAAATGTCAGTTTCGGAAATTTTAGAGAAACTTAGGCTTGAATCCGTGAGAATTTGATGATTTTGATGTTTATGATTGTGTTTTTATGTTGCGATCAAGTTTGAATGAAGTAATGTGACATATATTTGCATTTGGTTGAGGTCCCGGGGGTCTCGGGATGATTTCGGATGCCCAACGGGAGGTTTTGAACTTAAATGTTGCAACAGAAAAATTACAGTCAGGTGTTGTTCTATGCGTTCGCATAGGGCCATTGCAATCACATAGAAGACCTGGAGAGGGGTGGATTTTTACGCTATGCGATCGCAATGCAGTCAAGTGCAATCGCATAGGTTGGGGAAGTTACACAGTGCGATTGCATGTGGGTCATTGCGCTCGCATAGAAGGAATTTTGAGCCCAGGAAAAATGCTCTATGCGATCGCATAGAGGGCAGTGCGATCGCATAGACTTGGAATTTTGAACAGTGCGATCGCATACAATGCATTGTGATCACATAGAAGGAAAAAGGGCCTGGAAAATTTTACTCTATGGGATCGCATAGAGGCATTGCGATCGCATAGAAGAAGGCGTCAGTGACAAAATAGTTAAGTTAAAAATTTCAGACGCGAACCCTCATCATTTTACACCACTTTTACTTCGTCAAGGGAGGGTTCTGAGTGCTTTGAAGAGAGAAATCAACGGGTAATAGCTGGAGGTAAGTTTCTTGACTCAAAAACATGATTTTACGCTAGAATCAACACCAAAATTTATGAAATTGGGTAGAATCTGTGAAGAACTAGGGCTTAAATTATGAAAACAAATTTTTGGCTTTTGAAAGGCCATTCGAACTCTGATTTGATAAATTTTATATGCACGGACGTGTGGCGAGATAAGGAATCCGTTGGTATAATTTTTGGAATTTTTCAAAAAGTGGGCTCGGGTTTTACCAACATCGTGAATTATTGCATTTTTCGAGTAGTTTTGATTGGGTTATGTTTCTTTGACCTGTATTTATGTATTTTCCGTGGTTTTGAATAGAATCGACGCACGAAGCGGCAAATTCGAAGGGAAAAGGCAGCAGACAAGTCCACTGCCGGTTAGAGGTGAGTAGTTAGTGCATATGATAGCCTGAGGGTTTCAAACCCCGGCTTATCACATTGTGACACTATTTCGGGCCTGAATCGCACCCAATGGCAGGTGCGAGATCGGTTATGACTGGGGAATTGCGACTTGTTCCATCACCAATAAGAATAATATTATATTAGCGGTTAAAACGCACACTGTGTTAAGTATATATGTGAGCTATAAGCCATGTTTGGGGCCTTGTGCCGACCTATAGTATCCTTAGGGGATAGATATCTTTGTGATAGCATGATTTATAAAATCATTTATCTCAGTCCTGGCTTGAAATCACTATTATGAAATGTTAAGACCTGCTCTTGGAAAATTAAGTAAAATTAAAGTATTTTTTTCATTGTTAATGAACTGGAACTTGGAAATAAATAAATTGAAATGTTGTGTGACTCATATGCATGTTGTTGAATGAGTATGGACCGGGCTACACACCGCAGTGGAAGATATGAATATTGCGCTTGGGCTGAAGGAGCCCCTCCGGAGTCTGTACCCCCAGTGAGCGACGTCGATGTTAAACGGATCCGGCTACGCGGCGTAGCGGTCATGTGCATTGCATTGCATTCTTGTTTCTAAATTACTTATGTTAATTGTGGTTGTTGTTGTTGTTAGTTCGTCGTAGGTATCAGACTGTAGTTTTAGCTTTCCTCTATGGTATTCTGTGGATTTCCTGCTTTCAACTATTTTATATACTTTTTACTCACTGAGTACTTAGTACTCACCCCTACTCCCTGCACCTTTGTGTGCAGATTCAGGTACGCATGAGGGTTAGACGAGCAGTCCAGCTTATATCAGAGTATTCGAGTTGCTAAGGTAGCTGCTGGCGTTCGCAGGACCTAGCTTCTCCCTTTAATTCAGTTTATTTTCTATATACTTCCAGACTTGAGTATTTTGTTCAATATTCCTATTACTATTCAGTTTTTGCTTAGAGGATCTAGACTCGTGACACCAGATCTTTTAGGAGTGTTATTTTCGATGTTCGCACTTCTCAGTATTTGATTCTACACTATTATTATTGGAGTATTATTATTAACTCTCATATTCTTCTTGAATTCGTCCTTTTGGGACTGGTCTTTAAAGGTGAAATACAGTTCTTTGGTCTGGCTTGCCTAGCTTTAGGGTTGGGCACCATCACAAACGAGTTTGGGTTGTGACAAGTTTGTATCAGAGCCAGGTTACTAGGCCTCACGAGTCATGAGCCGGTTTGGTAGGCTCTAGCGAATCGGTACGTAGACGTGTGTATCTATCCTCGGGAGGCTACAGAACTTTTAGGAAACACTTCACTTTCTTGGAATTCTTATCGTGCATATTTGATTCATCTTGAGAAATAACTCTTGAAATTTCTTCCACACATTTGTATACGCACGCGAGCATTCAGTAATACATCTACATCAATGGCTTGTGATTCCCCGATCGAGGGGCGAGAGGTAATGTGACAACCCAAAGGGTCATCACCTGTTTTCCTCACTTGTTCCGCACTTTCGAGGCCTTGAAAACCTCATTTTATTTTGCCTCAATTTACGTGCATAATCCGGGCATGTAGCCGGAAAGATTTTGTGATAGAATATGTGAATTCTATGAAAAGTTTGAAGAAAAATGATATTAATATTGATATAGTTGACTTCGGTCAACATTATTGGTAAATGGACCCGGACACGAGATTGGACAGTCCCGTAAGGTCCGTAGGAAAATATGGGACTCGGGCATGTGTCCGGAGTCGAATTCTGAGGCCTAGAGCCTAAGATATGAATTTTTCTGTTAAATTGTTTTTGCTAAAATTATTAAACGAAAATGGATTAAACGACCATGGTATCGGGCTCGTATTTTGGTTCCGATGCCCGGTACAAGCCTTAAATATTATATATGTGCTTTCTGCAAAGTTTAACGACATTCGGATGTCGTTTGATGTGTTTTGAACCTTGAGTTCCAAATTTGAAAGTTATGAAGTTAAAAGAAAGATAATCATGAACTTGAGGCTTGATTTTATGAAAACGATGCTATATTGGCGATTTGATCACACGAGAAGTTTGTAATATGTTTTTGAAGTTGTGTACATGTTTGGTTTGGAGCCCGGGGGGCTCGGGTAAAGATTTGATAGACCGTTGGAGCAAATTCTGAAAAATACCACAGCTACTTATTCACCCAGCTGGTATCTTCGCAAATGCGAAGATTTTCTCGCAATTGCGAGAAGAGCCAGGTTAGCCTTGGTTCGCAAATGCGAACCAAACTTCACAAATGCGAAGTTGGAAGGGTGTGCAGTGGTTCGCAAATGCGAACATACCTCGCAAATGTGAGGCTGACAGTAAATAGCCCATCTTTGCAAATGCAACTAAAATGTCGCAAATGCGAAGGCCTCAGCAATTCAGCCTTGTTTGCAAATGCGAACATAATATCGCAAATGCGACGCTGACAGTCCCCAAGCCTGCTATGTTCGCAAATGCGAACAAACGTTCGCAGTTGCGATAACCGCAGCTGTGCAAATTTATACTTAAATGAATTTTTGACCTCTTTTCCTCATTCTTTCAAAACCCAAAACACCACACACTAACCTCCAAGAGCAAAATCACTCCAAAACTCTTGTAAGTCACTTTTTACTTATTTCTTTCAATTCCTAACATCATTAAACATGTTTTTCAAGAGAAATCGAAGGTTTTCATGGTAGAAATTCTTATTTTTGGGTAGAACGTAGGGTTTTCATGAATTGTGGAATTGGACCTCGAATTGAGGTCCGATTTTGAAACAAATCATATATTTGAACTCGTGAAGGAATAGGTAATCGGATTTTGGTCCGAACCCCGAGTTCCGACCATGTGGGGCCAGGGGCATTTTGGGAAATTTTGGGGTAAACTTTGAGAAAACCATTTTTAAGCATCTAAACTAAGTTATATAGTATTTATTAATGTAATGGAATCAATTGTGATTAGATTCGAGCAAGTTGAAAGCGGAAATTCAAGGTAAAGTTGTACTTGAAGGATAAATTGGACTTCAAGGCTAGAGGTAAGTGTTTGATCTATCCTAGCTTGAGGGAATAGGATTTATGTGCTATGTGCTATGTGATCGAGTGCGGTGTATGGGCTGTGGTGACGAGCATCCATACACTGGCGTCTAGCATGACCGTGATTCGTTGTTGATATCTATTGTGGGATGTTTTTAAGATGAAATCTTGAACCCTTACCGGGTTGTGAAATTGATCACTATTTTCCCTTGCCGGGACCTTGTTGTAATGATTGTTGTGTCCCTTGACGGGACGGTTTATGATTATTGTTTTCATTATTTTGCCCTTAACTGTAATTGTTATTTGGGTGAAGAAGAATGGTAATGCACGAAGGGTGATGCCGTGCCTTGTTACTGATTCTGCACGAAGGTTAATGTCGTGCTTTATTTTTTTGATTATGCACGAAGGGTAATGCCGTGCCTTGTTTTATTTATTATGCGTGAAGGATCATGTTGTGCCTTATATTATTGATTATGCACGAAGGGTAATGTTGTGCCTTGTTATTGATTATGCACGAAGGATCATGTCGTGCATTGTGATGTTGATTATGTACGAAGGAACATTCCGTGCCATTGTTATTCGAACCATGCACGAAGGATCATGCCGTGCCATGGATGTGAGGATAAGAGTAAAAGCACGAAGGGTGGTGCCGTGCAACTATTTTCTATTCCTTGTTTGATATTAACTGGTTTCCATTATACTCTGATTTCCATTACTGATTTAATAGTTGTTGTTAACTGTTGTGTTTTCCTTTTATGATACTTCTTGTTGAATTTATTACTTGGTGTTTCTTGTTATTTGTGGTGTACATATATACAAAACTGCACAGGTTTATGTGAGTGTCTGGTCCTAGGCTTGTCACTACTTCGCCGGGATAGGCCAGACACTTACCAGCACATGGGGTTGGATTGTGCTGATACTGCACTTCTGTGCGTTTTTACACAGGTCCAGGTTTTGAGCAAGAGCAGGAGTAGTAGTAGAGTATTCGCGGGAGTTGAGCATTCTGAGACTGAGGTAGCTTGCAGGCGTCCGCAGGCCCGGCGTCTCGTCCATTTACTTATACTATTTGCTGTGGTCTCATTGTTCCGAGACAGACGTATATTTAGTTATTTTCTTTCAGACCACTATGTGTAGTATTCATTAGTAGTTCGTGAGTTGGTGACTCCACGTCTTGGGTAGAGGATTTCATCAGTGTTTTACCTTGGCATTATTTATCTCTATTTAGAAAGTCTTCTGCATTTATTAAGTTGAATATTTATTTCTCTTGTTAGTAAGTACGAGTATAACAATAATGATACGAATAGGATAATGTTAAATGTATTGGCTTGCCTAGCTACCACGAGTAGGTGCCATCACGATCCTAATGTCGGGGGAAAATTCGGGTCGTGAAAAGTTGGTATCAGAGCTCTAGGTTAGATAGGTCTCACCACTCACGAACAAGCTTAGTAGAGTTTGAAGGGTACGTACGGAGACATCTGTACTTGTCCTCCAGAGTCTATTGAGATAGGAAAGAGTCTCTCATTTGTTCCTTCTTGTCGTGCGATTTGTTCCTCAAATACCTGATTGAATTTCTACTCTGTCCTTTCGCAGATGGTGAGGACACGCGCTTCTTCATTCGCTGATCAGCAGCCTGAGCCCCAGGCAGCTCCCATGAGGGCCAGGGGTCGAGGCCGTATCGGAGGTCGTGGTAGGGACAGAGCTCAGCTCCCGACAGCTATTCCAGAGGTGGAGCCTCATCGTGAGACTGGTGAGGAGGTTCCAGTCCCAGCAGCTCCAGTGGGCCCAGCTCAGGTCCAGTTGAAGGATTAAAGTGATTATATTCTGCGACAAAAAGATATTATGAACCGATATATTCTTCCAAAATGAAGTAGTTTTGTTATGTATATCTTTGAAGGAGAGCACGGAACAACGGTATCCGATGTGGCACTTGACTTTCAGGAAGATAAGTGGGATATCGCTAAATGAAGTATACCTATACGGAGCAGCCATGACTTCTGATTCTCTATGGAGACTTGATCGGTTTTCCAAGCTATTTACCACTATTTTCAGCGGTGCCACATCAGAGGATCCTCAAGATTTCTTATTCAGTTGCCACGAGATTCTCAAGATATGGGAATAGTGGAATCCAATGGAGTTGACTTCTGTACATTCAGGCTTTTAGGATTCGCCAACACTTGGTGGAGAGATTACTATTTGACTCGACCAGCAGGGTCCCCGGCTTTATCATGGGACCAGTTTACAAAGTTATTTTTGGAGAAGTTTCTCTTCCTGTTACTCAGCGGGATGCACTTCGGAGGTAGTTTGAGCACCTCCAGCAGGGTACTATGACTGTCACTCTGTATGAGATGAGATTTGTTGATCCGGCACGTCATGCGGTGGTGATACTCCCCAAAGAGTGGGAGAGGGTCTGCAGGTTTATAGATGGGCTAAATCAGCCGATTAGACTTCAGATGGCTATGGGAGTTGGGAGTGATATATCTTTTCAGGAGGCAGCTAATGCAGCTCGTAGAGTTGAGATGGCTCTTGCTCGGGGAGGTGGCTATCCTTCAGACAAGAGGCCTCGTCATTCCGGCAGATTTAGTGGTTCTTCTTCTGGAGGTAGGGAATCTTTTGATAGGGGCCAGTCTTCCAGACCTTTACATTCAGCCCTCCAGGCTTCACAGGGCGGACCAAGTGATCGTGGGTTTCGTGAGCAATATTCAGATCAGCCTCCCATTAGTGCTCAGCCTCTTTAGAGTATTCGTGGAGGCCATTCAAGTCGTCAGGGCCAGCAGCCCCATCAGCCTAAATGTTGTTACGGTTGTGGTGACCCGAGTCATCTTGTCAGGTTTTACCCTCGAGCGACGGGCAACACTCAGCAGCGGGGTCCTCGTCCCATGATTCAGGCCCTAGCTAACCCACAGCCTGCCCAGCCAGCCAGAGGCGGGGGTAGAGATCGTAGAGGTGGAGGTCGAGACCGTAGAGGTGGAGACCGTCCAGCCGGAGGTAGAGGTCAGCCAGTTGATGACCGTCCTAGAGACGTAGCTCAGAGGGGAGCTGTTGATCCCCGATTATATGCTTTACCAGCCAGGCCAGAGGCAGAGGCATCAGATGCTGTGATTACAGGTACCATTCTTGTTTGTGACAGAGGTGCTTCAGTATTATTTGACCCTAGGTCTACATATTCATATGTGTCTTCCTACTTTGCACCGTATCTGGTCGTGCCTAGCTATGCCCTGGATGTTCCAGCTTATGTGTCCATACCAGTGGGTGACTTTATAGTAGTCGATCGGGTGCATCGTTCGTGTGTAGTTATATTCGGGGGTCTTGAGACCCGTGTTGATCTGTTGCTATTAGACATGGTGGATTTCGATGTCATATTGGGGATGGACTGGTTGTCCCCATACCATGCTATCTTAGATTGTCATGCCAAGACAGTGACTTTGGCTTTGCCAGAATCACCCCGACTTAAGTGGAGAGGGACCTCAGGCCACTCCGTTCACACTGTTATTTCCTATGTTAAGGCTCGACGCATGGTCAACTAACTTATTTGGCATATGTTCGTGATTCCAGCGCGGAAATTCCTTCTGTTGATTCAGTTCCTATTGTACAGGAGTTTCTCGAGGTTTTCCCTTCAAACCTACCGGGCGTGCCACCCGATGGGGATATTGATATCTGTATTGATCTAGCACCAAGCACTCAGCCCATCTCTATTCCACCCTATCGTATGGCCCCGCCGGAGTTAAAGGAGTTAAAAGACCAGTTGCAAGACCTTCTAGAAAAGGGCTTTATAAGGCCAGTGTTTCTCCCTGGGGAGCACCTGTGTTATTCGTGAAGAAGATAGATGGCTGGATGCGGAAGTGTATTGACTGTCGGTAATTAAACAAAGTGACGATAAAGAACAAGTATCCACTACCGAGGATTGATGATTTGTTTGACTCGCTTCAAGGAGCGAGGGTGTTCTCAAAAATAGACTTGAGGTCGGGCTACCATTAGCTGAAGATCGGGGCGGCTGACATTCCTAAGACAGCCTTTTGCACTAGATACGGGCATTATGAATTCTTGGTCATGTCCTTCGGGTTGACCAATGCCCCAGCAGCAATCATGGAGTTGATGAATCGGGTGTTCAGTCCTTATTTAGATCTGTTCGAGATAGTCTTTATAGATGACATCCCGGTATACTCCCACAGCCAGGAAGAGCACGAGCAGCACCTTAGAGTGGTTCTTCAGACTCTGAAGGATAATCAGCTATATGTCAAATTTTCGAAATGTGAGTTCTGGTTGAGTTCAGTGGCATTTCTGGGTCATATTGTATCAGTGGAAGGTATTCAAGTGGACCAAAAGAAGATTGAGGCAGTCCAAAATTGGCCTCGACCAGCTTCAGTGACTGAGATCCGGAGTTTCATGGGGTTAGCAGGGTACTACCGTCGATTTGTAGAGGGGTTTTCTTCTATTGTAGCCCCGATGACCAGGTTGACCCGGAAGGGTGCCCAGTTCCAGTGGTCAGATGAGTGTGAGGCGAGCTTTCAGAAGCTCAAGACAGCCTTGACTACAACACCAGTGCTTATACTACCGACGGGTGTAGGGCCTTATACAATTTACTGTGATATATCCCATACGAGGCTTGGAGCGGTATTGATGCAGGATGGTAAGGTTATTGTTTATGCTTTGAGACAGTTGAAAATACATGAGAAGAATTATTCAGTTCATGATCTTGAGCTGGCAGCAGTGGTTCATGCTTTAAAAATCTGGAGGCATTATCTATATGGTGTGGCATGTGAGGTGTGCACGGATCACAAAATCCTACAGTACTTGTTCAAGCAAAAGGAGTTGAATTTACGACAGCGGAGATGGTTAGAGTTGCTGAAGGACTACGATGTCACTATCCTATATCAACCAGGTAAGGCCAATGTGGTGGTCGATGCATTGAGTAGAAAGTCTGCCAGCATGGGTAGTCTCGCGTACATTCCGGTCAGTGAGAGACCACTTGCTCTAGATGTCCAGGCCTTAGCTAACCAGTTCATGAGACTAGACATTTCTGAGCCTAGCAGAGTGTTAGCCTGCCTCGTTCATCTCTATTAGAGCGGATCCGTGAGAGGCAATTTGATGATCCTCATTTGCGTGACTTGAGAGATACTGTACAGCAGGGAGGTGCCACGAAGGTAACTCTAGATGATGACGGAGTATTGAGATTGCAGGGTCGAGTTTGTTTGCCCAATGTCGAGGGGATTCGAGAGTTGATCTTAGCGGAGGCCCACAGTACGCGGTATTCTATTCACCCGGGTGCCGCGAAGATGTATCAGGATTTACGACAGCATTATTGGTGGTGCAGGATGAAGAAGGACATCGTTACATATGTCGCTCGGTGTCTAAATTGTCAGCAGGTGAAATATAAGCACCAGAGGCCTGATGGTGTATTTCAGAGAATTGAAATTCCCGAGTGGAAATGGGAGCGGATCACTATGGACTTCGTTACTGGACTTCCTTTGACTCGGAGGAAATTTGATGCTATTTGGGTCATTATTGATAGGTTGACCAAGTCAGCACACTTCATTCCAGTATCCGTCTCCTACTCGTCGGAGAGGTTAGCGGAGATTTACATTAGGGAGATTGTTCGTCTTCATGGGGTGCCAGTATCTATTATCTCTGATCGGGGTACGCAGTTTACCTCGCGGTTCTGGAGAGCGGTCTAGTAGGAGTTAGGCACCCAGGTCCAATTGAGTACAGCTTTTCATCCTCAGATGGACGGTCAGTCCGAGAGGACTATTCAGATCCTAAATAACATGCTCTGAGCCTGTGTCATTGATTTTGGAGGCTCGTGGGACCAGTTTCTTCCATTAGCAGAGTTCGCCTACAACAACAGCTACCAGTCTAGCATTCAGATGGCCCCATATAAAGCGTTGTATGGTAGGCGGTGTCGGTCCCCAGTCAGATGGTTTAAGCTGGGAGAGGCTCCGTTGTTGGGTACAGACTTAGTACAGGAGGCCTTAGACAAGGTCAAGACTATCCAGGAGAGATTGTGTTCAGCTCAGTCCAGACAGAAGACTTATGTGGATCGTAAGGTTCGAGATGTAGATTTCATGGTTGGTGAGCGGGTATTGTTCCGAGTATCGCCTATGAAGGGCGTGATGAGGTTCGGGAAGAAGGGCAAACAAGCCCTAGGTATATTGGCCCATTTGAGATTCTGGACCGAGTGGGAGGGGTGGCTTACAGACTAGCTCTTCCACCTAGCTTATTAGCTGTGCATCCAGTTTTTCATGTATCTATGCTTCGGAGGTACCACGATGATCCCACACATGTGTTAGACTTCAGTACTATCCAATTACACAATGATTTATCCTACGAGGAAGAGCCGGTGGCCATTCTAGACCGACAGGTTCGACAGTTGAGGTCAAAGAGTTTTCCTTCTGTGCATGTTCAGTGGAGAGGTCAGCCTCTTGAGGCATCGACCTGGGAGTCCGATTCTGATATGCGGAGCTGCTACCCACATTTGTTCCCCGACTCACGTACTTCTTTCTCTTGTCCGTTCGAGGACGAACGGTTGTTCTAGAGGTGGGGGATGTGACGACCCAAAGGGTCATCACCTATTTTCCTCACTTGTTCCACACTTTCGAGGCCTTAAAAACCTTATTTTATGTTGCCTCAATTAACGTGCATAATTTGGGCATGTAGCCGGAAAGCTTTTGTGATAGAATATGTGAATTCTATGAAACATTTGAAGAAAAATGATATTAACATTGATATAGTTGACTTCGGTCAACATTTTTGGTAAATGGACCCGGACAGAGATTGGACGGTCCCGTAAGGTCCGCAGGAAAATATGGGACTCGGGCATGTGTGCGGAGTCTAATTCTGAGGCCTAGAGCCTAAGATATGAATTTTTCTGTTAAATTGTTTTTGCTGAAATTATTAAATGAAAATGGATTAAACGACCATGGTATCGGGCTCGTATTTTGGTTCCGACGCCCGGTACAAGCCTTAAATATTATATATGTGCTTTCTGCAAAGTTTGATGATATTTGGATGTCTTTTGATGTGTTTTGAACCTTGAGTTCCAAATTTGAATGTTATGAAGTTAAAAGAAAGATAATCATGAACTTGAGGCTTGATTTGATGAAAACGATGCTATATTGGCGATTTGATCGCACGAGCAAGTTTGTAATATGTTTTTGAAATTGTGTACATGTTTGGTTTGGAGCCCGGGGGCTCGGATAAAGATTTGATAGGCTGTTGGAGCAAATTCTGAAAAATAACACAGCTGGTTTTTCACCCAGCTTGTATCTTCGCAAATGCGAAGATATTCTCGCAATTGCGAGAAGAGCCAGGTTAGCCTTGGTTCGCAAATGCGAACCAGACTTTGCAAATGCGAACCAGACTTCGCAAATGCAAAGTTGGCAGGGGTGTGCAGTGGTTCGCAAATGCGAACATACCTTGCAAATGCGAGGCTGACAGTAAATAGCCTATCTTCGCAAATGCGACTAAAGTGTCGCAAATGCGAAGGCCCCAGCAATTCAGCCTTGTTCACAAATGCGAGCATAATATCGCAAATGTGATGCTGACAATCCCCAAGCCTGCTATGTTCGCAAATGCGAACAAACGTTCGCATTTGCGATAACTACAGCTGTGTAAATTTATACTTAAACGAATTTTTGACCTCTTTTCCTCATTCTTTCAAAACCCAAAACACCACACACGAACCTCCAAGAGCAAAATAACTCCAAAACATGTGTAAGTCACTTTTTATTTATTTCTTTCAATTCCTAACATCATTAAACATGTGTTTCAAGAGAAATCAAAGGTTTTCATGGTAGAAATTCTTGTATTGGGTAGAACGTATGGTTTTCATGAATTGGGGAATTGGACCTCGAATTGAGGTCCGATTTTGAAACAAAATATATATTTGAACTCGTGAGGGAATGGGTAATCGGATTTTGGTCTGAACCCGAGTTCCGACCACGTGGGGCCTGGGGCGTTTTGGGAAATTTTGGGGTAAACTTTGAGAAAACCATTTTTAAGCATCCAAACTAAGTTATATAGTACTTATTAATGTAATGGAATCAATTGTGATTAGATTCGAGCAAGTTGAAAACGGAAATTCGAGGTAAAGTTGTAATTGACGGACAAATTGGGCTTCAAGGCTAGAGGTAAGTGTTTGATCTATCCTAGCTTGAGGGATAGGATTTATGTGCTATGTGCTATGTGATCGAGTGTGGTGTATGGGCTGTGGTGACGAGCATCCATACACTGGCATCTAGCATGACCGTGAATCATTGTTGATATCTATTGTGGGATGTTTTTAAGATGAAATCTTGAACCCTTGCCGGGTTGTGAAATTGATCACTGTTTTCCCTTGCCGGGACCTTGTTGTGATGATTGTTGTGTCCCTTACCGGGACAGTTTATGATTATTGTTTTCATTCTTTTGCCCTTAACTGTGATTGTTATTTGGGTGAGGAAGAGTGGTAATGCATGAAGGGTGATGACGTGCCTTGTTTACTGATTTTGCACGAAGGTTAATGCTGTGCTTTATTTTCTTGATTATTTATGAAGGGTAATGCCATGCCTTGTTTTATTTATTATGCACGAAGGATCATGTCGTGCCTTATATTATTAATTATGCACGAAGGGTAATGCCGTGCCTTGTTATTGATTATGCACGAAGGATCATGCTGTGCCTTGTGATGTTGATTATGCATGAAGGAACATTTTGTGCCGTTGTTATTTGAACCATGCACGAAGGATCATGCCGTGCCATGGATGTGAGGATGAGAGTAAAAGCACGAAGGGTGGTGCTGTGCAACTATTTGCTATTCCTTGTTTGATATTAACTGGTTTCCATTATACTCTGATTTCCATTACTGATTTAATAGTTGTTGTTAACTGTTGTGTTTCCCTTTTATGATACTTCTTATTGAATTTATTACTTGGTATTTCTTGTTATTTGTGGTGTACATATATACAAAACTGCACAAGTTTATGTGAGTGTCTGGTCCTAGGCTTGTCACTACTTCGCCGGGATAGGCCAGGCACTTACCAGCATATGGGGTCGAATTGTGCTGATACTGCACTTCTGTGCGTTTTTGCACAGGTCCAAGTTTTGAGCGGGAGCAGCAGCAGCAGTAGAGTATTCGTGGGAATTGAGCATTCTGAGACTGAGGTAGTTTGCAGGCGTCCGCAGGCCCGGTGTTTCGTCCATTTACTTATACTATTTGATGTGGTCTCATTGTTCCGAGGCAGACAGATATTTTGTTATTTTCTTTCAGACCACTATGTGTAGTATTCATTAGTAGTTCGTCAGTTGGTGACTCAACGTCTTGGGTAGAGGATTTCGTCAATGTTTTACCTTGGCATTATTTATCTTTATTTAGAAAGTCTTCCGCATTTATTAAGTTGAATATTTATTTCTCTTGTTAGTAAGTATGAGAATAACAATAATGATACGAACGGGATAATGTTGAATGTATTGGCTTGCCTAGCTACCACGAGTAGGCGCCATCACGATCCCAATGTCGGGGGAAAATCCGGGTCGTGATGGGTAATCTTCGTGAGTTCATGTTGAGCCATTTAGAAGGGCTCGAGGTCGAATCTTCGCCTATGGCATGAGCACCGAAGTGCTAATTATGCGAGCAAGTGCTTGAACTTATATGATCTTGGTAGTGACAAAGAAGTTTGTGGAATAATAGATGAACTGTTAAGCGATTCGTTCCTATTGTGATATGTTGTGTAACCTAAATTTGTGGGCATGTGAAGAATATTGTCGTACAATACGCTATGAGTTTAGACTCAGAAAGACTAAATTGGCGGTATTTTATATGTGTTATGATTTAAATAAGTGCAACGCATGTCCCTGTATCAGTGTTGATAATATAGTACAGGTAGTATTGAGATTTAATGTTGTTGATGTACATTGTGATATTTTGTTAAGTTGTAGCCGTGATATTCGGATGGTTTTTGTGATTCTCTAGCAGGTGGATAGGCCCAATTACAAAGGAAATTCTAGCCAAATGTTTTTGAAAAATTTGGGACTTAGTAAAAATTTGGACACCTAGAGAATATGCTTAACTGTTATGTGGGTGAATGCAAGAAAAGGGCAGAAGGGTTAAAATTTCTTATGGTTCGTGTCTCCACAAGCGTGTGAAAGAGTGAGTTTAATCTTACCATGGTATTACAACAGCAATAGGGTATATATGTTGTGATAAATATATGGCTTCGAGCTAAGTTGGGGAGGTTGCCGTTGATTAGCTGGTTGCATGATTATGTGCTATGTTGGTTCTGTCTCAAAGTATACTGGCGAACCAGTTCTGATTGCAGAAATTGAGCCGAGAATGGCACGAGTGAAGGAAATTTTTTGACAAGATGTCAAGAGATCGGATGAGCAAGAAGGAAGTTTGATGTTTAAGATAAATTAGCATCTTCTTAAGCGTCACCTGAGAGAAGTATTATGTCCTGGTCAATGATTCTTGATTGCTCTTCAGCGTTAGTGCGGCCGGTGGTTTAGAGGTGCGCTCCAGATATTGTTGTGGTAGGTTGTGGGAGTGTGTTCCACCGGGAGATTTTATAAGTGTGACATGTGATCACTTGATTGATTAAAGATGTAAACCAAGCATGAAGTTTGAGATGATATCGTTAATTAAAGATTGATGCTTGGCGGGCACTCGATATACTGGGTTGTGAATTGGGGAGGATTACTCCGATTATGATGGTTGTTCTTGTGTTCTATGAAGAAAATGGAAGTTATATGGACCTTTGAAAGGTTATTAGACTAGTTAAGTGTGACCAGAATTGACTTGAAGTCGGTGGGTAGATTTAATGTGAATAATGGCTCTATATCAGGCCAGATGTGTGCATTGTTGTAATGTGGTTCTCGTGGAGGAGTAGGTAGGTTGACGTTTCTTTGTCAGATATTTCACGCAGTGATGCATTACGCTGGGTGAGTCATGAGAAGGCTCGAGAAAATGCTTACATGTTAAGAATCCGCATAGGAATGATGTTATATGAGCAGCTTCACTGTTGAAATTCCAATTGTACATCGCACACCTCAGTTGTGCTTGAGTTTTATAGTATGTTAAATATCTCTCAGGGATGATATTATGCACTTATCATGCTTATTACTGATATTCGATATTTGGTTATAATGAGCAGATTTGGCTCGATGTGCATCTCCTTATGTGAGATCTATGTGTAGATCGGGTGGCACGCGCCACCACGGGTATGTCATTTGGAGCGGGTTGCACACTGCAACACTGTAATATCGAGCGTAATTTTCTATATGCCATATCCGTATGCTTTACTTCTTATTTTCCAAGGAAAGTCTGTATTAGTGCGTAGGATTTGATAATTCCTTCCAGAGCTCGTTTTCTTTATGACCACATTCGAATTGGTAGCTTATTAGCGTATTTGGGCATCATATGCGACATTTAATTATGCCTGGGGTGGCTTATTGCCCGAGCAGTTTGTACTGAGTGAGATGAGATCATTGAATTCGAGATTGGTGCAATCAGAGTATATGAAGTAAAGTAAAGAGCTAAGACCATTGTTTGGTTCAGAATAAAGTGATAGTTCTCGCCAAGAGTATAGAACTAATGAAATGTTGTTTCGATAGTGGCTCAGAAAGTGTACAGGTCTCATCTGTCGTGTCATCATTGTAAGAATTTGCACAAGACCAATGTATATCATGTAGAGCATGAGATGTGTAGTGATTCCTCCTAAATGATTAGATAAATGATCTTCAGATGATTAGGGAAAATGATATGACTAAGTGGAAGTGATTTGATGAGAGTATATGTCTTAGAGAAAGGTAATGTGATTAAACTAATTATATTTCAGCAGTATTGCGGCGTGTTCTTGTTGGGTCCACTAGTAGTACTCGAGTTTGCTTGGTAGCACATGTAAATATTGAGTACTTGTCGTGGAATAATTAGGTATCAAATGGGTGCATGTATTCGCACGCTGGAAATTAGGATCAAGTATAATGAATTGTGTATTATATGGAGATCTGATGTACAGACTATGTTGAGGTAGTGGATCTTTATTCGCTGGTATGTTATATTTTGGATGTGATGTTGGAATTCGAACGGTTTGTCTTAGTGTCGGGGTGATTTTGAACTATTGCATTAGGGGCTACGCGAGAAATGCCACAGGTTAAGTAGTGAAGTGCGTTAGAATATGTTTTAGTGGAATGATTTATATTTCAAGAAACCAACGGATAGTTGGGAAGGAGTATGTTCTTAATTGGGCATTTGTGATAGATGTCAGCGCAAAGGTTGCTATCATTGGTCCTGTTCCATTATCGATGGACTTTTTGGATGTGTTTCATATGGTCGGGCATGTAACTAGGTGATATTGTGGATTTCGGTATTATTTGGTGCCTTCGGCAGGAGTTAGAGAAGTGGAAGAAGCATTTTTAGGCTTCTTGGTACTGAATTCATTCGCAGACCGATATGGCTACGCAATTAGCTTGAGTTAGCTTGGTTAACCCTGAGTTGCTTTTCAATGTTGTAAAACATGTGGTGTGGTTCCATTGAGAATTCATATAGAAAGTCGAGCGGGAAGAGTAATTGAGTGTTGCTCGTAGTATGGAGCATTGGTTATGGTCTATTGGGTTGTGTGTTCTCTGTTTCACCTTGGGGGTAGTGAATTGCATTGGTTTCAGACATCAAATGTATGTGCTTGTTGATTTTGAGCACAGCAGCTTAAGGTGCTTCAGGTGTAACAGTGTTGGGATAGGATCACGAATTGTAGCGAGGCTATGGGAGATATGACCTTTCGGAGTAGATTCAGGCGTTCTATTTCTATGATGTGAGACGGAGTCTTAGCCTTGTATTGTAAGGGCATTGATGAGCTTAAGGTACAACTCTTTCGTTTGAGTCATTTGACATGATTTGAGTGTATTTAGATCGTTTCTTACTAGTGCGTGAATTATGCAAGATGTGGTTTGGACTTGTATTGAGGTATCATATCACCGGAGTGGTGTTGGAATTTGAGGTAATCGTCGGGTTCATTAATGAATACTGACATATTTGATCTCAGCTTGTTAGGAAGATAATATCGAGGTTTAACCCGGAAATCTGTTGCGATATCAGTCAAGGGAAGTGGTTTCATGAATGGTTGATCTGTGAGATGATTACGGTTATAGCGTGTTTCCTTCATCGTTGGCAGTATAGGGAAGTGTTGGAATTAGGCTTTAGATAAGAAGAGGTTATCTGCCGGAAATCGGCTGTTGGGGACAACTACTGTGAATAGAAGTTATGGTTCCAAGTGTTTGGTTTATGCGGTACATCATATGTTTTCACCTGAGGGTGCAGGTATGGGTTATTACAGCTAGTCCGGTTTACTCTGAGTTCAGATGTGTATTTCTGATCTGATGTATAATTTTCAGAAAGTGCGGCGTGGTTTTATAGTTAGGTTATAGATTAAATGGACTGTGAAAGTTCGGCTGTAATGTGTTATAGGGTCTATGCGAGATAGGGTGACGAGGGATCACCCCGGGTATATGATTGGTATCATTCAGCTACTGGATGGCTTCTATAACAACTCTCGATACGCTCACGGACGAGCGTTTGTTTAAGTTGGGGAGAATGTAATGACCAAACCCGTCATTACAGGAGTTACCGCCCTATTTTCTCCATTTTATACTTTAATATGTTCATTTATATGTGTTTGGAGAGTTAGAAGTAAATCGGATGGAATCTAGTTAGAAATGAGGCAATAAACCTATTTATGGGTAGGTTAGTTTGGAAAAGTCAACCGGGTGTTGATCGATGAGTTAGACAGCTCGGAATGGAATTTCGATGATTAGACTAGTTTCGAGGGATAATTTATGACTTAGGAGAGCAATCAGAATCGAATTCGGAGGTCCGGTGTAGATTTAGGCTTGAATTGGCTAAGGTTGAATTTTGGCGAATTCCGGACGGTAGGCGAGATTTTGATCCAAGGCTCAGAATGAAATTCCGAGAGTTGCAATAGCTCAGTTAGTTGATTTTGGATATGTGTGCAAAATTTGAGATCATTCGGAGGTGTTTAGGTCGGGTTTTAGATCAAATGTTAGTTTCGGAAGTTTTAGTGAAACTTAGGCTTGAATCCATGAGAATCTGATGATTTTGATGTTTATGATGGTGGTTTTATGTTGAGAGCAAGTTTGAATGAAGTAACATGATGTATCTGTGCATTTGGTTGGGGTCCCGGGGGTCTCGGGATGATTTCGGATGCCCAACGGGAGATTTTGAACTTAAATGTTGTAGCAGAAAAATTAAAGTCAAATGTTGTTCTATGCGATCGCATAGAAGACCTGGATAGGGGTGGATTTTTACTCTATTCGATCGCAATGCAGTCCAGTGCGATCGCATAGGTTAGGGAAGTTACACAGTGCGATCGCATGGGGGTCATTGTGATCGCATAGAAGGAATTTGGAGCCCAGGAAAAATTCTCTATGCGATTGCATAGAGGGCAGTGCGATCGCATAGACTTGGAATTCTGAACAGTGCGATCACATACAATGCATTGCGATCGCATGGAAGGAAAAAGGACCTGGAAAATTTTACTCTATGCGATCGCATAGAAGAAGGTGTGAGTGACAAAACAGTTAAGTTAAAAATTTAAGACGCGAACCCTCACTATTTTACACCACTTTTACTTCGTCGAGGGAGGGTTTTGAGTGCTTTGAAGAGAGAAATCAAGGGGTAATCGCTGGAGGTAAGTTTCTTGACTCAAAAACATGATTTTATGCTAGAATCAACACCAAAATTCATGAAATTGGGTAGAATATGTGAAGAACTAGGGCTTAAATTATCAAAACAATTTTTTGGATTTTGGAAGGTCATTCAAACTCCGATTCTGATAAATTTTAAATGCACGGACTCGTGGCGAGATGAGGAATCCATTGGTATGATTTTCAAAATTTTTTAAGAAGTGGGCCTGGGGCTCGGGTTTTACCAACTTCGTGAATTGTTGCATTTTTTGAGTAATTTTGATTGGGTTATGTTTCTTTGACCTGTATTTATGTATTTTCTGTGGTTTTGACTAGATTCGATGCACAGAGCGGAAATTCGAAGGGAAAAGGCATCGCGGACGAGTCCACTGCCAGTTAGAGGTGAGTAGTTAGTGTATATGATAGCCTGAGTGTTTGAAACCCCGACTTATCACATTGTGACACTATTTAGGGCGTGACTCGCACCCAATGGCAGGTGCGAGATTAGTTATGACTAGGGGATTGAGACTTGGTGCATCCCGAATAAGAATATTATTATATTAGCGGTTGAAACGCATACTTTGTTAAGTATATGTGAGCTATAAGCCATGTTTGGGGCCTTGTGCCAACCTGTAGTATTGTAAAGACACGACCGGTTGTTTTAAGCTCTGGCACGTCATTCAGCAGATTGAGGCCATGAACAGCTTCATCTCATGTATATTGACTTGTGCGTATGGTTAGAATTAAAATTCAGGAAGTTTGGAGTCAAATCTAAATGGAAATTCTCATTTTGAAAGCTTAAAGTTGAAGAAATGAACTAGGATTGGAATTTTGAGTAAATGACCTCGGAATTGGGATCTGAAAGTTCCAGCATGCTTGTATGATGATTTTGAACTTGGGCGTATATCCGGATTGGGTGTTTGATAACCCGTGAGCATTTCTGCGTATATGGTGGAAGTTAGTATTTTAGAAGAATTTCATAAATTTGGGTTGGAAGGCATTATAGAGTTATAGATGTCCGTTTGGGAGTCCGAGTCTGGGAATAGATCCGTATGGTAATTTTGGAGTTGGGAACGCGATCAGAAGTGAATTCGGATGTCCGGAGGTCATTTTGAAGTAAATTGGCTAAATATAGGAATTTGAAGGTTTATGAGAAAATTCGAGCGGAAGTGAAATTTTGATATCGGGGTCGGAATGTGATTCCGAAAGTTGGTACGAGTTCGTAATGTCGAATGTGACTTGTGTGAAAACTTTGAGTCAATTCGGATCGATTTTGGTAGGAAATGGGACAATTAATCTCTTTAAGGAAAGCTTAAGTTGTAAAAGTCAACCCAACGTTGACTTATTAGTTAGAGGGCTTGGAACTGAATTCCGATGATTCAGTTAGTTTCGAGGGATGATTTAAGACTTATGAGCGCAATCGGAAGTAATTTTGGAGGTCCGGTGAAGAAGTTAGCCTATTTTGGCGAACTTGGAATTTTGGCGGAATCCGATCAATAGGTGATATTTTGATCCGAGAGTCAAAATGGAATTTAGACAGTTGAAGTAGCTTCGTTAGGCGATTTTGTATATGTCTGCAAATTTTCAGGTCATTCGGACATCGTTTGGTCGGGTTTTTGATCGAATGTGAATTTTGAAAGTTTAAGCTTAAGTTTGAATCGAATTCTAGGATTTTGGTGATTTTTCATGTTTAATGTAGCATTTTTATTATCCGAGCAAGTTTAAATGAAGTATTAGGTTGATTTTGTGTTTTTGGTTGAGGTTCCGCGGGCCTCGGGGTGATTTCGGATGCCTAACGGGCACTTTTGGTTTTGGAAAAAGCTGCTGAAATGCAGCAGATTTTCAGCGCTAGTAGGCTACTTTGGGAGCTCATATCTTGTAATATATAAGGAATCACAAAAAATGAAAAACATGAAAGTTGTAGACCTTCGTGTCTAATTTCCAGAAAGCTAAATAACTTGTAATTTGGACATCTGTACTAGAAGTTATGATCGACAGAAAATGACTACTGGAGCAATAGGATGTACAACTTGTATAGCGCAGGTGAAAGGTACAACTCGACGAAGCACGGGCAGATTCTTTATTACACGAAATTGGTTTATTTCTTTCATTTATTTCATTTGGTTTGGATGATTTTGGAGAGCTTCAAGAGGGAATTTTTATCATAAATGTGAAGGTAAGTTATCCCCACCTATTTTGAGTTAAGTACATCAATTATGTATGGAATTGGGCATGAAACTTGTAGAAAAATTGGGGATTTAAGCCTAGGGATTTGAAAATAAGATTTGGTGATATGAGGGGTCAAATAAACTCCAATTTTGATGAACTTTATATGTACATACTCGTGGCGAGGCGAGCATTCTCAAAATATGTGTTTCATAATTTTTCGAGAAGCAGGCCCGGGGCTCGGGATTTGGCAACTTTGTGTTTTTGGGTGTTTTTCGAGTCCTTTCGATTGGGTTATGATTCATTAGCCTATTTTGATGTATTCTTATTGGTTTTGATCAGATTAGGCACCCGAGGAGGTCGATTTGCGAGGAAAACATAAGGCAAGCTAGGATATTTGGCCGGATCGAGGAGAGTGGTGGTAGTAAATGATGTACAGAGGGTTTGAAACCCCGTACTTGCACTATACAGTGCTATGCATAGATGAAACATGCGTCATGTGACGAGCGTGGTGGAATTGTGACTGGGGATTTGGACTTGGTCCTTCCCAATTTGATAGTTTATTGTGTATCAGGACTGAGATTGAGCTTATGATTGTGTAATTAGGCTAGTAGCCATGTTTGGGGCCTTGTGCCAATCTGTAGAGTATTAGGGAAGCCTGTAGAGCTAGGTGACCCTTGTATCATGCGAGATACATACACTCAGCCGTAATTATAGCTGTATGGCATATCATGAGCCAGTACTAGAAGTGTACTTTGAGAGAGACTGCCTAGGGTGGGATTCCCTGTTCTAGCTGAGTGGGCCTGAGAGGCCAAGTCTATATTCACTGAGATAGGGTCGAGGACCCACTATGAGATATTATATATATCTATAATGGATCGGGCTGCACGCCGCAGCACTATATGTATTGGATCGGATTGCACGCTGCAGTAATATACAAGTGGATCGGACTACACGCCGTAGGACTATACATGTGGATCGGACTGCACGCCGCAGTATTATTGCGCTTGGGATGTAGGAGCCCCTTCGAAGTCTGCACACATTCCCAGTGAGCGCTGCTATATATTGTTGGATCGGACTGCACACCGCAGTGATATATGTGTGGATCGGACTGCACGCCGTAGTATCATAGCGCTTGGGCTGAGAGAGCCCCTCCGAAGTCTGTATACACCCCCAGTGAGTGTCGTCAACGTTAAATGGAGCGGGCTGCATGCCGTAGCATTATATATATTGGAGCGGGCTGCACGTCGCAGCGTTATATATATTGGAGCGGACTGTTTATAGTGGAGCGGGTTGCACGCCGCAGTGTTATATATATTGGAGCGGGCTGCACGCCGTAGCATTATACATATATATACATATATATTGGAGCGGGCTACACACCGTAGCATTATACATATATATACATATATATCGGATCGGGCTGCACGCCGCAATAGTATGAATGAGGACTAGGTCAGTGTGGGATCGTTGTGAGATAGATGTGGACTGGAAATGGGATTATTCACTGTAGAGATGACTTACCAGTGAGGTTACCCCCTTAGAACTGTTTAGTGACAGTACAGGTGTTCTTACTTTCAGTTGTTATTTATTATTATTACTCACTGAGTTGAAATATACTCGCCCCACTCCCCTGCACTTTTTGTGCAGATCCACAGGTTCAGGAGGGCAGTTGAGCTATCGCAACTGCTTCATTACTACTATCCAGAGGAGACTTCGAGGTAGCTGCCGACGTCCGCATGACCTGATCTCTCTCTCTCTCTCTATCATTTTGTATTTTACTATTCTGCCTAGACTTGGATTGTATAGTATATTTTCCATATGTAGAGGCTCAGACTTGTGACACCGAGATTATTGGGGCTGTATTTGTGTATTTCGTTTCCACACTTCTCGTTTTGTCATGAAAACAAGCTAATAACGCTAATTGATCAGTAGTAATTACTTACTAGTTGGTAAATTGGATAACATGGTTGGGCTTACCTAGCAATATGTTGGGTACCATCACGACCGGGGTTGGGTCGTGACAAGTTGGTATCAGAGCCTAGGTTATTAGATCTCGCGAGTCTTGAGTTGGTTGGTAGAGTCACGTGGATCGGTATGAGGACGCCTGTGCTTATCCTCAGGAGGCTGCAAACCATTTACGAAAGCTTCAAATTCTTCAAATTCTTATCGTGCGTACTTGATTCAGCTTGAGGAATGACTCTTGGAATTCCTTCTGCACATTGGTGTGCGCACTCGAGTGCTTAGTGATATATTTGCCTTGATGGCTTATGATTTCTCAATCGAGGGGCAAGATATAATCTCTGTGAGTTCATGTTGGGCCAGTCTGGAGGACTTGAGGCCAGATCTTTGTCTATGACTTGGGCACCAAGGTGCTAATTTCGCGTGCCGGTATTATGAAATTCATATGATCAGTATTGTCCCTAATTGTGGGAATGGCGGTTTGATAATGGGTGAGTTGATAGGTGTTTGACTCTTATTATGATTCATTGAATATCATTTAACTATGGGCGTGGTGAATATGTTCACTCCTCTCAGTGGAAATGTAAAGTGCACTACGTGTGGTAGTATGAGTTCAGACTTAAGAAGACTGAATTGGTTGTGCTATGAGTATTGTGGTGAAAGGTATTTTACATATGTTATGATTTGAGCAGGTGCATTGCATGTTAATGTACTAATTTTGATAATATAAAATTCATGTAGTATTGAGATTTATGTTGTTGGTATGCATTGTGATGTCTTGTCGAGTTGCGGGTGTATTGTCAGGATGGTTTTGGTGATTCTCTGGCAGGTGGATAGGCCAACTTACAAAGGAAACTCTATCGAAATTTTTCAGAAAAATTTGGGACTTAGAAAAGAATGTTCGGTGTATAGAAAGGGAATATAGCTAATTGTATCTATATGTGATCATGTTCTGCGATGTCAAAGTTGTAACAAGGCACGAGTGGTTCTGTTCAACAAGACAGTTGAATTATAACTGAATAAGGGTGAATAAATTCCGAGAATAGTCTTGCGGTGTTCAAGATTTTTGCTTGTAACAGTCAGGTGTCGTAAGACTGGGTATGTGGCTAAACACGGTGGTTTCGTTAGAAGAGATCAAGACTTGTGTTATATTATGTAAATGATAGGATTCTGTATATCCATATTGAAAGGTAATGGAAACAAATTCAAAAATCGCGGGAAGTTCATCAAAATAAAGTATTGTAGAAGGTGGTACTCTGGGAAACATTTGAGAGAGTATTCAGTGGCCTGTGAGCCTTAGACCGTGTGGTCTTGTGTATGTGTCTCGTGTAGTAACCTGAGTTGAGGTATTGTGATCCTTCAGTAAAGGAGAATATTAAATTAAAGATGATAATAAACTAGAATAGTATGAAAAGGACACGAGTAACTCCCAGTATGTGTTCGAAGTAATAAGTCTTGCAGATATGGTGCAACAAAGCTCTTGAGTGCTGGCAGTTGCGTAGCTCGATGTGGGTAAAAGGACTCAGTCCTGACAGTTAAACTTATGCAATGAATGGGAAGAAAGAGTTGTGATGTGTTTTACCGTGGTTGGAAAAGGAGTATATTTCCTATCGGTATGCGAAGCATGGAATGTGTAACGACTTTTCTTCTATATGGGATCATAAAAGTCCTTGACTAGTTGAGTGCATCAATGTTTGCGGCGTAGGAGAGGGATAGAAATTTTCCATGTATCGTGGTGTAGTATGGTACATGCGATGTGTTATGGAAAGTTGATAACGGCATGTTCAAGGTTTTGAGATCAGTTCATATTATATGGAAGTCATTAAAATTCTCAAGCAGTGTGGGCGGCTGCAGTTAATTTGAGAATCAATCTTTCTAGTGATTTGGCAGAGTATATGGTCAAAAGGGCAAGGTAATGTAAACTGATAATATCTAGTGGTATTGTGGTATCCTCTTATTGGACTTACGGTGATGATTGAGTTGTTGATGACATAGGAAAATTTCTGAATGGCTTTCGTGGTATGAATGGATGCTTGATGTATGTTATGTATTCGTACGGTGGAGTGTGGAATCGGGCATAGTGATTCATGTGTTATATATGTGTTGGAGACTAGAAGTTCTCGCAATCCGCCTACGAGTGGTGGTATATCGTGTGTATCAGCACTGTTTAGCGGTTATTGGAAATTGGAAGCCTTAGTGGCTCTCTCATTACTTGATATGATGAATTTGAATAATGATATATGATTGCAGACTGGTTGTCATAAGTCAGGTTGTCTAGACTAATGTGATATGGACTATGTCAGAAAAATGTCACAAACTGCGTGGCAGAGTGCATCTGATCATGCTCCAGCAGGGTAGATGTACCCTAGGGCCAGCGGACGGCTGGTAGGTATTGCTTTGTCAGTTGGGCCTTCGTGGCGGATGTTAGTGTAGAGGTAGCTACCATTGATTCAGTTCCAGTATTGAGGAACTTTGTCGGATGTGTTTCATGTGGCCGAGCTTGAGGCTATATATATGTTTGTTGCAATGAGCAACTTGACTCGATGTGCATTTCCTTTTGCTAGATTTATGCGTGGATCGGGTGGTACGCTGCCACAGGTATAGTATCTGGAGCGGGTGGCATGCCGCCAAATGTATGGTATCAGGATCGGGTGGCATGCCGCCACAGGTATGGTATCAGGATCGGGTGGCACGCCGCCACATGTATGGTATCAGGATCGGGTGGCACGCTGCCACAGGTATGGTATCTGGATCGGGTGGCACGCTGCCACGGGTATGTTATTGGAACGAGTTGCACGCCGCAACCGTGTGATGTGGAAAATATAGCTTCCTATATGTTACCTTGTATACAATATTTCCTAGCTTTCGAGGAATAGTCTGTATTGGGTATCGCTCGGGCAATAGCACATCGGTTGTGTCTTTTTAGGATTTGATAGCATATATCAATTGTATCACCGCATGTGTGATTGATTGCTTGAGTTCAGACCTAAATATGTGTGTGGCTGACCGTTTTGAGCATGGTGACTTGAGGTGCTTCATGAGTAATAGTGTTTGGATAGAATCATGAGTTGTGGCAAGGCCACGTGATGTTATGACCTTTCGAGGAGGATTCAGATACTCTAATTCTATGATGTGAGACGAGATCTCGGTTATGTGTTGTGATGGTATTGAGGAATTTGAATTACAGCTCTTTTGTGTGAGTCAGTTGTCATGATTCGAGTGTGTTCAGATCATTTCTTATTGGATCATGTGTTGTGCTCGTCGTGGCTTAGGCCGATGATGAGGTGTCCTATTACCAGTGTGCTATGTTATAATCGAAATGATCGTTAGAGTCATTAATGAGTGCGAACATACGTGATTTCAGCTAGATAGAAAGGTAATATCGAGGTTTGGCTCCAAAATCCGTTATAATATCAGTCAAAAGAGAAATGGCTTCATAAATGGTTGATCTGAGGAATTATTATGGTTTAGCGCGTGTTTTATTTATCGTTTGGTAGTATATGAAAGTGTTAGAATAAGACTTCAACTAATAAGAGGTTTCCATCGGTATTTGGGTGTTGTAGGCAACTGCGATAAATAAAGAATGTTATTGTGGTCATATGAGTAAAATGCAAAGTGTGAATTCAACAAAGTTATGCATTAATGTTTGGGTACAACGTGTGGAGATTGATATGGTGGTCAAATGATGGAAACAAACTTGGCAGGAAATTCAAGATGTTGGAATTTGGCCTAATGGCTTATTCGTTTGAATAAAGTATTTTATCTACAGATATAGCTAATGTGCTCAACTCAGTAGTGGTACGGTCGAGGACGAATGTATGTTTAAGTGGGGGAGATTGTAACGACACGACCGGTCGTTTTAAGCTCCAGTGCGTCATTCAGCAGATTGAGGCCATGAACAGCTTCATCTCATGTATATTGACTTGTGTGTATGGTCATAATTAAAATTCAGGAAGTTTGGAGTCAAATCTAAATGGAAATTCTCATTTTGAAAGCTTAAAGTTGAAGAAATGAACTAGGATTGGAATTTTTGAGTAAATGACCTCGAAATTGGGATTTGAAAGTTCCATCATGCTTGTATGATGATTTTGAACTTGGGCGTATGTCTGGATTTGGTTTTTGATAACCCGTGAGCATTTCGGCGTATATGGTGGAAGTTAGTATTTTACAAGAATTTCATAAATTTGGGTTGGAAGGCATTATAGAGTTATAGATGTCCGTTTGGGATTCTGAGTCTAGGAATAGATCCGTATGGTGATTTTGGAGTTGGGAACGTGATCGGAAGTGAATTCGAATGTCCGGATGTCATTTTGAAGTCATTTGGCTAAATATAGGACTTTGAAGGTTTATGAGAAAATTTGACCGGAAGTGAAAATATTAATATCGGGGTCGGAATGCGATTTCGAAAGTTGGTACAAGTCCGCAATATCGAATGCGACTTGTGTGAAAACTTTGAGTTAATTCGGATCAATTTTGGTAGGAAATGGGACAATTAATCTCTTTAAGGAAAGCGTAAGTTGGAAAAGTCAACCCAACATTGACTTATGAGTTAGAGGGCTCAGAACTGAATTCCGATGATTCGGTTAGTATCGGGGAATGATTTAAGACTTAGGAGCACAATCGGAAGTAATTTTGGAGGTCCGGTGAAGAAGTTAACCTATTTTGGCGAAGTTGGAATTTTGGCAGAATCCGGTCAATAGGTGATATTTTGATCCGGTAGTCAAAATGGAATTCTGACAATTGCAGTATTTTTGTTAGGTGATATTGGATATGTCTGCAAATGTTTAGGTCATTCGGGCATCGTTTGTTCGGGTTTGTGATCGAATGTGAATTTTGAAAGTTTAAGGTTAAGTTTGAATCGAATTCTAGGATTTTGGTGATTTTTCATGTTTAAGGTAGCGTTTTTATTATACGAGCAAGTTTAAATGAAGTATTAGGTTGAGTTTGTGTTTTTGGTTGAGGTCCCGAGGGCCTCGGGGTGATTTCGGATGCCTAACGGGCATTTTTGGTTTTGGAAAAAGCTGCTGAAATGCAGCAGATTTTCAGCGCTAGCAGGCTACTTTGGGAGCTCATATCTTGTAATATATAAGGAATCACAAAAAATGAAAAACGTGAAAGTTGTAGACCTTCGTGTCTATTTTCCAGAAAGCTAAAGAACTCATAATTTGGACATTTGTACAAGAAGTTATGATCGATGGAATATGACTGCTGGAACAATAGGAAGTACAACTTGTATAGCGCAGGTGCAAGGTACAACTCGACGAACCACGGGCAGATTCTTTATTAAATGCAATTGGTTTATTTCTTTCATTTATTTCATTTGGTTTGGATAATTTTGGAGAGCTTCGAGAGGGGATTTTCATAAATGTGAAGGTAAGTTATCCCCACCTATTTTGAGTTAAGTACATCAATTATGTAAGGAATTGGGCATGAAAATTGTAGAAAAATTGAGGATTTAAGCCTAGGGATTTGAAAATAAGATTTGGTGATTTGAGGGGTCAAATAAACTTCGATTTTGATGAACTTTATATGTACGGACTCGTGGCGAGGCTAGGATTCTGAAAATATGAGTTTCATAATTTTTCGAGAAGCTGGCCCGGGGCTCGGGTTTTGGCAACTTCGTGTTTTTGGGTGTTTTTCAAGTCCTTTCGATTGGGTTGTGATTGATTAGCCTATATTGAGGTATTCTTATTGGTTTTAATCAGATTACGCCCCCAAGGAGGTCGATTTGCGAGGAAAATGCAAGGCGAGCTAGGACTTTTGGCCGGTTCGAGGTGAGTGGTGGTAGTAAATGATGTATTGAGGGGTTGAAACCCCGTACTTGCACTATACAGTGCTATGATGAGATGAAACACGCGTCATGTGATGGGCGTGGTTGTATTGTGACTGGGGATGTGGACTTGGTCCTTCCCAATTGATAGTTTATTTTGTATCATGACTGAGACTGAGCTTATAACTGTGTAATTGGGCTAGTAGCCATATTTGGGGCCTTGTGCAGATCTGTAGAGTATTAGGGAAGCTTGTAGAGCTAGGTGACCCTTATATCATGTGAGATACATACACTCAGCCGTAATTATAGTTGTATAGAATATCATGAGCCAGTACTAAATGTGTACTTTGAGAGAGACTACCTAGGGTGGGATTCCCTGTTCTAGCTGAGTGGGCTTGAGAGGCCAAGTCTATATTGACGGAGATAGGGTCGAGGACCCACTATGAGATATTATATATATCTATATTGGATCGGGCTGCACGCCGCAGCAATATATGGATTGGATCGGACTGCATGCCGCAGTAATATACTTGTGGACCGGACTGCACGCCGCAGGACTATATATATGGATCGGACTGCACATCGCAGTATTATTGAGCTTGGGTTGTAGGAGCCCCTTCGGAGTCTACACACATTCCCGGTAAGTGCTGCTATATATTGTTGGATCGGGCTGCACGCCGCAGCAGTATATATATATATATATATATATATATATATATATATATATATATATATATTGGATCGGACTGCACGCCGCAGTGATATATGTATGGATCGGACTGCACGTTGCAATATCATAGCGCCTGGGCCGAGGGAGCCCCTTTGAAGTCTGTATACACCCCCAGTGAGCTTCGTCGACGTTAAATGGAGCAGGCTGCACGCTGCAGCGTTATATATATTGGAGCGGGCTGCACGCCGTAGTGTTATATATATTGGAGCGGGCTGCACCCCGCAGCGTTTTATATATTAGAGCGGGCTGCACGCCGCTGCATTATACATATATATACATATATATTGGAGCGGGTTGCATGCCACAGCATTACACATATATATCGGATCAGGCTGCACACCACAATAGTTTGAATGAGGACTAGGTCAGTGTGGGACCGTTGTGAGACAGATGTGGACTGGAAATGGGATTATTCACTGTAGAGATGACTTACCAGTGAGGTTACCCCCTTAGAACTATTTTGTGACAGTACATGTGTTCTTACTTTCAGTTGTTATTTATTATTATTACTCACTGAGTTGAAATATACTCACCCCACTCCCCTGCTCTTTTTGTGCAGATCCAAAGGTTCAGGAGGGCGGTTGAGCTATCGCTACTGCTTCATTATTACTACCCTGAGGAGACTTCGAGGTAGTTGCCGACGTCCGCAGGACCTGATCTCTCCCTCTCTATCATTTTGTCTTTTACTATTCTGCCTAGACTTGGATTGTATAGGATATTTTCCATAAGTAGAGGCTCAGACTTGTGACACCGAGATCATTGGGGCTGTATTTGTGTATTTCATTTCCACACTTCTCGTATTATCATAAAAACAAGCTAGTAACGCTAATTGATCAGTAGTAATTAATAACTGGTTGGTAAATTGGATAGCATGGTCGGGCTTGCCTAGCAATGTGTTGGGCGCCATCACGACCGGGGTTTGGGTCGTGACAAGTATCCTTAGGGGATAGATATCTATGTGATAGCATGATTTGTAAAATCAGTGATCTCAGTCCTGGCTTGAAATCACTATTATGAAATGCTAAGTCACATGTTCTTGGAAAATTAAATAAAATTAAAGTATTTTTTTCATTGTTAATGAACTGGAACCTGGTAATAAATAAATTGAACTGTTGTGTGACTCATATGCATGTTGTGGACTGAGTATGGACCGGCTGCACACCGCAGTGGATGATATGAATATTGCGCTTGGGCTGAAGGAGCCCCCCCCCCCCCTCTGGAGTCTGTACACACCCCTAATGAGCGTCGTCGATGTTAAACGGATCGGCTTACACGTCGTAGCGGTCATGTTCATTGCATTGCATTCTTGTTTGTAAATTACTTATGTTAATTGTGGTTGCTATTGTTGTTAGTTTGTGGTAGGTATCAGACTGTAGTTTTAGCTTTGCTCTATGGTATTCTATGGATTTCCTGCTTTCAGCTATTTTATATGTTTTTTACTCATTGAGTACTTAGTACTCACCCCTACTCCATGCACCTTTGTGTGCGGATTTAGGTACACTGGAGGTTTAGCTTAGCAATCGTGTTTCCAGAGTTATCAGAGTCGTTGAGGTAGCTGCTTGACATTCGCAGGACCTGGCTCTCTTCGTATTCCAGTTTTATTTTCTATATACTTCCAGACTTGAGTATTTTGTTCAGTATTCCTATTACTATTCATTTTTTGCTTAGAGGCTCTAGACTCGTGACCCCAAATCTTTTGGGAGTGTTATTTTCGATGTTCGCACTTCTCAGTATTTGATTCTACTATTATTATTTGAGTATTATTATTAACTCTCATATTCTTGTTGAATTCTTCCTTTTGAGACTAGTCTTTAAAGGTGAAATACAGTTGTTTGGTCTAGCTTTCCTAGCTTTAGGTTGGGCGCCATCATGACCGAGTTTGGGTCGTGACAAGTTGGTATCAAAGCCAGGTTACTAGGCCTCGCGAGTCGTGAGCCGGTTTGGCAGGCTCTCGATGATCGGTACGTAGACGTCCGTATCTATCCTCGGGAGGCTATAGAACTTTTAGGAAACACTTCACTTTCTTGGAATTCTTATCGTGCGTATTTGATTCAGCTTGAGAAATAACTCTTGAAATTTCTTCCACACGTTTGTATGCGCACGTAAGCATTCAGTAATACATCTGCATCAATGGCTTGTGATTCCCCGATCGAGGGGCGAGAGGTAATCTCTGTGACTTCATGTTGGGCCAATCAGAAGGGATCGAGGCTGAATCTTTTCCTATGGCATGAGCACCAAAGTGCTAATTATGTGAGCAAGTTCTTGAACTAATGTGATCTTTGTAGTGACAAAGAAGTTTGTGGGATAATAGATGAACTGTTAAGCGATTCGTTCCTATTGCGATCTATAGTGTACCCCAATTTGTGGGCGCGTGAAGAATAGTGTCGTGCAATACGTTATGAGTTTAGACTCAGAAAGACTAAATTGGCGATATTTTATATGTGTTATGATTCAAATAAGTGCAACGCATGTGCCTGTATCAGTTTTGATAATGTAGTACAGGTAGTATTGAGATTTAATGTTGTTTATGTACATTGTGATGTTTTGTTAAGTTGTAGCCGTGATGTTTGGATGGTTTTAGTGATTCTCTGGCAGGTAGATAGGCTCAATTACAAAGGAAACTCTACCGAAATGTTTTTGAAAAATTTGGGACTTAGTAAAAATTTGGACACCTAGAGAATAGGCTTAACTGTTATGTGGCTGAATGCAAGAAATGGGCAGAAGGGTTAAAATTTCTGATGGTCCGTGTCTCCACGGGCGTGTGAAAGAGTGAGTTTAATCTCACCATGGTATTACAACAACAATAGGCTATATATATATATATATATATGTATATATATATATATATATATATATATATATATATATATATATATATATATATATATATGTTGGAGAGGTTGCCGTTGATTAGCTGGTTGCATGATTATGTGCTATGTTGGTTCTGTCTCAAAGTATACTAGCGAACCAGTTTTGATTGCAGAAATTGAGCCGAGAATGGCACGAGTGAAGGAAATTTTTTGACAAGATATTAAGAGATCGGAGGAGTAAGAAGGAAGTTTCGATGGTTAAGATAAATTAGCATCGTCTTAGTGTCACCTGAGAGCAGTATTATGTCCTGGTTAATGATTCGCGATTGCTCTTTAGCGTTAGTGTGACCGGTGGTTTGGAGGTGCGCTCCAGATATTGTTGTGGTAGATTGTGGGAGTGTGTTCCACCGGAAGATTTTATAAGTGTGACATGTGATCACTCGATTAATTAAAGATGTAAACCAAGTATGAAGTTTGAGATGATGTCGTTAATTAAAGATTGATGCTTGGAGGGCACTCGACATGTTGGGTTATGAACTGAGGAGGATTACTCCAATTATGATGGTTGTTCTTGTGCTATATGAAGAAAATGGTAGTTATATGGACATTTGAAAGGTTATTAGACTAGTTTAGTGTTACTAGAATCGGCTTGAAGTAGGTGGATAGATTTAATGTGAATAATGGCTCTATATCAGGACAGATATGTGCATTGTTGTAATGCGGTTCTCGTGGAGGAGTAGTTAGGTTGATGTTTTGTCACGACCCCAATCCCGATCATGATGGCGCCCAACACAACTGCTAGGCAAGCCTGACCATTTCCACTCTCATCCCGATCATGAAGCTCAACTCAATTACTTGAATATTATTATCAACAATAAAGCTAGGATCTTAACGAATTGATAGAAGCTAAATTGAAAACTTTCCCAAAGACCTAGGGTCACGAGTCCAGAGCCTCTAAACATAAACTGGATAGTAATATAAATACAGATCAAAATACTCAATTCTGGGAGTATATATGGAAATAACTGAAATAAACAGAGAATCTAGGGCCTGCGAATGCCATTAGCTACCTCAACAACTTGAATAGACTCTGAAGTAAGCTGGAATGCTCGTCTAACCCTCCTCTGTACCTGGATCTACACACAAAGGTGCAGGGAGTAGGGGTGAGTACTAAGTACTCAGTGAGTAAAAAGTATATAAAATAGATGAAAGCAGGAAATCCACAGAATACCACAGAGCAAAGATAAAACTACAGTTCAATACCTACCACGAACTAACAACAATAGCAAATCACAAATAGCACATGTAATTTACAAACAAGAATGCAATGCACATGACCGCTACAGCGCGTAGCCCGATCTGTTTAACGTCGACAGTGCACACTGAGGGTGTGTACAGACTCTGGAGGGGCTCCTTCAGCCCAAGCATAATATTCATATCATCCACTGCAGCGTGCATCCCGATCCATACTCAGTCATAATATTCACTGCAGTGTGCAGCCCGATCCATACTCAGTCCACAATATGCATATGAGTCACATAACAGTTTTAATTTATTTTTTCCAATTTACAATTCATTAAAAAGAATATACTTTAATTATTTACTTTCAGCAAAAGTGACTTAGCAGTTCATAATAGTGATTAAAAATAGGACTGAGATCAATGATTTTACAAATCATGCTATCACAATTATATTCATCCTCTAAGGATGCTACAAGTCGGCACGAGGCCCCAAACATGGCAATAAGCCCACATATATACTTGACATAGGGTGCGTTTCAACCGCCAATATAATATTATTCATATTCGGGATGGACCAAGTCTCAATCCCCAGTCTTAACCAATCCCGCACCTGCCATGGGATGCGAGTCACGCCTTACTAGCATCACAATGTGCTAAATCGAGGTTTCAAACCCTCAGGCTACCATATACACTAACTACTCACCTATGACCGGCTGTGGACTCGTCCGCGATGCCTTTTCCCTTTGAATTTGCCGCCTTGAACATCAAATCTACTCAAAACCATAGCGAATACATAAATATGGGTCAAAAAAACATAACCCAATCAAAATTACTCGAAAAGTATAACAATTCACGAAGTTGGTAAAACCCGAGCCCTAGGCCCACTTCTCAAAAAATTCTGAAAATCATACGAATGGATTCCTCGTCTTACCACGAGTCTGTACATATAAAGAACACCAAAATCGGAGTCTGTTTGACCCCTCAAATTCCAACTTTACACCTTCTTAGGTTTCAAGCCCAAACCTCCATTTTTAACCCTTAAATCCTTGGTTTTTCAGTGTTTAATCTATGTTTTTACATCATAAAAACATAATCTGAGTCTAAGAACTCCTACCTAATGAAATCCCACGAATTATCTCTAACAAAATCACCTCAGAAGCTTCCTCCCGTTCCAAAATTGGAAGAAAACTCGATCTGCTCATTATAGGTTTATTGTTCACGTGTTTTACTGCTCCCAATGGATTCCTTGTGAAATTCTAATGAATTTAGGCTTTTTAATCATTCAATTTTACCTTATAATGAAGGAGATATGTAGGTTTTAAGATTTGCAAATTTTAATACGCCGTCAGGGGCAATTTCATTATTAATCTAAAAATTTGGGCAATTTCTCAAGATGTCTCATGCCTCACCCAGCGCAATGCATCACTACGGGACATATCTGACAAAGAAACATCAACCTAACTACTCTTCCACGAGGACCGCGTTACAAAAATGCACACATCTGGCCGAATATAGAGCCATTATTCAAATTTAATCTATCCACAAACTTTATGCTGATTCTGATCACACGGAACTAGTCTAATAACTTTTCAAAGGTCCATAATAACTCCCATTTTCTTCATAGAACACAAGAACAACCATCATAATCTGAGTAATCCTCCCTAGTTCACAACCCAATAGGCCAAGTGCCCTCCAGGCATGAATTCCTCAATTTAACGACACTATCACAACCCTCATATTTGGTTTACATCGTTAATCTATCAAGTGACTGCATGTCAAAATTATATAATATTCCAGTGGGTCACACTCGCAAAACCTACCGCAACAATATTTGGGGTGTACCTCCAAACCACCGGTCTCACTAACACTGAAGATCGGTCAAGAATCATTAACCCGGACACAACATCGCTCTCAGGTGATGATAAGACAATACGAATTTATCTTAACCATCGAAACTTCCTTCCTGCTAATCCGATCTCATGACGTCTTGTCTAAAATTTCCTTCACTCGTGTCATTCACGATCCAATTTCCACAACCAGAACTGATTCACCAGCCTGCGTCAAATCAGAACTAACATAGTACAAAGCCACACAATCCGCTAAACAGTAGCAAGCTCCCCAACTTGGCTCGAAGCCATATATCACAACACACTATATTCATAACGCATATGCTCCATTGCTGTCGTAATACCATAGTGAGATTAAACTCACTCTTTCACAAGCTTATGGAGACACAAATCATCAGAAATTTTAACTCTTCTGCCTTTTCTTGCATTCGCTCACGCAATAGTTAAGCATACTCTCTAGGCGACCAAATTTTTACTAAGTCCCAAATTTTTCAAAAATTTCGGCAAAGTTTCCTTTATAATTGGGCCTATCCACCTGCCAGAGAATCACCAAAACTATCCGAACCTCACGGCTACAACTTTAAAAAGCATCACAATGTATATCAACAACACTAAATCTCAATACTACATGTATTACATTATCAAAATTGATACAGGAACATGCGTTGCACTTATTTGGATCATAACACATATAAAATACTGCCAATTTAGTCTTTCTGAGTCTGAACTCATACCGCCACACGTATTGCACTTAACTTTCCAACTAGGAGATACGACAATATTCTTCACGCGCCTACAACTTGGGGTTACACAACAGATCACAATTGGAAATGAATCGCTTAACAGTTCATCTATTATCCCACAGACTTCTTTGTCACTACCAAGATCACATAGATACACCTCACAGCACTAACTTACTCATCGCGTGAATATTCGACCGCCATCCCGGCTAATAAGGACATTATCGTACATATAAGTTAAAAGCACTTGCTCGCATAATCAGCACTTTGGTGCTCAAGCTATAGGAAAAGATTCGGTCTCAATTCCTCCAGACTGGACCAACATGAACTCCGGAGATTACATCTCACCCCTCGATCAGGGAATCACAAGCCATCAAGGCAATTATATTACTGAATGCTCGTGTGCGCATACAGACGTGTGGAAGGAATTTCAAGAGTTATTTCTCAAGCTGACTCAAATACACACGATAAGAATTCCAAGAAAGTGAAATGTTTCCTAAAAGTTCTGTAGCCTCCCGAGGATAGACACGAACGTCTACGTACCGATCCGTGAGAGCCTACTAAACCAGCTCATGACTCACGAGGCCTAGTAACCTAGGCTCTGATACCAACTTGTCACGATCCCAATCCCAGTCGTCATGGCGCCCAACACAACTGCTAGGCAAGCCCGACCATTTCCACTCTCATCCCGATCATAAAGCTCAACTCAATTACTTGAATATTATTATAAACAATAAAGCTAGGATATTAACGAATAGATAGAAGCTATATTGAAAAGTTTCCCAAAGACTTAGGGTAACGAGTCTACAGCCTCTAAACATAAACTGGATAGTAATATGAATACTTATCAAAATACTCAAGTATGGGAGTATATATAGAAATAACTGAAATAAAGAGAGAAGCTAGGTCCTGCGAGTGACAGCAGCTACCTCAGCAACTCAAATAGACTCTGAAGTAAGCTGGAATGCTTGTCTAACCCTCATGTGTACCTGGATCTACACACAAAGGTGCAGGGAGTAGGGGTGAGTACTAAGTACTCAGTGAGTAAAAAGTATATAAAATAGCTGAAAGCAGGAAATCCATAGAATACCACAGAGCAAAGCTAAAAATACAGTCTGATACCTACCATGAACTAACAACAACAGCAAATCACAAATAGCACAGGTAATTTACAAACAAGAATGCAATGTAATGCACATGACCGCTACAGCGCGTAGCCCGATCCGTTTAACATCGACTGCGCTAACTTGGAGGTGTGTACAGACTCCGGAGGGGCTCCTTCAGCCCAAGCGCAATATTTATATCATCCACTGCGGCGTGCAGCACGATCCATACTCAATCATAATATTCACTGCGGCGTGCAGCCCGATCCATACTAAGTCCACAATATACATATGAGTCACATAACAGTTTTAATTTATTGTTTCCAATTTACAATTCATTAAAAAGAATATACTTTAATTATTTACTTTGAGCAAAAGTGACTTAGCAGTTCATAATAGTGATTAAAAACCGGACTGAGATCAATGATTTTACAAATCATGCTATCACAGTGATATTCATCCTCTAAGGATGCTACAAGTCGGCACAAGGCCCCAAACATGCCAATAATCCCACATATATACTTGACACAAGGTGTGTTTCAACCGCCAATATAATACTATTCATATTCGCTATGGACCAAGTCTCAATCCCCAGTCTTAACCAATCCCGCACCTGCCATGGGATGCGAGTCACGTCCTACTAGCATCACAATGTGCTAAGCTGGGGTTTCAAACCCTCAGGCTACCATATACAATATCTACTCACCTCTGACCGGCTGTAGACTCATCCGCGATGTATTTTCCCTTCGAATAAGCCGCCTCTAGCATCGAATCTACTCAAAACCACAGCGAATACATAAATATGGGTCAAAGAAACATAACACAATCAAAATTACTCGAAAAGTATAACAATTCACGAAGTTGGTAAAACCCGAGCCCCGGGCCCACTTCTCAAAAAATTCTGAAAATCATACCAACAGATTCCCTCTCTCTCCACGAGTCCGTATATATAAAGAACACCAATATCGGAGTCCATTTGACCCCTCAAATTCCAACTTTACACCTTCTTAGGTTTCAAGCCCTAACCTCCATTTTTACCCCTTAAATCCTTGGTTTTTCATTGTTTAATCTATGTTTTTACATAATAAAAATATAATATGAGTCTAAGAACTCTTACCTGATGAAATCCCATGAATTATCTCTAAAACAATTGCCTCAGAAGCTTCCCCCCGTTCCAAAATTGGAAGAAAACTCGATCTGCTCATTATAGGTTTATTGTTCATGCGTTTAACTGCTCCCAATGGATTCCTTGTGAAATGCTAATGAATTTACGCTTTTGAATAACTCAATTTGATCATATAATGAAGGAGATATGTTGGTTTTAAGATTTTCAAATAGTGTAGGTTTTTAATACGCCGTCGGGAGCAATTTCGTTATTAACCTAAAAATCTGGGCAACCTTAGTAAAATGGCCATAAAATCCTCATACGATGTCCAAATTCGATGATTCTTTTTGCTACGGGTCTTTAATTACGATAAGGATCTAATGCTTTATTCAAAACAGTAATCAGAGCTCATTTGTTCAATATGGTACCCCTTTATGTCCAAAGATACGACGTTAAACATCAAATAAGAGCGTGATCACAACCGGAAACACACCCGAGGCCCCCGGGACCTCAAAAAAAGGCACCAACATATCCCAAAACATCATCCAAACTTTTTTCAATCATCAAAACAAACCTAACAACACTAAAATCATCAATTCACATCGGATTCAAGCCTAAGTTTCACTAAAACTTTCGAAACTAGCATTTGATCTACAACCCGACCTAAACACCTCCTATTTATCTGAAATTATGTACGCATATTCAAAATTACCTAACGAAGCTACTGTAACTCTCGGAATTCCATTTCGAGCCCCGGATCAAAATCTCGCCTACCATCCAAAATTTGCCGAAATTCAACCTTAGCCAATTCAAGCATAAATCTACACCGGACCTCCTAATTCAATTCTGATTGCTCTCATAAGTCATAAATAATCCCCCAAAACTAGTCGACTCATAATAAATGCGTTATGAGCTTCCTAACTCATCGATCAATACTCAGTTGACTTTTCCAAACTAACCTTCCCATAAAGAGGTTTATTGCCTCATTTTTAATCGGATTCTATCCGATTTAGTTCCAACTCTCCAAACACATATAAATAAACATATGAAAGTATAAAAATGGAGAAAACGGGGCGGTAATTCCCGTAACGATGAGTCGGGTCATTACACGTTTCTTTGTCAGATATTTCGCGTAGTGATGCATTGCGCAGGGTGAGTCATGAGAAGGCTCGAGAAAATGCTTACATGTTAAGAATCCGCGTAGGAATGATGTTATATGAGCAGCTTCGCTTTTGAAATTCCAATTGTACATCGCACCTCAATTGTGCTTGAGTTTTGTAGTTTATAACGTTAAATACCTCTCATGGATGATATTATGCACTTAGCATGCTTATTACTGATATTCGGTATTTGGTTATAATTAGCAGATTTGGCTCGATGTGCATCTCCTTATATAAGATCTATGTGTAGATCGGGTGGCACACCGCTAGGGGTATGTTATTGTGATGACCCGACCCGTCGTCGCGGGAATTACCACCCTGTTATGTTGTAATTACATGTTTCATGCTTTTATATCAGTGTTAGAGTCTATCGGGGGAGTTAGGAGTGAATTGGATTAAAATTGAGGCATATAGCCTTTTTGGAGGAAACTTGAATAAGGAAAGTCAACCTGGAGTTGACTATTTGGTTAGAGAGCTCGTAATCGAATTTTGATGATTCGGTCAGCTCCGGGAGGTCATTTGTGAGCTAGGAGAGCAATCGGAATTGAATTTGGAGGTCCGGTGTAGAAATAGGCTTGAATTGGCTAAGGTTGAATTTTGGCAAAATTCGAACGATAGGTGAGATTTTGATCCGGGAGTCTGAATGGAATTCCGACAGTTGCAGTAGCTCCGTTAGGTGATTTTGGATGTGCCTGCAAAATTTTAGGTCTTTCGGAGGTCGTTTGGTCGGGTTTTTGATCGAATGTCGATTTCGGAAGTTTTGAAGAAACTTAGGCTTGAATCCGTGTGTAATTAGTGATTTTGATGTTTAGGATGGTGTTTTTATGATTGGAACAAGTTTGAATCATGTTATGGAGTATGGCGGTGGTTTTCGTTGGGGTCCCGGGGGCCTCGGGATGAATTCGGGGGTCCAAACGGACCATTTTTGACTTAAGACAGCAGCTTAATTGTTGTTGTGTCTGCAGAAGGAAATCCTTCATCGCGTTCGCGATGAAGGGCTCGCGTCCACGTAGGTCAGCAAGGGTATGCATCACGTTCGTGATGGTCTGGACGCGAACGTGTAGGGTCAGGATCGGAGGCTTTGCGTTCGCGTGGTGTTGGAACGCGTCCGCGTAGGTGAGAAAGGTTGGTCTTCGCGTTCGCGTGAGCGGAGACGCGAACGCGTAGGAGAAGATCCGGGCGGTTGGAAATCTGTGCTTCGCGAACGCGTGACTGGGCGTCGCGTTCGCGATGGGAGGGTGGAGCAGAGCATCGCGTTCGCGTGAGGCGTGTCGCGAACGCGTAGAGCAATCGACCCGGGCAGTGAATTAAAACCAGAAACATTTCACATACGGGTTCATTTGCAAAACCCTCCATTGTTGAGCTCTAGAGTGAGAAAGTGATGGGAAATAGCTGGGAGATCATCGGGATATTGTCGGAGGTAAGTTTCATGGTTTAATTACACACTTTTATCATGAAATCATGGATTATTTTTATGAAAATGGAGGATTAAATGTGGGTTTAAGCTCTAGGCCTAAAATTGTAGAAAAATACCGATTTGAGCGGGCAAATGGAGTCCGAATTTGATAAATTTGATATGCCTAGACTCGTATTGAGACGAGGGTTCCAAATATGTAACTTTTATAATTTTTCGAGAAGCGCACCAAAAGTCGGGTTTTAACAACTTTGTGGGTTTTGATACAATTTGGGTTATTTCGAATGAATTGCGTGAAATTAGCATATATTGATGCATTCTCTATGATTTTGAGCAGATTTGGCATCCGAGGAGATTAATTTGCGAGGCAAGCGCAAGGCGGATTGAAGCTTCTACCGGTTTGAGGTGAGTGGTAGTAGTAAACAATGTATTGAGGGTTTGAAACCCCGTACTAGCACTTCACAGTGCTATATTGAGATGAGACATGCGTTCTATGACGGGCGCGGTGACATTGTGATTTGGGGAGTTGAACTTGGTCCTTCCCGGCTAATAGAATACTGTGTTTTATGACTGTTAATGAGATTATAACTGTGCAATAGGGCTGAAATCCATGTTTGGGGCCTTGTGCCGATCTGTAGAGCATTAGGGAACCTATATAGAGCTAGGTGACCCTTATATCGTGTTGGAAATATTCACCCAGCCGTAGCTCTAGCTGTATAGCATAATATGAGCCAATACTAGATGTGTACATTGAGAAAGCTTATCTAGGGTGGAATTTCCCGTTCTAGCTGAGTGGGCCTGAAAGGCCAAGTCTATATTAACTGAGACAGGGTCAAGGAACCACTGTGATATATTATGTTGGGCCTGAGAGGCCAAGTATATACTGACTGGAATAGGGTCGGGGACCCATTATGAGGTATTATATATATATATACCTATATTGGATTGGGCTGCACGCCGCAGCAGTATATATATATATATATATATATATATATATATATATATATATATTGGATCGGATTGCACGCCGCAGTAATATATATATGTAAATGCAAGGTAATGGGGTGGTAATTCCCGTAACGACAGGCCGGGTCGTTACACATTCTCAGTGAGCACTGGTGTATATTATGGGATCGTGTTGCGCGCCGCAGCAGTATAAATATATATACATATATATATTGGATCGGACCGCACGCCGCAGTAATACATGTGTGGATCGGGCTGCACGCCGCAGTATAAAAGTGCTTGGGCCTAGGGAGCCCCTCCGAAGTCTGTATACACCCCTAGTGAGCGCCGTCGACGTTAAATGGAGCGGGCTGCACGCCGCAGCAGTATATGCATTGGAGCGGGTTGCACGCCGCAGCATTATACTTATTCATATCCTATTACCTACTTAAATACTTATACGTTATAGACATAGGTATGTGTCTTATATATAGAGATGGTCGTACACCGTAGGGGTACGAGTAAGGGTTGGATCAGCGTGGAATCTTGTAGAGATAAATGTGGATTGGAGATTAGAGTACTACCATAGTGATGACGTACCTGTGAGGGTTGCCTTAGAACTGCTAAGTGATAGCACAGGAGTTCTTACTTTCAGTTATTATTTATTATTGTTACTCACTGAGTTGAAATATACTCACCCCACTCCCCTGCACTTTTTGTGCAGATTCACAGGTACCCGAGAGCGGTTGAGTTATTGTTGCTGCCTACACACATCTATTTCTTGCGGAGACTACGAGGTAGCTGCTAGCGTCCACAGAGCCTGTTGTCTCCTTCTTTATCATCTTGTTGATTTCCTATTTGCCTAGACTTGTTTGTATTAGGATGCTATTCTGTAGAGGCTCAGTCTCGTGACACCACGATATGGTTGGGACCGTATTTTGTATGTTTTACATTTCGCTTATCACCTGATATAAACATTTACTATTTAAGTTTAACTTGATTAATAACTGGCTGGTTTAAGGAATAATATAGTCGGGCTTGCCTGGCATTGTGTTGGGCGCCATCACGACCAGGGTTTGGGTTGTGACAAGTTGGTATCGAGCCTAGGTTAATAGGTCTCGCGAGTCATGAGCCGGTTGGTAGAGTCTCGTGGATCGGTGCGGGGACGCCTGTACTTATCCTCGGGAGGCTGCAAACCTTTTTAGGGAAAAGTTTCAAATTCTTAGAGTTCTTGTCGTGCGATTACTTTTGACTTGAACTGAACTTTGACATTCTATTCTCTCGCAGATGGCGAGAACTCGATCATCCGGATGTGGAAGACGACCACCACTACCACCTGCTAGAGGCCGAGGACGTGGCCGTGATCGTGGCGGAGTTAGGGCAGCTGAGGTAGTGCCAGCTGACCCACAACCCCCAGTTGCAGAGGTGCCAGCAGCACCAGATCAGGCACCAGCTGTGCCCATTGTCATACCGGGTCTACAGGAGACCCTGGCTCAGATACTAGCAGTCTGCACTGGCCTAGCACAGGCGGTTTCAGTTACTACTGCAGCAGCTGCATCGGGGATCGGGGGTGGTCATCAGACCCCCGCAGTACGCACTCCAGAGCCAGCAGTGCAGGGCTTACAGACACCAGAGGCTCCTCCAGTTCAGCCTGTGGTACCGGTTCAGCCAGCAGATCAGGTTCAGGGGGACAGGGTCCCAGCTATGACGGACGATGAGCAGCGTCGTCTCGAGAGGTTCACTAGACTATCTCCTCCAGTGTTCACTGGTGCTCCGGGCGAGGATGCCCAAGGTTTTCTGGACAAGTGCCGTCGGATGCTTCGTACGGTAGGGATCTTGGAGTCTAGTGGGGTATCTTTCACTACCTTTCAGTTTCAGGGGCCAGCCTTCGCTTGGTGGGAGGCTTATGAGCGTCGCGGGTTAGCAGGGGCAGCACCACTATCATGGCCAGAGTTCTCCACTATATTCTTGGAGAAGTGGGTGCCTCATTCTCAGAGAGAGGAGATGTGTAGGCAGTTTGAGGGTCTCCGTCAGGGGGGACATGTCAGTGTCAGAGTATGAGATCAGGTTTACAGAGTTGTCCAGATATGCACCATGGTTGGTTCATTCCGACAGAGAGAGGATTGGGCGTTTCGTGGAAGGCCTCATTTATCCCATTCGTATTCTGATGACTCGGGAGAGGGTTTTGAGTCGTACATTTGAGGATGCTGTGGATATTGCTCGCGAGATAGAGACAGATCGTCGGAGGGAGCGGGATGAGAGGGAGGCCAAGAGGCCTCGAGGAGCAGCTAGTTCCAGAGGCACTCAGACCAGAGGCCAGAGTCAGCAGAGCCGAGGTCGCTCTTTCAGATCTTCGCAGTCGAGTCGCTCAGATCATCGCATATGGTTTTCTAGGCAGGGTTATCAGGGTTCGCGCCAGAGTCAGCCATCTCTCAGCGCCATGCCAGCTCAGAGCTCTTCAAAGGCCCCATCTGCTCAGTGTTCTTCTCGGCCTAGTTCATCATCTGGCCACTCCAGCGCCAGGGGTCATTATCAGTCTCAGCCCCCAGCACCGGGGAGTTGCTACGAGTGCGGAGAGTTTGGGCACCACCGTAGAGAGTGTCCCCGTCTTGTTTCCAGATCTTATCAGCAGAGGGGGCAGCCCTCGTCATCTGGTCCTTCTACTTCAGCACCCGCCCCGCCAGCTAGGGGTGAGGGTCAGTTAGCTAGGGGTCGCCCTCGAGGGGAGGTCGATCGGGCGGGCAAGCTAGATGCTATGCTCTTCAGGGCCGATCTGAGGCCGTTGCTTCTGATGCTGTCATTACATGTATTATTTCAGTCTATCACAGAGATGCCTCAGTATTGTTTGATCCCGGTTCTACTTATTCTTATGTGTCTACATATTTTGCTCCTCATTTGGGCACGACCCGAGGGAGTCTTGAGCTGCCGGTGCATGTATCTACCCCGGTAGGGGATACTATTGTTGTGGACCACGTATACCGGTCCGGTTTGGTCACTATTAGGGGTCTAGAGACCCGAGTGGACCTGTTGCTTCTCAGCATGATTGATTTTGATGTTATATTAGGCATAGACTGGCTATCTCCATGTCATGCTATTCTGGACTGCCATGCTAAGACAGTCACCTTGGCTATGCCGGGTATTCAGAGGATCGAGTGGCGAGGCACGACTGAGTATGTACCTAGCAGGGTAATATCTTTCCTCAAGGCCCAACGAATGGTTGGGAAGGGATGTCTCTCTTATTTAGCATTTGTGCGAGAGGTCGAGGCCCAGACTCCCAGTATTGATTTCGTTCCCATTGTGCGAGACTTTCCTGATGTGTTTCCCTCAGACCTGCCGGGCATGCCGCCGGACAGGGATATTGATTTTGGTATCGATTTGGTGCCGGACACTCAGCCTATTTCTATTCCTCCGTATCGTATGGCACCAGCTGAGTTGAAGGAATTGAAGGAGCAGCTCCAGGAACTCCTAGATAAGGGGTTCATTCGGCCGAGTGTGTCACCGTGGGGTGCACCGGTCCTGTTTGTTAAGAAGAAAGATGGATCTATGAGAATGTGTATTGACTACAGGCAGCTAAACAAAGTAACAGTGAAGAATAAGTATCCTCTGCCTCGTATTGATGATTTATTTGATCAGCTCCGGGGAGCTAGGGTGTTCTCGAAGATTGATCTTCGTTCAGGCTACCATCAGCTGAAGATTAGAGAGTCCGACATTATGAAGACTACATTCAGGACCGGATATGGTCACTATGAGTTCCTTGTGATGTCTTTTGGGCTGACCAACGCCCCAACAGCATTTATGCATCTGATGAACAGTGTGTTCAGGCCCTATCTTGATTCATTTGTGATCGTATTCATTGATGACATACTAGTCTACTCTCGTAGCCAGGAGGAGCATGCTCGACACTTGAATATTGTGTTGCAGAGATTGAGAGAGGAGAAGCTGTACGCCAAGTTCTCCAAATGTGAGTTCTGGCTTGAGTCCGTGGCATTCTTAGGGCACGTGGTGTCCAGTGATGGTATTGAGGTAGATCCGAGGAAGGTCGAGGCAGTGTAGAGTTGGCCCAGACCAACCTCAGTTACTGAGATCCGTAGCTTTCTGGGATTGGTAGGGTATTATTGCCGATTCTTTCAGGGATTCTCTTCTAATGCTTCACCCTTGACTAGATTGACTCATAAGGGTGTTCCTTTCTTATGGTCCGAGGAGTGCGAGGAGAGCTTTCAGAAGCTCAAGACAGCACTGACCACAGCACCAGTTTTGATTCTGCCGACAGCTTCAGATCCTTATACTGTATATTGTGATGCCCCGGGAGTTGGCATTGGTTGTGTGTTGATGCAGGAGGGTAGGGTCATTGCTTATGCTTCTCGTCAGTTGAAGCCCCACGAGAAGAACTACCCTGTTCATGATTTGGAGCTAGCAGCTATAGTTCATGCTTTGAAGATTTGGAGACATTACCTGTATGGTGTCTCATGTGAGATGTTCACGGATCATCGCAGCCTTCAACACTTATTCAGACAGAAGGACCTTAATTTGAGACAGCGGAGGTGGTTGGAGTTGCTTAAGGATTATAACATCACAATTTTGTATCATCCGGGGAAGGCCAATGTGGTGGCCGATGCCTTGAGTCGGAAGGCGGTTAGTATGGGCAGCCTAGCTTTCATACCAGTTGGGGAGAGGTCATTTGCTCACGATGTTCAGGCCCTAGCCAATCGGCTAGTGAGAGTAGATATTTCGGAGCCGAGTCAAGTGTTGGCTTGTGTTGTTTCACGATCTTCCTTATATGATCACATCAGGGAGCGACAGTATGATGACCCACATTTGCTTGTCCTTAAGGGCAAAGTGCAGCAGAATGATGCTAGAGATGTGACTATCAACAGTGATGGTGTTCTGAGGATGCAGAGCCGTATATGCGTGTCACGACCCCAAGTCCGGTCGTGATGGCGCCCAGCACATTGCTAAGCCAGCCTGACCAATCAATATTAACCACTGAGCTAGAAGCTCTCTTTAGCCCATTTAAGCATATTAATTCATGAAATAATAGCGATACATATAACGAAAACGGGGAACCAAGTCCCATAATACATCAACTCCCATAGACCGAAGGGTCAAGAGTCAGGAGCCTCTACTAAACATGAGTGTATAAAGGTTTACAAGATACCAAGTGCGGAAAGAAAAGTCAATACAAAATCAAGAGACAGTAAGAAGGAATATCGGGTCCTACGGACTCTGCAGCTACCTCAAATATCCACAAATGTCGTCTCGCACAGCTACTAGATCACTGCTGAGAGGTACCTGGATCTGCACACAAGGTGCAGGGAGTAAAATGAGTACCGCCAGACTCAGTGGTAATAAACAAGGGTAAGACAGCGCAGATAAGAAATCCGCAATAAAGCACTATGTAAAGCTGTAATCAAATACCCTGTCACAGAATCAATATCGACTGTACCTGTACCAACAAGTACCAGCAACACAGTATAACAACTAGCGGATGTAGCTAAATGCAATGCAATGCATGATATGACCGCTACGGCGCGTAGCCCGATCCAATTTGGGTACCCGTGCTCACTGTGTTCAGACTCCGGAGGGGCTCCTACAGCCCAAGCACATCTCATAGAGATATTCCTGCGGCGTGCAGTCCGATCCAACATATATATCGCTACGGCAGGCAGCCCGATCCACTACTAGTCAGCTAATATGCAGATACAGCCTTGCAGGCTCAAAAGTAGTTTTTTGAAAACTCTTTTATCATTTTTCAGTTGGAAAACAGTAATATCAAGTTCCAGAGATTGGAAATAGCATGATAACAGAAATAGCTACGGACTGGTAGTAACTAACATGTCAATATGATAAGACAATGATAACAATCCTCGCGGGATCCAATAACTGGCTCACGGCCCACAAGTATACTCAATCGCCCAAGGAGGGGGTTCAACGGCTCAAGAGTAGCCAATATCACAGTATAATATGCAACCATCCGAGAAGGAGGTTCGACGGCTCATGAATAGCCTAATATCATAACACAGTATCAACAAGTCGGACTATGTCATAGTCCCCAATCACAATCGATCCCGCACTCACAAGAGAGTACGTGTCTCGCCGCTATACAGCGTCACAAAGTGGTATACCGGGGTTTCGAACCCGCTGGTCATCACCCACATCTATTACTCACCTCAATACGACGCGACGACTACTCTGCAATGCCCTTGTCACGAGAATCAAGCTCCGCACGTGTAGAATCTGATCAAATACAGTAGAAATACAACAAATTAGGCCAATGGAACGACACCCAATCAATACAACTCAAATTACATCAAAATTCCCAAAGTTGTCAAAACCCGACTTTCGGTACGCTTGTCGAAAAATTACAAAAGTCACATATTCGGAACCCTCATCTCGATACGAGTCTAGGCATATAAAATTTACCAAAATCGGACTCCATTTGCCCACTCAAATCGGTGTTTTTTTCTTCAATTTAGGCCTGGGCTCAAACCCACCTATAATCTTCCATTTACAGAAATTTAACCAATGATTTCATGTTAAAATGATGTAATTAAGCCACAAAACTTACCTCCAACGAAACCCCGATGATTTCCCAGCAATCTCCCGTCAATTTCTTCTCTTGGAACTCAAAAATGGGGGTTTTGGGTATTAAACCCGCGACTGGTCTGTTCTGAACTTAAACTCTCTGCCAGAGACCCTTCTTCTACGCGTTCGCGACGCCTGTCACGCGTCCGCGAAGCTCTGCCCAAAATACCCTTCGCGAACGCGACATGCCATACGCGTTCGCGATGTACATTTTTATCAGCCTTCCGGAGATCCTTCTACGCGAACGCGTCCTTCTCCCACGCGTTCGCGATGCTTCACGTCCTTGCCAATATGCGAACGTGATACCCCCTCACGAACGCGATGCCTGCTGAACTTGGCCTACGCGTACGCGGGCCGTGCCCTCGCGAACACGAAGGCCAAATCACTGCCCAGTGATCTGCAGATTACAGCAGGTCTTTTCTTGCTTCTAAATGTCGGATGATGGTCCGGATTCATCCCGGGGACCCCGGGACCCCAACGAAAACCACCAACATACCCCAAAACACGATACGAACTTGTTCCAATCATAAAAACACCATCCTAAACATCAAAATCACCAATTACCCACGGATTCAAGCCTAAATTTCTTCAAAACTTCCGAATTACACATTCTATCAAAAACCCGACCAAACGACGTCCGAATGACCTGAAATTTTGCGGACATATCCAAAATCACATAACGAAGCTACAGGAATTGTCGAATTCCATTCCGACCCCCGGATCAAAATCTCAGCTACCGTTCGGATTTCGCCAAAATTCAACCTTCGCCAATTCAAGCCTAAAACTACACCGGGCCTCCAAATTCAATTCCGATCGCTCCCCTAAGTCACAAATCACCTCCCGGAACTAAAAGAATCATCAGAATCTGATTCCGAGCCCTATAACCAAATAGTCAACTCCGGGTTGACTTTCCTTATTCAAGTTCCTTCAAAAAGGCTATATGCCTCATTTCCAATCCAAATCACTCCTAACTCACCCGATAGACTTTAACACTGATATAAAAGCATAAAACGTACAATTTCAATGTAACGGGGTGGTAATTCCCGTGACGACGGGCCGGGTCTTCACATTCTCCCCCTCTTAAGCAAACGCTCGTCCTCGAGCGGGTAAAGAAACATACCTGAAGTCTCAAACAGCTGAGGGTATCTGCTCCGCATCTCCTGCTCAACCTCCCAAGTAGCCTCCTCCACGGGTCGACCTCTCCACTGAACCTTAACCGATGCAATCTCCTTGGACCTCAATTTTCTCACCTGATGTCCCAAAATGGCAATAGGCTCCACATCATAGGATAGATCACCATCAAGCTGAATGGTGCTGAAATCTAATACATGAGACGGATCTCCAATGTACTTCGGAGCATAGACACATGGAATACTGGATGAACGCTGGATAAGCTGGGCGGCAAGGCCAACTCATATGCCACCTCTCCAACTCTCCTAAGTATCTCAAAAGGACCAATGTACCTGGGACTCAACTTTCCTTTCTTCCCAAACCTCACGACACCCTTCATAGGTGAAACCTTCAACAATACTCTGTCACGAACCATGAAAGACAACTCTCGAACTCTACGGTCCGCATAACTCATCTGACGAGACTGTGTTGTACGAAGCCTCTCCTGGATCAACTTTGCTCTATCCAGAGCATCCTGGACTAACTCAGTCCCTATCAATCTAACCTCACCAGGCTCAAACCATCCCACGGGGGATCTACACCGCCTGCCATACAATGCCTCATACGGGGCCATCTGAATACTCGACTGATAACTGTTGTTGTAGGCAAACTCGGCAAGTGGTAGGAACTCATCCCACGAACCACCAAAATCAATCACACAAGCTCGCAACATATCCTCCAAGATCTGAATAGTGCGCTCAGACTGTCCGTCTGTCTGGGGGTGAAATGCTGTACTCAACTCAACCCGTGTACCCATCTCTCGCTGAAATGCTCTCCAAAACTGAGAAGTGAACTGAGTACCCCTGTCGGATATGATAGACACTGGAACTCCATGCAACCAAACAATCTCTCGAATAAAGATCGCCGCCAACCGCTCCGATGAGTAGGTAGTACTAACTGGAATGAAGTGAGCTGACTTGGTCAGTCTATCCACAATCACCCATACGGAATCAAACTTCCTCGCCGTCCGAGGGAGTCCAGTAACAAAGTCCATAGTGACCCTCTCCCATTTCCACTCAGGAATATCAATGCGCTGAAATACACCACCGGGCCTCTGATGCTCGTACTTAACCTGCTGACAGTTGAGGCACCGTGCTACATGTCCGACAATGTCCATTTTCATCTTTCTCCACCAATAGTGCTGTTTCAAATCTTGATACATCTTAGCGGCTCCTGGATGGATAGAATATCGCGAGCTATGGGCCTCCTCCAGAATTAACTCACGAAGGCCATCAACATTGGGCACGCATATCCGCCCTGCATCCTCAATACGCCGTCACTATCAATGGTGACATCTCTAGCATCATCATGCTGAACTCGGTCCCTAAGGACAGCCAAATGTGGATCATCATACTGGCGCTCACGAATACGATCATATAGAGATGACCGAGATACAACACAAGCCAATACCCTGCCGGGCTCCGAAATATCTAACCTCACTAGCCGATTGGCTAGCACCTGAACATCATAAGCAAATGGCCTCTCCTCAGCTGGAATATATGCCAAGCTCCCCATACTGACCGCCTTCCGGCTCAAAGCATCGGCCACCACATTGGCCTTCCCCGGATGATATAATATAGTAATGTCATAATCCTTCAGCAACTCCAGCCATCTCCGCTATCTCAAATTAAGGTCTTTCTGTTTGAACAAGTGCTGGAGACTACGGTGGTCGGTATACACCTCACAAGACACACCGTACAAATAGTGTCTCTAAATCTTCAATGCATGAACAATGGCGGCTAGCTCCAAATCATGAACAGGATAGTTCTTCTCATGTGGCTTCAACTGCCGAGAAGCATAAGCAATCACCTTACCTTCCTGCATCAACACACAACCTATCCCCACTCTCGAGGCATCACAATAAACGGTATATGAACCTGAAGCTGATGGCAATACTAACACTGGAGCTATGGTCAAAGCTATCTTGAGCTTCTGAAAGCTCTCCTCGCACTCACCCGACCACACGAATGGTGCACCCTTCTGGGTCAATTTAGTCAATGAAGAAGCAATGGATGAAAATCCCGGCGATAATACCCCGCCAAGCCAAGAAAACTCCTGATCTCTGTAGCTGAGGTCGGTCTAGGCCAACTCTGCACCGCCTCTATCTTTTTATGATCAACCTGAATACCATCACGAGACACCACATGTCCCAGAAATGCTATGGACTCGAGCCAAAACTCGCACTTGGAGAATTTAGCATATAGCTTCTTCTCTCTCAATCTCTGCAACACAATACTCAAATGCTGAGCATGCTCCTCCCTGACTACGGGAGTAGACTAGAATGTCATCAATGAACACAATCACAAATGAATCCAAATAAGGCCCGAACACACTGTTCATCAGATGCATAAATGCTGCTGGGGCGTTGGTCAGCCCAAACGACATCACAAGAAACTCATAATGACCATATCGGGTCTTGAATGCAGTCTTCATAATATCCGAGTCCCTGATCTTCAGTTGATGATAGCCTGAACGAAGATCGATCTTAGAAAACACCCTCGCACCCTGTAACTGATCAAACAAATCATCTATGCGCGGTTGAGGGTACTTGTTCTTCACTGTCACTTTGTTCAATTGCCTATAATCAATACACATTCGCATGGAACCATCTTTCTTTTTAACAAATAATACCGGCGCACCCCACGGGGACACACTAGGGCGGATGAAACCCTTATCCAGAAGCTCTTGAAGTTGCTCTTTCAGTTCTTTCAACTCGGCTGGTGCCATCCGATAAGGAGGAATGGATATAGGTTGAGTGTCCGGCACCAAGTCAATGCCAAAATCAATATCCCTGTCCGGCGGCATGCCCGGCAGGTCTGAGGGGAATACATCTGGGAAGTCCCTCACAACAGGTACAGAATCAATGCTAGGAGATTCAGCTCCCACATCTCTCACAAAAGCTAAGTACGATAAACACCCTTTTTCAACCATCTTCCGAGCTTTTAAGAATGAAATAACACGGCTAGGGACGAAATCAGTCGAACCCCGCCACTCAATCTGAGAAATACCAGGAATGGCCAACGTAACTGTCTTAGCATGATAGTCCAATATAGCATGGTACGGAGACAACCAGTCCATACCCAATATAACATCAAAGTCCACCATACCCAACAATAACAAATCTGTCTGGGTCTCCAGACCCCCAATAGATATAACACATGATCTATAGACATGATCCACCACAATCGTATCACCCACGGGGGTGGATACATGAACAGGTAAGTCAAGACTACCACGAGTCGCACCCAAATGATGTGCAAAATAAGAGGACACGTAAGAATATGTGGACCCTGGATCAAATAGAACAGAGGCATCTCTATGACAGACAGAAATGATACCTGTAATCACTACATCGGAGGCAACTGCATCACGCCTGTCAGGAAGTGCATAGAACCGTGCCTGGCCTCCACCGGATCTCTCCTCGCCCCTGGGGCGACCACGAGAAGACTGACCTCCACCTCTACTAGACTGAGATGGTGCTGAAGATGAGGGCTGATCCCTCTGCTGAGTCCTGTCCCTACGGAGTCGGGGGCACTGTCTCCTCATGTGGCCAAACTCACCACACTCATAACATGCACCTGGTACCGGAGAAGGGGACTGAAGGGAACCCCTCACCGCAGAAGAACCCTGGGATGATGAAGTAGGTGCTGCACCCTGGGCTGGAAGGGCACTAAGCGATATGTGACCCTGCTGAAACCCCTGTCGACCAAGACCATAAGAACCTCCGCTTTGCTCTGGGCGGCCTGAATGAGAAGGTCTCGATGAGTGACCTCTGCTCTGCTGGGAATGCCCTCTAGATGGAGCACCACTGAAACTGCCCGAACCACGAGGCCTCTTGGCCTCCCGCTCCTCTCTCTCGGCGACGATCCGCCTCAATGGAGCGTGCCATATCAACAACCTGCTCAAATGATGATGACAGAACTCGCTCGCTGGTCATAAGAATACGGATAGAGTAGTTGAGGCCATCAATGAACCTCCCGATCCTCTCCCTATCATTAGGGATCATCCATGTGGCATGCCTAGCCAAGTGTGTGAATCTGAGCTCATACTGGGTCACAGACATGTCGCCCTGAACCAACCACTCGAACCGGCGACGTAGCTCCTCGCGACGAGACCTGAGGTACATATTTCTCTAGAAAGAGAGTAGAGAACTGCCGCCATGTGAGAGGTGTTGCTCTTGCAGGCCAACGCCTCTCAAACTCCTCCCACCAATAAAATGTGGGACCAGTGAACTGAAATGTAGTAAATGAAACTCCGCCGGACTCAAGAATACCAGCCGTCCGCAACATCCTCTTGACACTTGTCCAAGAAACCCCGGGCATCCTCGCCCTCAACGCCACTGAAATGGGGTGGTCGAAGTCTACCAAATCTCTCAAGACGACGCCGCTCGTCATCGGGCATAACCTCGAACCATATGCTCTGGAGCCGGAGCCGGTGAAGCCGGAGGAATAACCGGTGCAACCACCGAGCGGGGACCGCCTCTAGCGTCCGAAGTCCCCGAACAACCGGGTCGGTGTGCGAGCTGCGAGGGTCCAATGACCACCCCCGACTGAGATGTCGCTACGGTAGCGGTAGCCGAAACTACCCGAGCCAAACCGGAACATACCGATAATATCCGAGCAAGAGTCTCCCGAAGACCGGGAATAGCAATAGATATAGTCCGGCCCCGAACCGGGGCTGCTGGAGCATCAACCACCGGGGGCCGCTCCTGAACCGGTACAACGGGCGGGTCAGCTGGCACTGCCTCAGCCGCCCTATATCTACCTCTAGCACGACCGCGCCCATGGCCTCTAACACGTGGCAATGGAGGTCGTCCACCTCGTCCTGATGCTCGCGTTCTCGCCATCTGCGAGAGAATAGAATATAGAAGTTCAGTTCTCAGAACAACAAGATCGCACGACAGAGTTCAAGAAAAGTGAAGTTTTCCTAAAGGTTCGCAGCCTCCCGAGGATAAGTACAGGCGTCCCCGTACCGATCCACAAGACTCTACTAACCGGCTCAAGACTCATGAGGCCTAGTAGACCTAGGCTCTGATACCAACTTGTCACGACCCCAAGTCCGGTCGTGATGGCGCCCAGTACATTGCTAAGCCAGCCTGACTAATCAATATTAACCACGGAGCTAGAAGCTCTCTTTAGCTAATTTAAGCATATTAATTCACGAAATAACAGCGATACATATAACGAAAACGGGGAACCAAGTCCCATAATACATCAACTCCCATAGACCGAATGGTCAAGAGTCAGGAGCCTCTACTGAACATGAGTGTATAAAGGTTTACAAGATACCAAGTGCGGAAAGAAAAGTCAATACAAAATCAAGAGACAGTAAGAAGGAATATCGGGTCCTGCGGACTCTGCAGCTACCTCGAATATCCACAAATGTCATCTCGCACAGCTACTAGATCACTGCTGAGAGGTACCTGGATCTGCACACAAGGTGCAGGGAGTAAAATGAGTACTGCCAGACTCAGTGGTAATAAACAAGGGTAAGACAGCGTAGATAAGAAATCCGCAATAAAGCACTATGCAAAGCTGAAATCAAATACCCTGTCACAGAATCAATATCAACTGTACCTGTACCAACAAGTACCAGCAAAACAGTATAACAGCTAGCACATGTAGCTAAATGCAATGCAATGCATGATATGACCGCTACGGCGCGTAGCCCGATCCAATTTGGGTACCCGTGCTCACTGTGGGGGTTCAGACTCCGGAGGGGCTCCTACAGCCCAAGCACAATATTACTGCGGCATGCAGTCCGATCCAACATATATACCGCTGCGGCGCGCAGCCCGATCCACTACCAGTCAGCTAATATGCAAATACAGCCTCGCTGGCTCAAAAGTAGTTTTGAAAACCTTTTTATCATTTTTTTCAGTTGGAAAACAGAAATACCAAGTTCCAGAGATTGGAAATAGCATGATAACAGAAATAGCTACGGACTGGTAGTAACTAACATGTCAATATGATAAGACAATGATAACGATCCCCGCGGGATCCAATAACTGGCTCACGGCCCACAAGTATACTCAACCGCCCAAGAAGGGGTTCAACGGCTCAAGAGTAGCCAATATCACAGTATAATATGCAACCATCCGAGAAGGAGGTTCGACGGCTCATGAATAGCCTAATATCATAACACAGTATCAACAAGTCGGACTATGTCATAGTCCCCAATCACAATCGACCCCGCACTCACAAGAGAGTACGTGTCTCGCCGCTATACAACGTCACAAAGTGGTATACCGGGGTTTCGAACCCGCTGGTCATCACCCACATCTATTACTCACCTCAATACGGCGCGACGACTACTCCGCAATGCCCTTGCCACGAGAATCAAGCTCCGCACGCGTAGAATCCGATCAAATACAGTAGAAATACAACAAATTAGGCCAATGGGACGACACCCAATCAATACAACTCAATTTACATCAAAATTCCCAAAGTTGTCAAAACCCGACTTTCGGTACGCTTGTTGAAAAATTACAAAAGTCACATATTCGGAACCCTCATCTCGATACGAGTCTAGGCATATAAAATTTACCAAAATCGGACTCCATTTGTCCACTCAAATCGGTGTTTGTCTTCAATTTAGGACTAGGGCTCAAACCCACCTTTAATCTCCCATTTATAGAAATTTAACCAATGATTTCATGTTAAAATGATGTAATTAAGCCACAAAACTTACCTCCAACGAAACCCCGATGATTTCCCGACAATCTCCCGTCAATTTCTTCTCTTGGAACTCAAAAATGGGGGTTTTGGGTATTAAACCCGCGACTGGTCTATTCTGAACTTAAACTCTCTGCCAGAGACCCTTCTTCTACGCGTTCGCGATGCCTCTCATGCGTCCGCGAAGCTCTGCCCAAAATATCCTTCGCGAACGCGACATGCCATACGCGTTCGCGATGCACATTTTTATCAGCCTTCCGGAGATACTTCTACGCGAACGCGTCCTTGCCAATACGCGAACGCGATACCCCCTCACGAATGCGATGCCTGCTGAACTTGGCCTACGCGAACGCGGGCCGTGCCCTCGCGAACGCGAAGGCTAAATCACTGCCCAGTGATCTGCAGATTACAGCAGGTCTTTTCTTGCTTCTAAATGCCGGATGATGGTCCGGATTCATCTCGAGGCCCCCGGGACCCCAACGAAAACCACCAACATACCCCAAAACATGATACGAACTTGTTCCAATCATAAAAACACCATCCTAAACATCAAAATCACCAATTACCCACGGACTCAAGCCTAAATTTCTTCAAAACTTCCGAATTACACATTCTATCAAAAACCCAACCAAACGACGTCCGAATGACCTAAAATTTTGCGGACATATCCAAAATCACATAACGAAGCTACAGGAATTGTCGGAATTCCATTCCGACCCCCGGATCAAAATCTCACCTACCGTTCGGATTTCGCCAAAATTCAACCTTCGCCAATTCAAGCCTAAAACTACACCGGGCCTCCAAATTCAATTCCGATCGCTCCCCTAAGTCACAAATCACCTCCCGGAACTAACCGAATCATCAGAATCCGATTCCGAGCCCTCTAACTAAATAGTCAACTTCGGGTTGACTTTCCTTATTCAAGTTCCTTCAAAAAGGCTATATGCCTCATTTCCAATCCAAATCACTCCTAACTCACCCGATAGACTTTAACACTGATATAAAAACATAAAACATACAATTTAAACGTAATGGGGTGGTAATTCCCATGATGACGGGTCGGGTCGTCACAATGCGTGCCCAATGTTGATGGTTTGCGGGAGTTGATACTTGAGGAGGCACACGGTTCGCGGTACTCTATTCACCCAGGTGCCGCAAAGATGTACCAAGACTTGAGACAGCACTACTGGTGGAGGAGAATGAAGATGGATATTGTTAGGCATGTAGCTAAGTGCCTCAATTGCCAGCAGGTCAAGTATGAGCATCAGAGACCGGGCGGTGTTCTTCAGCGTATGGTCATTCCCGAGTGGAAATGGGAGGGGATCACTATGGATTTTGTTACTGGACTCCCTCGGACAGCGAGGAAGTTTGATTCTGTATGGGTGATTGTCGATCGGTTGACCAAGTCCGCACATTTCATCCCAGTTAGTACTACTTACTCATCGGAGCGGTTGGCAGCGATCTTTATTTGAGAGATTGTTTGGTTGCATGGGGTCCCAGTGTCTATCATATCCGACAGGGGTACTCGGTTCACTTCTCAGTTTTGGAGAGCATTTCAGCGAGAGATGGGTACGCGGGTTGAGTTGAGCACCGCATTTCACCCCCAGACAGACGGGCAGTCGGAGCGCACTATTCAGATCCTAGAGGATATGTTGCGGGTGTGTGTGATTGACTTTGGTGGTTCATAGGATGAGTTCTTGCCACTTGCTGAGTTTGCCTACAACAACAGTTACCAGTCGAGTATTCAGATGGCCCCGTACGAGGCATTGTATGGCAGACGGTGTAGATCTCCCGTCGGATGGTTTGAACCTAGTGAGGATAGATTGATAGGGACTGAGTTCGTCCAGGATGCTCTGGATAGAGCAAAGTTGATCCAGGAGAGGCTTCGCACTCGCCAGAAGCGTTACGCAGACCGTAGAGTTCGAGAGTTGTCTTTTATGGTTGGTGACAGGGTATTTTTGAAGGTTTCACCCATGAAGGGTGTCATGAGGTTTGCGAAGAAAGGGAAGCTGAGTCCCAGGTACATTGGTCCTTTTGAGGTACTCAGGAGGGTTGGAGAGGTGGCATATGAGTTGGCCTTGCCACCCAGCTTATCCAGCGTCCATCCAGTATTCCATGTGTCTATGCTCCGAAAGTATATCGGGGATCCGTCTCATGTATTAGACTTCAGTACCATTCAGCTTGATGGTGATCTATCATATGATGTGGAGCCTATTGCTATTTTGGGTCGCCAGGTAAGAAAATTGAGGTCGAAGGAGATAGCATCAGTTAAGGTTCAGTGGAGAGGTCGACCCGTGGAGGAGGCTACTTGGGAGGTTGAGCAGGAGATGCGGAGCAGATACCCTCAGCTATTTGAGTCTCCAGGTATGTTTCTTAACCCGCACGAGGACGAGCGTTTGCTTAAGAGGGGGAGAATGTGACGACCCGGCCCGTCGTCACGGGAATTACCACCCCATTATGTTGTAATTACATATTTCATGCTTTTATATCAGTGTTAGAGTCTATCGGGGGAGTTAGGAGTGAATTGGATTGAAATTGAGGCATATAGCCTTTTTGGAGGAAACTTGAATAAGGAAAGTCAACCCGGAGTTGACTATTTGGTTAGAGAGCTCGGAATCGAATTCTGATGATTCGGTCAGCTCCGGGGGGTCATTTGTGAGCTAGGAGATGAGCGATCGGAATTGAATTTGGAGGTCCGGTGTAGAAATAGGCTTGAATTGGCTAAGGTTGAATTTTGGCGAAATCCGAACGGTAGGTGAGATTTTGATCCGGGAGTCGGAATGGAATTCTGAAAGTTGTAGTAGCTCCATTAGGTGATTTTGGATGTGCCTGCAAAATTTCAGGTCATTCGGAGGTCGTCTGGTCGGGTTTTTGATCAAATGTCGATTTCGGAAGTTTTGAAGAAACTTAGGCTTGAATCCGTGTGAAATTAGTGATTTTGATGTTTAGGATGGTGTTTTTATGATTGGAACAAGTTTGAATCATGTTATGGAGTATGGCGGTGGTTTTCGTTGGGGTCCCGGGGGCCTCGGGATGAATTCGGGGGTCCAAACGGTCCATTTTTGGCCTTAAGACAGCAGCTAAATTGTTGTTGTGTCTGCAGAAGGAAATCCTTCATTGCGTTCGCAATGAAGGGCTCGCATCCGCGTAGGTCAGCAAGGGTATGCATTGCGTTCGCAATGGTCTGGACGCGAACGCGTAGGGTCAGGATCGGAGGCTTCGCGTTCGCGTGGTGTTGGAACGCGTCTACGTAGGTGAGAAAGGTTGGTCTTCGCGTTCGCGTGAGCGGAGACGCGAACGCGTAGGAGAAGATCCGGGCGGTTGGAAAGCTGTGCTTCGCGAACGCGTGACTGGGCGTCGCGTTCGCGATGGGAGGGTGGAGCAGAGCATCGCGTTCGCGTGAGGCGTGTCGCGAACGCGTAGAGCAATCGACCCGGGCAGTGAATTAAAACCAGAAACATTTCACATACGGGTTCATTTGCAAAACCCTCCATTGTTGAGCTCTAGAGTGAGAAAGTGATGGGAAATAGCTGGGAGATCATCGGGATATTGTCGGAGGTAAGTTCGTGGTTTAATTACATATTTTTATCATGAAATCATGGATTATTTTTATGAAAATGGAGGATTAAATGTGGGTTTAAGCCCTAGGCCTAAAATTGTAGAAAAATACCGATTTGACCGGGAAAATGGAGTCCGAATTTGGTAAATTTGATATGCCTAGACTCGTATTGAGACGAGGGTTCCGAATATATAACTTTTATAATTTTTCGAGAAGCGCACCAAAAGTCAGGTTTTAACAACTTTGTGGGTTTTGATACAATTTGGGTTATTTCGAATGAATTGCGTGAAATTATCATATATTGATGCATTCTCTATGATTTTGAGCAGATTTGGCATCCGAGGAGATTAATTTGCGAGGCAAGCGCAAGGCAGATTGAAGCTTCTACCGGTTCGAGGTGAGTGGTAGTAGTAAACAATGTACTGAGGGTTTCAAACCCCGTACTAGCACTTCACAGTGCTATATTGAGATGAGACACGCGTTCTATGACGGGCGCGGTGACATTGTGATTTGGGGAGTTGAACTTGGTCCTTCCCGGCTAATAGAATACTGTGTTTTATGACTGTTAATGAGATTATAACTGTGCAATAGGGCTGAAAGCCATGTTTGGGGCCTTGTGTCGATCTGTAGAGCATTAGGGAACCTATATAGAGCTAGGTGTCGTGTTGGAAATATTCACTCAGTCGTAGCTCTAGCTGTATAGCATAATATGAGCCAGTACTAGATGTGTATATTGAGAAAGTTTATCTAGGGTGGAATTTCCCGTTCTAGCTGAGTGGGTCTGAAAGGCCAAGTCTATATTGACTGAGACAGGGTTAAGGAACCACTGTGATATATTATGTTGGGCCTGAGAGGCCAAGTATATACTGACTGGAATAGGGTCGGGGACCCATTATGAGGTATTATATATATATATATATATTTATATATATATACCTATATTGGATCGGGCTGCACGCCGCAGCAGTATATATATTGGATCGGACTGCACGCCGCAGTAATATACATGTAATATGCATGTAATATACATGTAGGACAGACTGCACGCCGCAGTATTATTGCGCTTGGGCTGTAGGAGCCCCTTCGGAGTCTGAGTCTGCACACATTCTCAGTGAGCACTGGTGTATATTATGGGATCGGGCTGCACGCCGCAGCAGTATAGAGATATATACATATATATATTGGATCGGACTGTACGCCGCAGTAATACATGTGTTGATCGGGCTGCACGCCGCAGTATAAAAGTGCTTGGGCCTAGGGAGCCTCTCCGAAGTTTGTATACACCTCCAGTGAGCGCCGTCGACGTTAAATGGAGCGGGCTGCGCGCCGCAGCGGTATATGCATTGGAGCGGGCTGCACGCCGCAGCATTATACTTATTCATATCATATTACCTACTTAAATACTTATACGTTATAGACATAGGTATGTGTCTTATATATAGAGATGGTCGTACACCGTAGGGGTACGAGTGAGGGTTGGATCAGCGTAGAATCTTGTAGAGATAAATGTGGATTGGAGATTAGAGTACTACCATAGTGATGACGTACCTATGAGGGTTGACTTAGAACTGCTAAGTGATAGCATAGGAGTTCTTACTTTCAGTTATTATTTATTATTGTTACTCACTGAGTTGAAATATACTCACCCCACTCCCCTGTACTTCTTGTGCAGATTCACAGGTACCCGAGAGCGGTTGAGTTATTGTTGCTGCTTGCACACATCTACTTAGTGCGGAGACTACGAGGTAGCTGCCAGCGTCCGCAGAGCCTGTTTCTCCTTCTTTATCATCTTGTTGATTTCCTATTTGCCTAGACTTGTTTGTATTAGGATGCTATTCTGTAGAGGCTCAGTCTCGTGACACCACGATATGGTTGGGACCGTATTTTGTATGTTTTACATTTCGCTTATCACCTAATATAAACATTTACTATTTAAGTTTAACTTGATTAATAACTGGCTGGTTTAAGGAATAATATGGTCGGGCTTTCCTAGCATTGTGTTGGGCGCCATCACGACCAGGGTTTGGGTCGTGACAGTTATTTGGAGTGGGTTGCACGCCGCAAAAGTGTAATATCGAGTGTAATTTTCTATATGCCATCTCTGTATGTTCTACTTCCTATTTTCCAAGGAAAGTCTGTATTAGTGCGTAGGATTTGATAATTCCTTCCAGAGCTCATTTTCTTTAGGACCGCATTCAAATTGGTAGCTTATTAGCATATTTGGGCATCATATGCGACATTTAATTATTCTTGGGGTGGCTTATTGCCCGAGCAGTTTGTACTCAGTGAGACGAGATCATTGAATTCGCAATCGGTGCAATCTGAGTATATGAAGTAAAGTAAAGAGCTAAGACCATTGTTTGGTTCATAATAAGGTGATAGTTCTCGCCAAGAGTATAGAACTAATGAAATGTTGTTTTGACAGTGGCTAAGAATGTGTACAGGTCTCATCTATCGTGTCATCATTGTAAGAATTTGCACAAGACCTGTGTATGTTATGCAAAGCATGAGATGTGTAGAGATTCCTCCTAAGTGATTAGATAAATGATCTTCAGATGATTAGGGAAAATGATATGACTAAGTGGAAGTGATTTGATGAGAGTATATGTCTTAGAGAAAGGTAATGTGATTAAACTGATTATATTTCAGCTGTAGTGTGGCATGTTTTTCTTGGGTCCACTAGTAGTACTCGGGTTTGCTTGGTAGCACAAATAAATATTGAGTATTTGTCGTGGAATGATTAGGTATCAAATGGGTGCATGTATTCGCACGTTGGAAACTAGGATCAGGTATGATGAATTGTGTGTTATATGGAGATCTGATGTAGAGGTTGTCACACCTCCTTTTGGCACGCCCACTGCCCCAGGGGGTAGTGAATGGGCGATGGAGTTTTTTTTCCAATTTAAAGTGACAATATTCGAAACGGGATTATTTCATTTATTTTAGAGTCGCCACTTGGAATAAATTATGGTGTCCCAAGTCACCATTTCATTTAAATCCCAAATCGAGGAAATTTCGACTTTCCAAATGAAGTCTACGAACCAGAAAATCTAAGTAAGGAATTCTGTTAACCCGAGGGAAGGTGTTAGTCACCCCCCGGATCCCATGGTTCTAGCACGGTCGCTTCAATTATTATAAATGGCTAAATAATATCTGATTTTAATACATGTTATAAATTACATGCTTTGGTTAAACTTTAAACTGCTCTATTAATTTAAAACCGTACAAAAAGAAAACTAATTACAACATAGACTCGGACTTTTGACAAATAGGTAAATCAAAAATGTACCCGGATTACTTACTTCAAACTATGCCGATTAAAGCAATTGTTAGACTAGGCAAAAAATCAGTTTATCTAAAAATATGTCCCTTGAGGTTATTTCCAATTAAGACCCGTACCAAATGATATCTTATTTCGTAGCTTATTGACTTAGGACCGGAGATTGAACGAAAAGGTATGAACTAATGGAAAATTGATCAAACTATGCGAAGTAAAAATAATTCACCATGGTTCATTATTAGACGTGAGGTTGTTTACTTTGGATTTCACTATCCTCAATCCGATGTTAATTGACGAAATCGAAACTATGCGATTAAAGTCGACCTAGCATTGGCATATAAAGCATTGGCTAACTTATCTTGTTTGCTTAATCACAAATGGATTTCAAGAAAAAATCAAATGAAGAAAACTCGAAAATGATTCCAAACATCTTATCTTAATAGCTAACATTAATCAAACTAACACCTTAAACATGCTTATACTACTTGACTTTAACAAATTACCTATGTAAAATATCAAAGGGAATCCCAATCCGAATTGGCTAGTTTTACTTACACAAGTCCAAACATATACTAACAAAAATAGAAACTAGTTAAGCATAAATGAAAACTGATATCTATTTTTATTAATAGTCCAAAATAATCCAAGTTTACAATGATAGATAATACAAGCCTAACATGTTTTGTTTCAGCTCGTACATGCTGAAGGTAAGAACTAAGTAGACATACAAGACTATATGCACCCTTAATCTTTTAATGACTAACTATACAATTTCTATTTTCAGCTAACAGTACTTAGTTTAAATGAATAGCTAACAGGATCATTTATGTAATGGCTTCAAACAACAGGATTCAAAAGTGGCCTTTCATTTCATTTCTGGTACAAGAATGGATAAGCCCAAAGGATGTGTACCTGGAAGCAGAATCGGGCAAATGGAGGAATTAGCAACAGAACAGTATGCAGCAAACAAACCAAAGACAAACTAACAGTAATAGCAGTAGCAAAATCCCAGCAAGAAATCCAAGAGAAAAACAAGAACCAGAGGCAAACAACAATCCCCAAAGGTGATTTGAAACCAAAACAAAGAATCCAGAAAACCAAGAGAACAAACAGAACTAGCTTAAGTGAAGAACTGGAGGTTTTTATGAACTGAAGTAAACAAAAGCAGGTTTGACTCAAACTAAAAGAACTGCTAAATGTGTAGTTATCTCTCAAAGCAGGAGAAGAATGTCTTGAAACTAGTATTGAAATCAGTGTAAGAGAAGTTTCAAAAATTTGTGTAAAATCTGTTTCTTTCAAGGGTCTAAATGTATTTGAAAATCTGTGTTTCAAGGGTGTGAAATGTGTTTTTATGTGTATGTAAGAAACTCCCTTCACAGATTCTTCATGTGTCCGTTCTTAACTCTGTATTCAGGGCCCTTTTTATAGCCAAACTTAACAGCCCTGCAGTCTATTTTTAATTCTTCAACCCATGTTATTCACTCTTTTCCCACCTTTCTTTGTCTGAGTATGGTTTTATTGATTTAAAAATCCCTAAGTGCGGAAAGTATGTGGGATACCTGCTGTCCAGCAGGTTCCACTGAACTAAACATGTGCACTGCACCTTTTCTTTTGAACTCTAGCTATTAATTTCCTAAAACCTTATCAGAATTACAGCTATATCCAATCCACACTTCGTAGTTTAAAATCAACAGAATTCAAAGCTCAATTTAACAGGGAATTACAAACAGATCAAAGAGAATCTTAGTCAAGGCTCAAACCAACAGAGAATTCAAAGCTTAATCTAATCAGTGATTCATTTGGTCGGACAAAATCAAATGGGAATATGAAACTAACTAATTGACGACATTCAATTAAACGATTATGACATGTATAATCGATAACCAACTAATCGATAAAACAGTGATTCAAACACTCTCGACCAAAACAGGTAAAAATGCAGAATTAATTCATTCGACGATATTAATCGAAGTGAATAACATCCTATAACAAACAACAAACAAACTATTAAAAAGAACTAATTTTTTCGACCAAATAAAAGGTCTTTGAATTCGGAGAAGAAAGAACATAAATTAAAATTAACATTTAAAATAACAGAAATTATCCAGAAAATGAACAAATGTATAGATACAAACAGAAATGAAATAAAAAAAACGAGAAAAAAGTACCTTTAGAACTCGGACATGGGCGAACTTGGATTTTTAGAGTCGAAAGGAACTTAATCGAAGTATTTTCAAGCGAAAATACTCTGATTAAAGTCTATTAGACCCCAAATTCTGATTAATCGGGCGAAAAATCCCTAATTTGAATTCTAGGGTTCTTGAATCTCGGATTTGGGGCTTGATGATTTCTGGTTAGATTCGATGGAGACAAATGCCAGTTTGGGTGTGAGGGAGATGAGGTGAATGTGTGGTATGAATTTGGGGTTGAATGGAGAAGGCAAGATTGGTGAAGGAATTTTCAATCTAAAATTTGAAACAGATGGTGATGATTCGAAGACAATTGAGCGTGGATTGGGAAAGAGGAGACTGTGGGGATTCCGGGGTGTAAAAATGGGGTGATTTGGGAGTTGTCCGCCGGCGGAGCCGATTTCCGGCCGGCGGATTGTGGTGGCAAATGGCGGTGGCTGTTTGGGGCTCTAGGGTTAGAGAAAGGGGATGAGGAAACGGGTCTGGGGGAAATGAAATGGGAGATAGGGGTTTTGGGGGTCTTTGGGTATACTAAAATGATCCAAATAATCTCGGTCGTTGGATGAAGAGATCCAATGGCTCAGATTAACGGAGTTGATGGGCGGTTCGGGTAGGAATCGGGTTGATCTGTTTACGTGGGTGATGGGTTATTTGGATTAGGCTCCGATTTGGGGCTTGGCATTTTGAATTGGCCCAGTCCAATTTTCTCCTCTCTTTTTATCATTATTTCTTTCTTTTTTCCTTTTAATTTCTAATAAATAAAATTCTAAATATACTACAAAAAATCAAATTAATTTATAAAAAATACTAACTAGGTTCTACTAACAATTAGACATAAAATTAAATATCAATACTAGGCATTTAAATACTAAACGTAAAAGATGCACTATTATTATTTTTTTTTACTTTTATTTTATATATTTTTGAAAAATAAACTTAGTTACTCTAAATAAGACTTAAATGCAAATGCAACATTATTTTTGTATTTTATTTTATTTTTTATTAGTTTAATAAATAAACATGCACAGATAAAAATGCAGATAATAATTAAGAAAAATCAAACAAAATTCAGAAAATCACGCACAACACAAAACTATTCTATTTTTGGATTTTGGGAGTAATTCTCATGCAGGGCAAAAATCACGTGCTCACAGCTGCCCCTTTTTGCGTGTAAACTCGAAGATTTTTCGTGCAAAGATTATGAGCAAATACGAGCAATTTTTGCCCGGTTTGAGCACTCCGTGTGAAGCATTTTGAAAAGACCTTGACTCAGCCTTTGCTTCGGGAGGCCTCCTACATATCCTGGGCTAAACATGAATCAGGTCAATGTAGTTCGGGAAGTTTTGGTAGCTGGGACTACCGTGGACTGACACTTTGTTGTTATTGTTGCTATGGTTGCTGATGTTGCTGCTTACTGCTTAACTGACCTCCTTATTACACCAAAAGAGAAATTAAAGCTAAACTAGCTATGCTATCGACTATGAGTTACAAGATTCCTATCTATGATTCATTTGAAAACATGATCTTGAGTCTTAGCTGATTTCGCTGTAAACCTCGATCTGAATCTTGATGCTCGAAAGATGTACGTGCTTGTTTATTTCTGTAACATTGAGTGAAATGGACTTGGCGGAACTCGTGACTCCAATCAGAATCTGAGCAATCCGCGCCTCTGTTTACTCCAACATTTGAACTCGTTTTCTTTTGGTTCTTTTCTTCTTTTATTCATTCTGGATTGAGACTCCACTCGTAGGTTATCTCGATCCTTGCGTCCCGAGGTCAAACCTATTTAGACAACAAAACAAACAAATGAACGAAATTTTTCTGCCCCAGTTTCGCTAGGAAAATTTTGTGAGTTAGTTGTGACACAGGAAATGATTACAAAGGCTCTTTGGTCAAGAGAATCTTGATTTTTAAAACCTTAGTTTCGAAAATAAACACTCCACGGTTTTCTGGCCGGGAGATCCTCGGTTTTCTAGCCGGGGTTTTAAAAGAAATGGCTCCTCAGTTTTCTGATTGGGAGATCCTCGGTTTTCTGACCGGGATTTTGAAAGAAACGTTTCACGGCTTTCTGGCCGAAATTCAAAAGCAACATTTCACGGCTTTCTGGCTAGAAGACCCTCGGTTTTCTGGCCGGGGTTTAAAAGAAATGGCTCCACAGTTTTCTGACTGGGAGATCCTCGGTTTTCTGACCGGGATTTTGAAAGAAAAGTTTCACGTCTTTCTGGGCGGAATTCAAAAGCAATGTTTCACGGCTTTCTAGTCGGAAGACCCTCGATTTTCTGGCCGGGGTTTAAAAGAAGAGTTTCACGGCTTTCTAGCCGGAAGACCCTTGGTTTTCTGGTAGGGGTTTTGAAAGAAACGGCTCCACGGTTTTCTGGCCGGGAGATCCTCGGTTTTCTGGTCGGGATTTTGAAAGAAAAGTTTTACGGCTTTCTAGCTGGAAGAGGTTCTCGGTTTTCTAGCCGGGGTTTTCAAAGAAACGGCTTCAGGATTTTCTGGCCGGGAGATCCTCGGTTTTCTGGACGGGATTTTGAAAGAAAGATTTCACGGCTTTCTGGCCGGAAGACCCTCGATTTTCTGGCCGGGGTTTAAAAGAAATGGCTCCACAGTTTTCTGACTGGGAGATCCTCGGTTTTCTGACCGGGATTCTAAAAGAAAAGTTTCGCGGCTTTCTAGCCGGAATTCAAAAGCAACGGTTCACGGCTTTCTGGCCAGAGACCATTGATTTTCTGGCTGGGGTTTAAAAGAAGAGTTTTACGGCTTTCTGGCCAGAAGACCCTCGGTTTTCTGGCCGGGATTTTGAAAGAAACGGCTCCACGGTTTTCTGGCCGGGAGGTCCTCGATTTTTTGGCCGAGATTTTGAAAGAAAAATTTCACGGCATTTTGGCTGGAAGAGGTCCTCGGTTTTTTCGCCGGGGTTTTAAAAGAAACGGCTCCACAGTTTTCTGGCTGGTAGATCCTCGGTTTTCTGGCCGGGATTTTGAAAGAAACATTTCACGGCTATCTGGTTGGAAGTCCCTCGATTTTCTGGCCGGGGTTTAAAAGAAATGGCTCCACAGTTTTCTAACTGGGAGATCCTCGGTTTTCTGGCCGGGATTTAAAGCAACGGCTCCACGGTATTCTGGATGGGAGATCCTCGGTTTTCTGATGGGGATTTAAAGAAATGGCTCCACGATTTTCTGGGCAGGAAATGTTAAACTAACATGACTTGATTTTTATTTTTTTTTCGTTTTTCCTTTCCTTTCTCCTTCCTTTTTGGGTTTTCTTTTAGGTGTTTTCTTTTTACTCATCAACAATGCATAAAATAATATTTTTGAAAAGAAACTTCCCTTTTGGGCGTTTTTCTTGTTATAGAGCCATTTCAATGCTCGCACATTTCATTTCTTTGGACTGCACCTTCTTCTTGCACAATCAATTTTGAAATAGACCTGTTTTCAACAAAGAACAATTTGTTAGTTGAAAAAGTGGTTGATTTTGTGGCCTTGATTATCTTCACCGCCTGATCCTGGCCCCATTTTCATTAAGAAACTTTGTTGTTGATTGTCTTTGAGGGTGACTTTCTTTCACCACGACCGGGTTCAAACTCAGAATTCTTTGAGGACTTGCCTATGTGGGCTCTGTCTTTCTGTCTCGTTCCATTTTTAAAACCTTAGCCTTTGATTTCATTTTCCTTCCTAGTGTCCTTTCCTTTGCAAGTGATCGACCATCATGATCAGTCAGGATTGGATCAATACACCACTGAGGATGGGTATCTTTCTTTGCCTTTTTACTAGACGGAGTCTTGTAAAACTAGTCCTGCCGCCTTTCTTTGTAATAGTTTTAGAATTTTAAAATTAAACCGAAAGAGATTCAAAGAATAACTATACAAAAATCAAGAAAATGAGTTTAAAGAGAAGTGTCCCTGTAGGGGGAAAAGAAGGACTTATCTGGGATGCATGCTGACTTCAAATAAAAATGACATGCTTCTTGGACTGGACGCCCGACCCACATAAACTTTCCAACTTCTTATGACCCCACTGATTTGCAATTTCAAAACCAGGGAACCTTGCCAAGACTCTTTTAGTGAAGAGATGTCTTATTTATGGTCGGCGGCGCCCTTTGCAGGTTTTCGCTAATCGACCTCTCTTATTTCTCTTCTCACTATCGCCCGATAGTGCTCTTTGCGAGTTTTCACTAAACGGACTTTCTCATTTTTAGTTTCTCCAACCGTCATCGCCTTATGGTGCCCAAAGGTTTTCACCGATAAAATCTCTCATTTTGTTTCTCTCAATTCAGGCTGTGTCAGATTCCATCAATGATGTTTTTCACTTCCTTGTATTTGCCAATTGATCTGAAGGACTTGAACAAGGTCTTTGGGTAAAAAGGAAATTGAATGGAATTACAACTTTGGAACCATTTTGACGGATCGAAACTGAACCGTCATATCATCTGCCCCAGTTTCAATTTTTTGGGAAATTGGGATTTTGGTTTTGGTGTGACTGAACCTCATGGAGAGGTTGCCTACGTATCCTTTCAGAATCAAGTCAGAACGTAGTTCAGGTGCAATAATTTTTGTTTTTGTCTTTTTTTTTTTCATATATATATTTTTTTTCTTTTCTTTTCTCTTTTAATTTTTATTTTTTTTATTTTTTATTTCGGGTTCCAAAGAGGGTGAACAAAAAAGAAACATAACCAGCTCAAAGGATTTTACAAAGGATTTATAGTGTTTGGGGTAGCAAGAAAGAAAGCCTTCGTCATCTCAATTATACAAGAGCCAATGTCGCAGGAGGTCCTGACATAGTACCTTTATACTGCATCTGTATTGACTATTATTTCAAGATCATTTCCTTCAATGTCTCCCAGATGTAGTGTCCCTCTCAGTGATATTTTCCAGTTGATGCATGGATCCTTCCAATTAGGAGCGAATTTTCCTTTTGCTTCCTGGTAATGAGGAGGAATGCGCCTTAACATCGGTTGTCCTATTTCGAGATTCATGGGCCGCACTTTCTTGTTGCAAGCATGGGTCATTCTTTGTTAAGATAATTACTCGGATATTCCCTGAGTACAACACACCCTTTTTTGTACGCGAACCAATCTTCCTTCAGTTATTCCAATTCTTTGTTTCATTTCCTCAAAGTAAACTTTTTGTGAATTTTGACTCTTGATTCATTAGTTTGAAGTCTGATAGCATTTTGGGATCTAGGCATGAAGTCTGCAATCATGTCATGTTATTTAAAGCTGCATGATTTGAACTAAAGAGAAAAGAAAGAGAAAGCTAAAAAAAATCTGAAAGAATAAAAAATAATAAAAGAAAAGGAAACGGACGATGAAATATTAATTTCATTTCTTGGAATTGAAAGGATAAACAGGGTTCACATTCGGGAATTTAAAGACAAAAACTAAAAGAAACATCCAATTTATACCCTGAAATAACTCGGGATGCAGAAAAATGCGGCAGGACAAATCTACTGTGGGCTCCGCCGGATCGGGAATGGCCTAGCCTTTCAGTTTTGGAGTTTAGCGTCTGGTCCCACCTCAACGGTGATAGTCCCTTTCCCTGGCTCGACCATGTGGGTATCGTAGAGCCTTGCCTCATGTTTTCTTTCACTCTCTTTAGTCATGAAATCCTCATTATCTTCCTCTTGATGGTCCTTAAGCTTCTGTGGTATGCGTCCAACAAACACTGGCTCATTTAGCTGGGTGTCTTAATTGCCCCATACCATATAGGCTTGCTTAGGTGCATCAATTTCCTTTTCTAGTTCTATCTTAGTGATTTTACTCTTCTTTTCCCCTTTTCCTGTTTCGGGGCCGCCTTGGGCTTCCTTTCCACATCAGCAATAGCAATTATGGCCTTAAGCGCTGGATCGAATTCTTCGTCTTCACAAATCATCCCGATTATCGGCCCGTTGTTGTGAGCAGGCAGCAGATTATTGGTCACATTTGGGACATCCTCATCCTTCAACACAATTTTCCTTTGCTCTATTAAATTCTCCACTGCTTGTTTCAAAGTCCAACAGTCATTAGTATGATGTCCCTCTGGCATCAGCACTGTAGGAAGGCGATGCCGGGTTTTGTCTATTCTGAGGAACCGGCTGCAGTAGACCCATTTGGACAAGTTTCGGGAATAATCTAGAGTAAGATTCACCAATTGGGTTAAAGTTTGGTCTCTTTGGTGGTTCCCAAGGACGGAAGTTATTCTGTGGAGGTCAAGGGTTATAGTAGTTCTGGTGGGGAGGCTGATTTCTTGGAAATAGAGCTTGGTTTCTACTAACATGTTGCTGCGGTCGTGCAAAAGGTTGAGCATTTATGACCGCGTACGGTTGAGGAATACAGGACATTTCCTGAGCATGGTAATAATGCTGGGGGTTCTTTCTGAAAAGATGGGTCTAGGAGCGTGGTGTCTTCTATCACCCGAAGTTGCCATGGATATTTTCTCTTTCGTCCTACCCTTTGCTATTCCTCCGGGCCCTCGTTGGATGGCTTGGGAGGTCGCTCGAATGGCCGCCTGACTCAAAATCCTTCCTGTCTTTAAACCATTCTCTACTATTTCCCCAATCTTGATTGCCTCTACGAAAGGTTTTCCCATTGCTGACAGTATGTTCTGGAAATAGTTTGGTTCCTGAGCCTGGAGGAAAGTAGTGACCATTTCTATTTCGTCCATGGGGGTTTCACCCTGGATGCTTGCTCGCGCCATTTGATAGCGTATTCTCTGAAGCTTTCTGAGGGCTTCTTCTTTAAGTTCGATAAGGAATTCCTGTCTGGCGCAATGTCGATGTTGTACTGGAACTATTTCACAAAATCTCTGGCCAAATCATCCCAGATGAGCCACAGAAATATGTCCTGATCTATATACCATTCTGAAGTTATCCCGATCAAGCTTTCTCTGAAATATGCCATCAGCAATTCTTCCCTGCCGCCGGCACCTCGCAATTGATTGCAGTATTTCTTCAGATGAGCAATAGGGTCGCTATGCCCCGTCATACTTTTCAAACTTCGGCGTCTTAAAGACTGATGGCAAATGGACATGTGGGAACATGCACAAATCTGCGTAAGAAACACTCTTCTGTCCGCCTAGACCTTGCATATTTTTCAAACTTTGTTCCAAGCTGCTCATTCTCTTTGCCATTTCATCCTGTTCGGGAGCTTTTGGATTTTGGCTTGGTATGAACTCATATTGGAGTGGCTGAGGATAAACATTAGCAGCAAACTGGGTAGGATCCTGCGAAAGAGGTGGCGCTGGGAATGTAAAAGAAGAGGAGTCAAAGAAAGGAGTATGTGTGACGGGTTGCGCCGTGATTGGAACGGGCGACCCAATGGACGTTCTTGTGGCCGTATCTGATATTGTCACCCAAGGATAGGAAGTGGATGGTGATTCGGAGAGGGTTGTGATGTTAGAATACCCAAACAGAGTAGGTGGGTAATTGGTGGGGGTATTAGAAATCCCACTTGATCTGAGGAATAGTTTGGGGAACCCAAGGATCAGACTTGGGGGCTCTTTCCCGTTATTTCAATCATCTAACATCTCCAGCATGCAACAGCACAGAATCCTATTTTCTTCCGCAGCTGCTGACTCAGTAGCCGGAACGGCTGATATGGAGCTCTCTTCTACGACGGGAATGGTTGGTAGAGAATTTCTGAAGACATGTTGACACTTCTTTTCGAACTCGTGAAGTAAGGTTGGGTACTTTCTTTTGATTTAGCAACGGGCTGTTGAACTTTTCCTTTGGACCTCGTGAAGTATGAATGTGAGGCCAGAGTATCACAAAATCAACCACCCTTTTCTAAAACCTGGAGTTTGGCAAACAAACGGTTAGTGTGAAACAACATAACAGATAAGTAATCTCACGTTGGGTGTGATGCACTTATACAGTTGATCGTGTTGCTACATGTATTCGATTGTAATGCGTTATTCCGGCTTATACTTTCCTTTGCTTTCATCTTCTTCCTCTCTTTATCAATTTCCTTTTACACTCTTTCGTTTTTTTCGTTTTTCTTTTTCTTTTAGTGATGGTCAAACCTTATGTGGATTTCCTACTTATCATGTCCCCGCATGAATCAGACCGGGCATAGTTCGGATAATCAGGAATGGAGTAAATAAACTAATTATTTTTTTTTAAATTCTTGAAAGAAACTCTTTAAAAGAAGAAAGAAAATATATTTATATTTTTGTTTATTATTTTTGTTTTTTTTTTTTTTTTTGCTTTTTGTTTAGCTTTTTTGAAAGAAAGACTTCTAAAAAATTTATTTGCTTTGGAGTAAAAAAAATATTTTTTGTTTGAATTTTTACTTCTTGTCTCTTTTTCTAAGGAAGAAAATATTTTTTTGGATTTTTGTTTCTTTCTTTTTTTTTTAGAAAAGTACTTCAAAAATGAAGGAAACCCATATTTTTAATTTTGATTTTTATTGATTTTTCTTTTTTATTTCATCAAAAAACAATAGAAAGAACGTAACCATTTTTTTTAGTTTTTAAAACTACTTTTACCCTTTTTTTTGAATTTTCTAAGGAAATATTTTAAAGAATGAACTAAAGGAAAATATATTTTTTTGTTTTTTTTTATTTTTTATTTTTTTTTTGAAAATTGGGGTCGGAACCGATGAGATTTTCCTACGTATCTCACATCCGGTGAGAATCAGACCCGCGTAGTTCAAAAAAATGAACTAAATTATTTTAAAAAGAAAACAAATTATTTTTAACAACATTTTCAAAAATTATTTTCAAAGAAAACAAACTATTTTCCATAAATTTATTTTGACTCTATACCCGGACATTTTCTACTTCTTCCCCTCTCTTTTTTTCTTTTTTTTTAAATAACAAACCGACCAGCATGTAAGATCGAAACGAATAAATGCACAGACAAAGATGCATCAAGTTGGTCTTTTGTTTTTGGTACACATGTCCTAGACAGGCCCAACCCCTGTGTTGAGCCTCCTAAGTCAAACATGCACATGATGTAAATATACGTTCCTATTGGGGATCCGGCATGAGGTTTTGTTATTCTAAGTCATCATCCTGTTGGAAAAGGTGTCTAGACTAGCTTTAGTCGAGCGGACAACTCGAGCCGAGGAGTGTCAGTGCACCGGTAGCATGGCTTTCCGGCTTAATTGACAATACTCCCCGCCTAAATATGTGTGACTAAAAATCCTTCACCGGGTGCCAAGCACCACAACTATCTTGAGAAAACGGGCTATGTCCAGCAAATGCCCGATATTATTTTTATAAAAGAGACTTAGAGGAGAAAGTGGGTATCGGCACAATTTATATACAATTCACAAAATATCAAAGCGTTAAAAACAACATTTAGCACATTAATACAAACATATAATAAAATCAGATAATATTTAAGCCAAATACAACAATTATTCAAAGCTCGAATTCTTAAACCCTGAATCAGTGGTTCTGGGTTTGTTTCCCCAGCAGAATCGCCAGAACTGTCACACCTCCTTTTGGCGCGCCCACTACCCCGGGGGGTAGAGAATGGGCAATGGAGTTTTTTATCCAATTTAAAGTGACAATATTCGAAACGGGATTATTTCAGAGTCGCCACTTGGAATAAATTATGGTGTCCAGAGTCACCATTTCATTTAAATCCCGAATCGAGAAAATTTCGACTTTCCAAATGAAGTCTACGAACCAAAAATTCTAAGTAAGGAATTCTGTTAACCCGAGGGAAGGTTTTAGGCACCCCCGGATCCCGTGATTCTAGCACGGTCGCTTCAATTATTATAAATGGCAAAATAACATCTGATTTTAATACATGTTATAAATTACGTGCTTTGATTAACCTTTAAACCGCTCTATTAATTTGAAACCGTACAAAAAGAAAACTAATTACAACATAGACTCGGACTTTTGACAAATAGGTAAATCAAAAATGTACCCGGATTACTTACTTCAAACTATGCCGATTAAAGCGATTGTTAGACTAGGCAAAAAATCAATTTATCTAAAAATATGTCCCTTAAGGTTATTTCCAATTAACCCGTACCAAATGATATCTTATTCGTAGCTTATTGACTTAGGGCCGGAGATTGAACGAAAAGGTATGAACTAATGGAAAATTGATCAAACAATGCGAAGTAAAAATAATTCACCATGGTTCATTATTAGACGTGAGGTTGTTTACTTTGGATTTCACTATCCTCAATCCGATGTTAATTGATGAAATCGAAACTATGCGATTAAAGTCGACCTAGCATTGGCATCTAAAGCATTGGCTAACTTATCTTGTTTGCTTAATTACAAATGGATTTCAAGAAAAAATCAAATGAAGAAAACTCGAAAATGATTCCAAACATCTTATGTTAATAGCTAACATTAATCATACTAACACCTTAAACATGCTTATGCTACTTGACTTTAACAAATTACCTATGTAAAATATCAAAGGGAATCCCAATCCGAATTGGCTAGTTTTACTTACACAAGTCCAAACATATACTAACAAAAATAGAAACTAGTTAAGCATAAATGAAAACTGATATCTATTTTTATCAATAGTCCAAAATAATCCGAGTTTACAATGATAGATAATACAAGCCTAATAGGTTTTGTTTCAGGTCGTACATGCTGAAGGTAAGAACTAAGTAGACATACAAGACTATATGCACCCTTAATCTTTTAATGACTAACTATACAATTTCTATTTTGAGCTAACAGTCCTTAGTTTTAATGAATAGCTAACAGGATCATTTATGTAATGGCTTCAAACAACAGGATTCAAAAGTGGCCTTTCATTTCATTTCTGGTACAAGAATGGACAAGCCTAAAGGATGTGTACATGGAAGCAGAATCGGGAAAATGGAGGAATTAGCAACAGAACAGTATGCAGCAAACAAACCAAAGACAAACTAACAGCAATAGCAGTAGCAAAATCCTAGCAAGAAATCCAAGAGAAAAACAGGAACCAGAGGCAAACAACAATCCCCAAAGGTGATTTGAAACCAAAACAAAGAATCCAGAAAACCAAGAGAACAAACAGAACCAGCTTAAGTGAAGAACTAGAGGTTTTTATGAACTGAAGCAAACAAAAGCAGGTTTGACTCAAACTAAAAGAACTGCTAAATGTGTAGTTATCTCTCAAAGCAGGAGAAGAATGCCTTGAAACTAGTATTGAAATCAGTGTAAGAGAAGTTTCAAAATTTGTGTAAAATGTGTTTCTTTCAAGGGTCTAAATGTATCTGAAAATCTGTGTTTCAAGGGTGTGAAATGTATTTTTATGTGTATGTAAGAAACTCCCTTCACAGATTCTTCATGTGTCCGTTCTTAACTCTGTATTCAGGGCCCTTTTTATAGCCAACTTAACAGCCCTGCAGTCTATTTTTAATTCTTCAACCCATGTTATTCCCTCTTTTCCCACCTTTCTTTGTCTGAGTATGGTTTTATTGATTTAAAAATCCCTAAGTGCGGAAAGTATGTGGGATACCTGCTGTCCAGCAGGTTCCATTGAACTAAACATGTGCACTGCACCTTTTCTTTTGAACTCTAGCTGTTAATTTCCTAAAACCTTATCAGAATTACAGCTATATACAATCCACACTTCCTAGTTTAAAATCAACAGAATTCAAAGCTCAATTCAACAGGGAATTACAAACAGATCAAAGAGAATCTTAGTCAAGGCTCAAACCAATAGGGAATTCAAAGCTCAATCTAATCAGTGATTCATTTGGTCGGACGAAATCAAAAAGGAATATGAAACCAACTAATTGACGACATTCGATTAAACGATTATGACATGTATAATCGATAATCAACTAATCGATAAAATAATGATTCAAACACTCTCGACCAAAACAGGTAAAAATGCAGAATTAATTCGTTCGACGATATTAATCCAAGTGAATAACATCCTATAACAAACAACAAACAAACTATTAAAAAGAACTAATTTTTTCGACCAAATAAAAGGTCTTTGAATTCGGAGAAGAAAGAATAAAAATTAAAATTAACATTTAAAATAACAGAAATTTTCCAGAAAATGAACAAATGTATACATACAAACAGAAATGAAACAAAAAAAACGAGAAAAGAGTACCTTTAGAACTCGGACATGGGCGAACTTGGATTTTTAGAGTCGAACAGAACTTAATCGAAGTATTTTCAAGCGAAAATATTCCGATTAAAGTCTATTAGACCCCAAATTCTGATTAATCGGGCGAAAAATCCCTAATTTGAATTCTAGGGTTCTTGAATCTCGGATTTGGGGCTTGACGATTTCTGCTTAGATTCGATGGAGACAAATGCCAGCTTGGGTATGAGGGAGATGAAGAGAATGTGTGGTATCAATTTGGGGTTGAATGGAGAAGGCAAGATTGGTGAACGAATTTTCAATCTAAAATTCGAAACGGATTGTGATGATTCGAAGACAATGGAGCGTGGATTGGGAAAGAGGAGACTATGGGGATTCCGGGTATAAAAATGGGGTGATTTGGGAGTTGTCCACCGGCGGAGCCGATTTCCGGTCGGCAGATTGTGGTGGCAGACGGCGGTGGCTGTTTAGGACTCTAGGGTTAGAGAAAGGGGATGAGGAAATGGGTCTGGGGGAAATGAAATGGGAGATAGGGGTTTTGGGGGTCTTTAGGTATACTAAAATGATCCAAATAATCTGGGTCGTTGGATGAAGAGATCCAACGGCTCATATTAAGGGAGTTGATGGGCGGTTTGGTTAGGAATCGGGATGATCCGTTTAAGTGGGTGAGGGGTTATATGGATTGGTCTCCGATTTGGGGCTTGGCATTTTGAATTGGCCCAGTCCAATTTTCTCCTCTCTTTTTATCATTATTTCTTTCTTTTTTCCTTTTAATTTCTAATAAATAAAATTCTAAATATACTACAAAAAATCAAATTAATTTACAAAAAAATACTAACTAGGTTCTACTAACAATTAGACATAAAATTAAATATCATTAAATAAAAATCACACAACTAGGCATTTAAATACTAAACGTAAAAGATGCACTATTGTTATTTTTTTTTACTTTTATTTTATATATTTTTGAAAAATAAACTTAGTTACTCTAAATAAGACTTAAATGCAAATGCAACATTATTTTTGTATTTTATTTTATTTTTTATTAGTTTAACAAATAAACATGCACAGATAAAAATATATATAATAATTAAGAAAAATCAAACAAAATTCAGAAAATTACGCACAACACAAAACTATTCTATTTTTGGATTTTAGGAGTAATTCTCATGCAGGGAAAAAATCACGTGCTCACAGAGGCTATGTTGAGGTGGTGGATCTTTATTCTCTCGTATGTTATATTTTGGATGTGATGTTGGAATTCGGACGGGTTGTCTTAGTGTCGGGGTGATTTTGAACTATTGCATTGGGGGCTACGCCAGAAATGCCACGGGTTAAGTGGTGAAGTGCGTAAGAATATTGGGTTGCAATAACTTGTCTGAAACTCGGGGAATATAGTAAATGGGTGTGGGGGTCTTTACTTTCTTGTATCCAAATGGTAGAAATCATGATTTAGGATTTTATCTTATATCCAAACTAGAAATCCTGCCTATATGGTCTTTAATACTGATTCAGTCACATATAGACCATGCTTATAGGATTTAACGCTTAACCTTACCACAAAATCACCTAGAAAGCATGTCTATAGAATTTAACATTCATGTTCTATAATTACACATATAGAGATCATGTCTATAGGCCCTTGCATTTCTGCATATACAACTGTTATTAGGCAAACCGTTTGTAGGTTTAATAATAAGGTTGCATATATACATCATGTGTATAAGACTCCTATTTAATGTCTAAAAAGGTATTAAAATCAGTAAACGTACAGAAGGCATGCCTATAGGAAATTTCAATTTTTAACAGCCTCATTCATTTTTTAAAACAATATCAATTGCTGGAACTCGTATCTATTTTACTAAAAACTAGTAGTTTTCTATCCCTCTTTTTTTGAAACCCGTTAAAATTGGTAAACCTTTTTCTATAACCAATCCGCACCTTCCTAAAACCCGCAAACCTTTTAATCAGTATGCTTTTTTTCTGAAACTACTAGTAACTCTTTTGCAACTTTCTCCTAAAATTAATAGATCTTATGCCTAGTTTTATTTCAACTCATAAACAAAAGGTTGGCTAATTAATCATTGGATCAGTCCCTGACAACTGTATTCGAGTTGCCTAATGCAGACTTTCTATCTAGATTTATGTGTTGAACTAGTCCGCTTGCTGAATAATCTTAATCTAAGACCAAATCAGTATTTGTCAAGGCATGCTAAACTATATGATTATTTGACTTCTAGGGTTAATTTAAGCCTTATTTGCATGTTTGTTCCTCCCTTTTACTTGATAGTTGTTTTGAATGTCGAGCTAGAATTTTATCATTTAAACTCCACAAAGGCCTCCGTCCCTTTCTTTCCTTTTAGGATTAGAAGTCCTAATACCCCGAGACTGATAGGATTGGAACGGGTAGTAGCATGCGATAAGTAAACGATATTGTTCCGCGCTTTAATACCTTAACGGGGTGGGAAGGGTAGACATGGAGATGATGATTACATTATAACACTCTGCGTATAATTGGGTACCAGTATGGTGCAAATATTCCATGTAAAGTATAAACCTAGGACCCCCTTTCCCTCTTTATTAGTTTAATAATTTTCTGAATCTTAAAAGCTGTTGCACTTTCAATTTTTGCTTCTCACATAATTTTCGGGTTGTCCGCACCAAGTACTTGACTTCTTCCCTCTACTTGCACACTTTTTTTTTATCAAACTGCTCATTTCTAAAATTCACCACTTCTTTTAACCTTTTGTACTTCTTGTACTTGTTTATTTGCACTTGTATTTAAAGTCACAATTGTAGTATGGCCGGGAACCACATTAGTGGATCTTGAGGGGTGCCTAACCCCTTCCCCTCGAGATAATTTCAAGCCCTCACCCAAACTCTGGTTTTCATCTTTAATTTTTCTAGAAGTGTCATAATGCACTATAATCCTTAGGTGGCGACTCTCCAAACTTCAAAAACCCAATTTCCAAAGCGGGAAAAGAGTTATCTTCCCGAATGTCGTGAACCCGATTCCGCAAGGAAAAAAGGGGGCGTCGACACTGCCATTAAGTTGCAAGTACTTGCCGACTTTATTGCTGATTTCAACGCAGAAATACTGGTAGAGGCGGAACTGGAGGCACGTTGTACCCCCTCCAACACCGACTTATGGATTCTGTACACTGACGGTGCCGATAATGCCTCGGGATCAGGAGTGGGACTCATTCTTAAGGTCCTTACGGGCGAAATAATTCTCCAGTATGTGCGGTGCCCCAAAATGATAACAACGAGGCTGAGTACGAGGTCGTTATTGTAGGTATGAAACTAGCCATCAAATATGAGGCTCGACGACTCGTTCTCCACTGCGACTTCCAACTCGTAGTGAACCAGGTCACTAGGACTTACCAAATCAAGGAGCAGAGATTGCAAAAATATCAATCAGATATCCACAGATTAATGATGAGTTTGACGAGTGCCACTTCGAACAAATTCCAAGTACACGGAACGTTGAAGCAGACGGTTTGGCAAAATTGGCCGCAGCCACTAAAAACTTCAACAAAGAAAGCATTGTAACCCTCCTCCATTCAGCCATTGATCACACTGAGGTACTCTCTTTAAATTTGACTTGGGACTAGCACAACCAATTTGTATCCTATATGCAGGATGGTACACTCCCACTCGACAAAAAAGAAGCAAAGTATCTCCGCGTACAGGTCGTTAGGTATTGCCTGATAAACCACAAGATCTACAAAAAGACGTTTGGTGGACCCATTTCCAAGTGCCTAGGGCCGCACCAAACGAGACTAGTACTCGAAGAGGTACACGAGGGTCACTGTGGTGTCCATACAAGCAATCGCACCCTCGTACGTTGCATAATATGAGCTGGTTATTATTGGCCCACCATGAAGAAAGAGGAAGCAGAATACGTTCGCTGACAAGAACAATGTCAAAAGTATGCCCTCATGATACGCCAACCATGAGATCCCCTCAACTCAGTCACTTCCCCGTGGCCTTTCATCAAATGGGGAATGGATATAGTCGGTCCTCTACCAGCAGTACGAGGAAAGGTATAATTTCTATTAGTTTTAACTGACTACTTCTCCAAGTGGGTGGAAGTAGATGCATAAGCCCAAATACGCGAACAGGAAGTCATTGCCTTCATATGGAAGAATATTACCAGTCGTTTTGGCATCCCCAAGGAAATCAATTGTGACAACGGACGACAGTTCATCAGTTAGAAGATGACGATATTTTTTGACAAATGGCACATTAAGCGAATACTCTCCACACCATATCACCCTGATGCCAATGGCCAAGCAGGGTCTTCCAACAAAACAATACTGAACATACTGAAAAAGAAGCTCGAGGAAGCCAAAAGGCAATGGCTCGAGCTACTACCAGAAGTATTATGGGCACACCGGACCACACCAAAATCCTGCACATGAGAGACACCATACTCATTCGTCTATGAAACCAACGCAGTCATACCAGTCAAAGTCGGGGAACCAAGTTTTAGGTATTCATATACCGACGGAAAAGAGAACGACATAAACAGGCTTCAAGACCTCGACGAGGCCGATGAAAGAAGATAAATGGCCCACATAATAATGGTGGCTCATAACAACAAATCAAAAGTTACTACAACAAAAGAGCCAAAGTAGTACCACTTAAAGTAGGAGACTACGTCCTCAAAGCCAAAACATTGGCACCAAAAGACCAGAGCCAAGGAAATTGGGCACCAACTGGGACGGACCCTACAAAATCACAGCAGCAGCAGCAGGTAAAGGTGCAATCCAATTAGAAACAATGGAAGGAAAAACTCTCCAAAACAATTGGAAAGTTGCTCGCCTTAAGTATTTCCATTTCTAAAAGGCGTCTCCCGAGTCACACTCTTTTTTCTTTACCCGAGTTTTGTCCTAATTGGGTCTTCTCGGGGAGGATTTTAACGAAGCAACATAGGGGACACTAGGAGATTTTTGCGGAACAGGTTTATTATACCAGCCACTCCATGCGCTCTCCTGACTGACATGACAAAGGGACTGGACTAGCATGATCTCCAATGTATGAACGGCTAACGCTATCTCCAACGTGTAAACGGCTAAGGCCATCTCCAACATATAAACGGCTAAGGCCATCTCCAACATATAAATGGCTAAGGCCATCTCCAATGTATGAATGGCTAAGGCCATCTCCAATGTATGAACGGCTAAGGCCATATCCAATGTATGAATGACTAAGGCCATCTCCAATGTATAAACGGCTAAGGCCATCTCCAATGTGTAAATGACTAAGGTCATCTCCAATGTATGAACGGTTAAGGCCATATCCAACATGTAAACGACTAAGGCCATCTCCAATGTATGAATGGCTAAAGCCTTCATCGTCAATACGTCGACACAGCTCGACTATGATGAAAGAGTAATTCGACGATAGTCGAAGTTACATACATGGCTAAGGACTTCATCATCAATACGTCGACCCAGCTCGACTACGGCAAAAGAGTAATTCGATGACAATCAAAGTTACGTACATGGCTAAGGCCTTCATCGTCAATATGTTGAACCAGCTCGACTACGACAAAAGAGTAATTCGACGACAATCGAAGTTACGTACATGGCTAAGGCCTTCGTCGTCAATACGTCGACCCAACTCGACTACAACAAAAGAGTAATTCGACGACAGTCGAAGTTACGTACATGGCTAAGGCTATCATCGTCAATAAGCCGACCCAGCTCGACTACAACAAGTGAGTAATTCGACGACAGTCGAAGTTACATACATGGCTAAGGCCATCGACAATATTATGGCTAAGGTCGTCATCGCCGACAGTCGCCAACCCTGTTCAACAACGACAAAAGGCATGTAAATAATAGTTAAAGCGATGCCATTATTAACTAAAGTCACCACTATTTAGCATCGAAGCCGCCTTTTATTGGCGAATTATACAAACACCATTCAAGAAACACACTAAGAATCCTACAAGTAAGCGAGCATCCGCTATGCGGAGACGAGATACCGAAAATAAAAGATACAAAAGGAAAAGAATAACAACAAAAGTATAACTTTCATTATCATCCAAAATTGTATGTACAAAAGGACTCATTTACATTTCCAAATACAACAAAACAAAATATATACAAGTCCTAAGGGGCTTCGCCATTCTGCTCACAGTCCCCCGCCAACCCGTCCATTGCCGCCCCTGAATTGATAAGTTGTAGAGATCTAGGACCCGGATCCTAGACGGTTAACGTATTCGAAATTATAGGCCGCCCTATCTGGGGAGTCGAAACTATACCCACAAGCTTTGCGGGCGATGCGAGCTACGCGTTGTTGCTCCTGAACCTCCGCCTCAGTAGCTCGACCCACAACTAGGAACTCCTCGAGCACGACTAGCCTGGCCTCGGCATACACCCACATCTCATGCGCCTCACAACATGCATCTGCATTAGACCTTGGCACAACAGTCTGCTTAAGGGCTTCAATATCAAATGCCGTGGTATCGACCTTGGCTCGCAAATTAGCGACTTCCACAGCTACCCCATGGCCAATCTCCAATTCCTATTCCTTCGACTGGAGAAGAGTCTCCAGCTCAATGTTTCGAGACAAAGCGGCCATCAGCTGCTCATCAACATGCTCCAGTTCAACTACCCCCATTTCAATTGGGCCTCCGACTGCTCAAGGCCCTCACGAAAGACCCGAAATTTCGGGTCCTGCTTAAGTATGTCCGCCAGCACCTGATGCTTGGCACAAAACCACTAATACTTTTTTGCCACCTTATTAAAAGTGGTTGCCTTCCATTGTGCTCGCCACCTCCTCTCTACATCCAAAATGAGAGTCCAAAAATGAGAAGAAAAAGAGGAAATACAAGTCAGTATGCATCAAATTAGCCTTACGACACACAAAGAAAACCGAAAACTACCTACAAGGCCGCGCTAGCGACCCTCCGAGATAGATCCCTGTCACTAACACCTTTTAGCATTTCACGCTCAGCAGCCGCACATAACAAGGTCACATCCGTTGCTGGCTGCTCGCTGTGTTGCAATAGGTTATACCCTCCTAGGATCATAATTTGGCGGTTAGATCTACCTGCCATCATCCCCACATGGGTCAGACCTCTAATTAACCCATTCGCATCCATATGGGAGTGTCCACCCTCTTGGGACCGTCGCCCACTTCTCCAATGGCAGCCGACGAACCACTCTCCGGAATGCAGGCTGGGCTGGCATCGGTGATGACCCTTCTTTGGGGAGCTGACCTCCTAGAATGGATGGCATTGGCCATAAAAACTGGCCTCGATCCCTAACGAGGCTCACTCTCTCCCTCGTCTTTAGTGGATATCCCCTTGCCTATTATTAACTGCCATCTCTTTCTCTCCGGTGGCTCCTCACCTTAAGAAGTCTCCTTCACAGGCCACGAGGATGGCATTGAAGGAGTCGCTTCACTTATAAACGCCACCACAGGTGCAACCTCCTGCTGAGGAACCTCGGGAGCGCCATCATTGAGCGAGCTACAGGTATGTCTCCACCCTCGGAGTCAGTCCCCGCCCTAGGCGAGGTAATGACGTTTTTCTTCTTCTTATGGGCGCTTCGACCTACCAGCATGAGTAAGTCAGGTAGCAAAACCTAAGGGAACTTCCAAACCTAAGCCAAAGAATTACCTGACGAGCCGTATCGTTCATGAAATACGGCCCGGGTACAACATTCCTCCGTATAAGGTATCATTCTTTCCACCCATGATTTTATATTTTCAATGAACTGGGGTAGAGAAGCCCTCGCTACAAAAAAAAAAGAGAAAAGAACGAAATCACAGTGGCCACATGATCAAGATCACAAGTAATCATGAATTCTACAAATAAAGGTACTTATATTTTGGGTTCCGTCTTTCCAGGAACCCTTCAGGGTTAGACACCAGGTGCTCCATCATGATGTAGAAATACCTACGCCAAAAGTGCCGGTTGGTCTTGTCGTCAGCTTTGACAACCAATCCCTTCGTGCCACGGATTTTCAACAGCAGCATGGTACCCCTCAGGTAACCAAGGCTGAATAACTATAAAAGGTGATGAACTGAGACACCGCACTCAGCCTTGGCCGCGTGCGTGGTCAGAATCCTGCACACCTTCAAGGTGTAAGGGGTAAGCTAAGCCGGGCATACATTGAAAAAATAGCAAAGCTCCTCCGTTAGAGGGTAGGTCGGGAGACTATAACAGATAAAAAATGGGTACTCGTAAAATATGCAGTACCAAGGCCGGTGCACATTGGCATAGTGAGTCCCAGTCAGAGCCATTTCCATATAGTTTGGAATATGGTGCGTATCTCGAAGATCATCTAGGTGGGATTGTAATAAATCACTATGCTCCCAGGGAACAACTGGGCTTTTAGTTGGAAAATCCCTTCGAATATGCATCTCCTTTGGGAGGACGTTATCTACAGTAAGGGGAACAAGGGCTTTCCCAGATTTCTCTTCTTCGCCACCAGAGGAGGGCGGAACCCTAGATGATGCATTATCTTTGGTCTTTTTACTGCTATGACGATGCTTTATCATGTTATCCTATGTAAGAAACGAAGCACTAACAACAGGAAGTGTGGTTTCAAAGAAGTGGGAGAGTCTCGCACGAAATAACGGTTGCTAGAAAGAAAGGCAAAGAAGGAATCCAGAAAAGGTATTCCAAAGGATTGAAAGATGAAACAGATTGAACATTCCATCTATTTATAGGGTTAGGATGCGCAGAAATTGAAGAGGCACGATTCAAAACGGGCGCGGGAAACCAGAACATCACATCATCCTCTAAATTGCCTTGGGAGTAGGTAATTTAATGATGCATATATGCAATGAAATCGTTTTGAAAAGGGAGCCATGTGTCAGCAGCTCGACGATGCCATTTTATCTCATTCACGTTACCGCCCCCAGAGTGAGGTCAAATTCTCCAAAGACGAGGATTACATTTCTGCCCATTGAAGACCTCTACTGAATACGCGTCCAACATGCGGAGGGACTAACTGTATGGGGTCAAATTTGGCCCTTCATATCTCTACGCCGAAGGGTACGCCTAGTGAGCATACGTCAGCTAAAGCAAGGGTACGACCTGGGCGTGAACGCCAGTTAAAACTCAACGTCCTCGCTAGTGGGACGTTGACTACTTTTTGTACTTTTATGATTACTTCAAGGAAGACATCCTGCTATATAAAGGAGACTTTCACATTGTAAAGGAGCATCATTATTATTCTCGAGTAATACAACTCTCTGATTTCCTCCTACTCTCTCTATCTCTACATCTAACGAACACTTATTCTCAAGTTCATATTATCAGATGTATCACAATAATATTATCTCTTTTATCTCTAGGTTTTATTATATTTGATTACAATTTACCCTAATTTATTTTTGATTAAAGTATATCGATTACTTTTGAGTAAAACAAAATATCATTCTCAACTCTATTTTTCAGGCCCATTTGAGGAGGTATCATCTTGATTATCATCAATCTAATAAGATATATCACTGAATTAAAATAACTATGAATTGGAATTGGACCATTGTAAAAGAAAATTATATTCTATTTTTTTAATTAACTAGCCAAGGAAACTGTTAGCCACTTCAAGCCTACAAGATGTGTTTACTTTGCTCGTCCACCATTTTTTGTTGAACCTGAATTAGAAAGAAACAAGCAAGGATTATGTTATGGTAGTAAGTATTTACCTACTAGTGTTTGTAATAGCCTCGCTGCTATAAACAATAGTAATGAGTAATGTCCTTCGGGATTATGTTAGGACTATGTAACGCTTTTGTTTTAGTAATATAAGCTTCTTCTTTTTTTTAAAAAAGAAGCTATAGATAACAGTGGATTTATATGGTATTTGCAGGTTTAAGTTATTTTAATGGTAGTGAGATGCTATGACGCTCTTTTCTTTGTTACTGCTTAGGGTTTCTTCTGCTTCTTCTTTTTAGTTGCAAAAGGAATTTTGTTAGATTTTCCATTATTTTGATAAATTAATGATTGAAATTTGCTCTTTATGATATTTAGAAGTTATATTTCAAATTTCAGCTCATTTGGAGTAGATTTGGGTGTTGAATTATATGTTGGATTGTTGACATTTGAAAAACAAGTTTACGTTTCTAGGAATTTTACTTCATACTAATCTAGTCTTTAAGTGCATGCAACAATTTAGTTGCACTCAGGGGTGGATCTAGCATATGATTTACGGGTTCGGCCGAACTCACTAAGTTAGATCCAAAACTTGTATTTATCTTAAAAAATTATTGCATATGTATAAATTGTTACTTTAGAACCTAGTAACATAAACTAACTAAAATCTCGAACCCACAAGCTTCAAATCCTGTCTTCGTCTCTGGCTGAACTTCAAACTAATTAGTCCTTAGTGCATGTTAAGTGTAATTTTTATACTTCAGACTAATTTGTCTTACGTGCATGCAAAAATTTGGATGCACTTCATACTAAGTGTGTGTTTGGCTTAGCTGGTTTAGAGTAGTTGATAAGCGTTAGATGTTGAAAAACACTTTTTAAGTGTTGAAGTTGATTAAAAAGATAAGCAGTTACGTGTTTGGATAAAAGTTCCGAAATTAATAATAAACAGCTGAAGAATTAAGTATACGAAGAGTTTTGTTTTAAAAAAAATAGAATAGTAAATATTTTAGTCAACCCTAAAGCGCTTATAAGCTGAAATTTGATAAGTTAGGGGACACCAACTTATGACTTTTGACTTATTTTTGGCTTATAAGCACTTAATTTATAAACACTTTTAATTTTACCAAACATGTAAATAAGCCAAAAAATACTTATAAGCTGCCATATACCCTCTAATTAGTCTTAAAGTGTAATTTTCGCGATGCGATTGTGTGAAGTTTTGTATTCCGAAGGGAGAACTTCAGACGCAAACATTAGCCAAAATTTATAAATTTGCAAGTATTTGAAATTTCTTACTTCAAATGCAAATTTTTGAAACTTTAGACGCAACGTCTAAAGTGTATTTCAAAGCGGCAAAGTTTCTAAACTTTTTATAATAATAGTGTCAGTTAAATGGGGATCCAAAAATACAATGTCAGGCGTGCCTTGTCATTGGTGCTCGTATGGACAAGATAACATTTCGTCGCTGATTGCAAATGTAAGAAAACTAAAATAATTGGGCCTATGACCATAGATTTCATACTTCCTAATATATAACGATTTTTAAAAGAAAATAATTTCACAAAGGCAAAATACATAATTTATCCATTAAACTTGCACCCAAATCCCTGTTACACACCTCTCGATCACGGGCAACCTTTTACATACTCAACCTTTTAAAAATGTATCAAATACGCACTACTTTAACAGTTGACAGGCGCGTGTTTTATACATAAAAGAGGCGAGTGGAGTTAAATCTTTTGGGTCTGAACCATTATCTAAATGCCACATATCCAGCCTTCTTTATTTTTGGATGACATTTATTCTTAATATTCCTTACCTTCTCCTATTTATACCACATTAATAATGATTAATATATATAATATTACACTAATTTGTCCGCAAATTAATAATTGATAGATTGTTAAACAATGAATTTGTTCAAGTTGGAGGTGTAAGCAAAGTATTATATTGAAGATCTCGGTTGATAACAATCGCCGGAGCTCCGATGGTAAGATAACCGTGAAAAACATAAACAGCATCAAAACTATAGGTCACCGGAGTCTTTAATTTTCCGACCAATATTCAGATGAAACAAAAAAGTGAGAAGAAGAGACACAAAAAATAAATAAAAATGATAGAGAAGCTTCGTTTCTTGTCAAAATTCTGCACATCTAGCAAAGATCTAACCATTCTTCCGCTAGTTTCCTCCAGATCTGATTATCTAGAATCGAGTTGTTTGGTGGCTAATAGTTGTGGCAGAGGAGTTGGCCACCAATTGGGTGTGAAGTGAGAAGATGACAGAGGAAATTGAGGAAATGTGATTTGGAGAGATTATTCCAGTGGATTCTAACGGAGGAACAAATGTTAATGGAGAAGTTGACTGTGAGTAGGGTAGGGAAAGATGAGAGACGAGTTGGGGAGGGGGGTCTTTTGATTATTTTATTTTTTGAAGAAAATATATTAATTAGGGTGGAAATGAGTATTTTTTTTGGAGTTATGACACGTGTCAAGACTTAGTTGGTGCCTGATATCACACATAATTTGGCAAACTCGTCAAGAAAAAAGTAGTGTGTCTTAGACACACTTTTAAAAAGTTCAATGTGTAAAATAATTTTTGTCCATAAAAAGTGTGTAACAGAGATTTGGTTCATAGTTCAGGGAAACGTTATGTATTTTGACTTTCACAAATTAGTTGTCTTAATTTTTACTTCAGATATTCTCTGTGAGCACGTGATTTTTGCCCTACATGAGAATTGCTCCCAAAAATCCAAAAAATAAAATAGTTTTGTACTGTGTGTGATTTTCTTAATTGTTATTTGTATTTTTTTTTTGTGCACGTTTATTTGTTAAATTAAAAATAATAAAAAATATCGCATTTGCATTTAGTATTTAATTCTATAATTAGGAGTAATTAATTTTATCTTACAAAATGAAAATCACAAAAATAGGCATCTTTTGCATTTTTAGCCTTTAATGTCCAAATTGTGTGATTGTATTTTAATTACCATTTAAATTTAGGTGACAATTATTATTATGAGTTAATTAGTATTTTAAGATAATTTTAGTTTTTATAAATTAATCTTAGTATTTTGGGCTTTATTAATTAGGAATTTGAATAATGGAGAAGAACAAAATAGAGAAAATTTGGATTGGGTCATCTTGCAAATTAAGTTACAAGCTCAATCCTAAGCACCCTTACCCAACCCAAAAACCCTTTGCCCAAAAAAGAAATTTCAGATTTTTTAGCCAAAAATAATCATAATCACATAACATAAAATAGTGGGGGGCAAGGAAATTAAGGAATAAAACAAGGAGAGCAAAACATGGATTAGTAGGTTTTCTTTAAATTAAAAAATATTTTCTTTTAATAAAAAAATCTAGAATTTTTTGAAATTCAGGCCTATAAATAGAAGAGAAGATTTATGAAATTAAGGTGGAAAAAAGAGAGGAAACAATATATGAGGAGAAGAAAAATAAGGAAAACAAATAGAGTAGTATACACTTGATATACGCTCTGGATACAGAAGTATACATGAACAAAATTTATTTTTTGAGAGTTTCTTTTGAGAATTGAAGATAGTTCAAAGCTATAAAGAGAAAACAAAGAGAAATTCCGGAATATATTTTTCTTCTCTATTTTTACTGGTTTTTCTCCATATTGCTGGGATTTTCTAGATTGAGGTCTTGAAGCTACTGCTGGTTGTTATTGTTGTGTTGCTGTATTTTCACCGCCCTATTAATTTTCCATATTTCCCTTCTTTTCAATACCAGGTACACATTCCAAAAATTGTGTGTTGATGTATGCTCGAATTGGAAGATGAAGTTTTTAAATGAAATAGAAAAGCAAGTTGTTGATTATATTTGTTGTTATTTTCTGTTTTATTAGTTTTGTCAAATTGTAGTTAGCTCTATAATGTCCAAATTGTGTGATTGTATTTTAATTACCATTTAAATATAGGTGACAATTATTATTATGAGTTAATTAGTATTTTAAGATAATTTTAGTTTTTATAAATTAATCTTAGTATTTTGGACTTTATTAATTAGGAAGTTGAATAATTGAGAAGAACAAAATAGAGAAAATTTGGATTGGGTCATCTTGCAAATTAAGTTACAAGCTCAATCCTAAGCATCCTTACCCAACCCAAAACCCCTTTGCCCAAAAAAGAAAATTTCAGATTTTTTAGCCAAAAATAATCATAATCACATAACATAAAATAGTGGGGGGCAAGGAAATTAAGAAAGAAAACAAGGAGAGCAAAACATGGATTAGTAGGTTTTCTTTAAATTAAAAAATATTTTCTTTTAATAAAAAATCTGAAAATTTTTGAAATTCTAGCCTATAAATAGAAGAGAAGATTTATGAAAATGAAGGTGTAAAAAAGAGAGGAAACAATATATGAGGAGAAGAAAAATAAGGAAAACAAATAGAGCAGTATACACTTGATATACACTCTGGATACAGAAATATACACTGACAAAATTTAATTTTTGAGAGTTTATTTTGGGAATTGAAGAGAGTTCAAAGCTATAAAGAGAAAACAAAGAGAAATTCTGGAATATATTTTTATTCTCTATTTTTACTGGTTTTTCTCCATATTGCTGGGATTTTCTGGATTGAGGTCTTGAAGCTACTGCTGGTTGTTACTGTTGTGTTGCTGTATTTTCACCGCCCTGTTGATTTTTCATATTTCTCTTCTTTTCAATACCAGGTACACATTCTAAAAATCGTGTGTTAATGTATGCTCGAATTGAAAGTTGAAGTTTTTAAATGAAATAGAAAAGCAAGTTGTTGATTAATATTTGTTGTTATTGTATGTTTTATTAGTTTTTTCAAGTTGTAGTTAGCTCTATAATGTCCAAATTATGTGATTGTATTTTAATTACCATTTAAATTTAGGTGACAATTATTATTATGAGTTAATTAGTATTCTAAGATAATTTTAGTTTTTATAAATTAATCTTAGTATTTTGGGCTTTATTAATTAGGAAGTTGAATAATGGAGAAGAACAAAATAGAGAAAATTTGGATTGGGTCATGTTGCAAATTAAGTTACAAGCACAATGCTAAGCACCCTTAGCCAACCCAAAACCCCTTGGCCCAAAAAAGAGAATTTCAGATTTTTTAGCCAAAAATAATCATAATCACATAACATAAAGTAGTGGGGAGGCAAGGAAATTAAGGAAGAAAACAAGGAGAGCAAAACATGGATTAGTGGGTTTTCTTTAAATAAAAAATATTTTATTTTTAATAAAAAAATCTGAATTTTTCTAAATTCTTGCCTATAAATAGAAGAGAAGATTTATGAAAAGGAAGGTTGAAAAAATAGAGGAAAAAATAGGAGGAGAAGAAAAATAAGGAAAACATAGAGAGCAGTATACACTCTAGATATAGAAGTATACACGGACAAAATTTAATTTTTGAGAATTGAAGAGAGTTCAAATCTATAAAGAGAAAACAAAGAGAAATTCTGGAATATATTTTTCTTCTCTATTTTTACTGGTTTTTCTCCATATTGCTGGGATTTTATGGATTGAGATCTTGAAGCTACTGCTGGTTGTTACAGTTGTGTTGCTGTATTTTCATCGCCCTATTGATTTTCCATATTTCCCTTCTTTTCAATACCAGGTACACATTCTAAAAATCGTGTGTTGATGTATGCTCGAATTGGAAGTTGAAGTTTTTAAATGAAATAGAAAAGCAAGTTGTTGATTAATATTTGTTGTTATTTTCTGTTTTATTATTTTTGTCAAATTATAGTTAGCTCTATAATTTGAAGAATAAATTTGTCATTTATTCGGCTTGTGAGAGAACACCTTTTGTACAAATATAGAGTAGCCTTTTAAGCATGTAATTAATTAGGACTTTTTCTTTTCTTTTAGAGACAAACTAAATAGAAAAAATATAGTCACTTTAGGATTATCCTTTTTAAATAAAAAATGTTACGAGCCTAGTTAAAGAGAAAAAATAAAATTATGGGCCCCTCAATAACAATGTTCACTTTTTCTTAAAAATTAACCAAATGCGGTAAATGATTTATAATTGTATTATAATATTGAACATATTTTAAAATCAGATATTTAGCCATTACAATAATTTAAGCGATCGGGCTAGAACCACGAGATCCGGGGGGTGCCTAACACCTTCCCCTGGGTCAACAGAATTCCTTACATAGAATTTTTGGTTCGCAGACTTCATTTGGAAAGTCGAAAATTTCCTCGATTTGGGATTTAAATAAATCGGTGACTCGGGACACCATAATTTATTCCAAGTGGAGACTCTGAAATAAATAAATAATCATATTTCGAATATTGTCACTTAAATTGAAAAAACTCCCTTATGCATTATCCTTCGGGGTAAGTGTGCAAAAAGGAGGTATGACAGCTCTGGCGACTCTGCTGGGGAAACAAACCCAGAACCACTGGTTCAGGGTTTAAGAATTCGAGCTTTGAATAATTGTTGTATTTGGCTTATTTATTATCTGATTTTATTATATGTTTGTCTTAATGTGCTAAATGTTGCTTCTACCTCTTTGATATTTTGTGAATTGTATATAAATTGTGTCGATATCCACTTTCTCATTTGAGTCTCTTTGAAATTTAATATCGGGCATTTGCTGGACATAACCCATCTTTCTTAAGATAGCTGAGGTGCTTGGCACCCGGTGAAGGATTTAGTCACACATGTTTAGGCGGTGAGTAATGTCAATTAAGCTGGAAAGCCATGCTACCGGTGCACTGACCCTCCTCGGATCGAGTTGTACGCTCGAGTAAAGCCAGTCTAGATGTTTTTTCCAACAAGATGTTAACCTAGAATAACAAAACCTCATGCCGGATCCCTAGTAGGAACGTTTGTTTGCATCATGTGCGTATTGACTTAGGAGGCTCAACACATGGGTTGGGTCTGTCTAGGACATGTGTACTTGAAAAAAAAAGACCAACTTGATGCATCTTGTTTGTGCATTTATTTGTTTCGAACCTGCGTGCTGATCGGCTTATTAAGAAAAAATGGATTGGTTTTGAAGAAAAGAAAAATATCAGTGTATAGGGTCAAGGGTTTTGAACACATGTTTCGAAAATTCCCAAATAACACCAAAACGCTGGTAATTTTCTTTTATAAAAAAGAAAGATAGAAAAGAGTTTCTTTTGTTTAAAATGATATAGTTCGTTTTACTGAACTACGCAGGTTTGATTCTCATCGGATATGAGTTACGTAGGCAACATTCGTTGGGTCCAACCTCCCATTTTTCAAAAATAGCCAAAAAAATGTCAACATTTTAATTCTAGTCATAAATAAGTTGGGGGTGCCGCCTTTGTCATATATAGCCGAATTTTTTCCTAAAGGGACACCGGAAGGCTGACTTTGCATAAACGGCCACCTTTGGTCATGTTTTTAGAGTTTTGGTCGTTTGACCCATACAGCCGTAAAATCTTCGCCCTCGAGGCGCTGAAAGGCCGTGTTTGCAAAACCATGTCTTTTTATTCTAATTAAAAAAAAAGGAGTCAGTTTATTTGCGAATGCCGTTTGGATTTTTGGTGAAAATAAGTCGAACCAGCTTCGGCAGTGTATTAAGACTTTCTTGCCGAAATAACCTTAAAATATCTTTCAGTTATTGAAAGGCTATTTTCGTAAAAGAATGGACAAGTTTGTAAAATAAACCTTCCCGGCCTCAAAATTCATGTGAAATTGAGAAGGGGCCACGTTTGCAAAATAGCCATTTGGTTAAAATTGGCATATAGAGGAAGGAAACTGTCAGTTTGTTTTTGAATTTGTAATTCTTTTGATTAGAGTATACGTGTTGCTTGATTTTTCGAGTCTGTAGGCCGTCTTTTCATCACAGTCTGTTAGTTTGATCAAGTTTTTGAACCTTTCTTTTAGAATTAATATTTGCTTTTATTATGAGAGACTAAAAAAAAATTGTTTCATTGTTGTTTGTCTTTTATCCAATGAACTACGCTTGGTCTGATTCACGCGGAGACGTTATACGTAGGCAATCCACATAAGATTCGACCACCACTAAAAGAAAAAAAATGTATAAAAGAAAATAACAAAAGAAGTTGATAAAGAGGGGGCGGAATAAAGGCAAAGGCATAACACCCCAATGTGAGATTACTTATTTGTTAGTTGTTTCAGACTAACCGTTTGTTTGCCGAAATTCAGGTCTTTAGAAAAGATGTTTCATTTTGTGGTAGTTTGGCCTCCCATTCATATTTCATGAGGTCCAAGGGAAACATTCAGTGGACCATTATTGAATCGAGAAGAAGTACCCATACTTACTTTACAAGATCAAAAGGAAGTACCGACATGTCTTCAGAAATCCCTCTATCGACAATTCCCATTTCAGAAGAAAGTTCAATCTTGGCCATCCCAACTTCCAAGTCAGCAACTGCTGAAGAAAATATGATCTTACGCCGTCGCATGTTGGAAATGTTGGACGACTGGAACAATGGAAAAGATCCTCCAAGTGTAATCCCGAATTCCCCGAGCTATTCGCTAGGACAAGTGGGACTTCCAACATCCCCATAAGTTATCCAACCACCCCATTCGGGTATCCCACTATTTCAACTCTGTCCGCTGGATCACCCTTCATTCCTTATCCTTGGATGTCAACAACAAATACGACTGCAAACATGTCCACCGCACCACTTTGTCCAATTGCAGCACAACCCACTATACACACGCCTAAGTTTGATTCATCCTCATTCACATTCCAAGACCATCCCTGGAACCAACCCGGTTTGCCGCCAATGCTCACCATCAACAACCCATTAGTGAGATTATGGTTGGGAAAAACCAAAATCCTAAAGCTCTTGAACAAGATGAAATGGAAAGAAGAATAAGGAGCCTTAAGCAAAACTTGAAAAATATGCAAGGCTTAAGCGGGCAAAAGAGTGTCTCCTATATTGATCTATGCACGTTACCTCACGTGCACTTGCCCATAGGATTCAAAACACCGAAGTTTAAGAAATACGACGGACATGGTGATCCCATCACTCATCTCAAAAGGTATTGCAACCAATTGCGTGGGGCTGGTGGTAAGGAAGAATTGTTAATGGCATACTTCAGAGAAGCTTGATAGGCATAGCCTCAGAGTGTACATGGACCAGAACATATCTTGATGGCACATTTGGGATGATCTTGCAAGGATTTTGTAAAGCAGTTTCAGTATAACATTGACATCGCGCCAGATAGGAATTCCTTATCAAACTTGTAGAAGAAGCCCTCAGAAAGCTTCAAAGAATACGCTATCAAAGGGCACGAGCAAGCATCCAGGGTGAAGCCCCCCATTGACGAAATAGAAATGGTCACTACTTTCCTTTAGGCTCAAGAACCAGACAATTTACAGAACATGATGTCAGCAATGGGAAAACCTTTCGCAGAGGCGATCAAGATTGGAGAAATGGTAGAGAATGGTTTTAAGACAGGAAGAATTTTGAGTCAGGCGGCCATTCGAGCGACCTCCCAAGCCATCCAAGAAGGGTCCGGAGGAATAGTAAAGGGTAGGACGAAAGAGGAAACGTCCATGGCAACTTTGGGTGATAGAAGACACCATGCTACTAGACCCATCTTTTCAGAAAGAACCCCCAGCATTATTACCCTGCTCAGGAAATGTCCTATATTCCTCAACCGTATGCGGTCATGAATGCTAAAACTTTTGCACGACCGCATAAACATGCCAGTAGAAACCAAGATCTATTTCCAAGAAATCAGCCTCCCTACCAGAACTACCATAAACCTCGACCTCCGCAGAATAACTTTCGTCCTTCGGAACCACCCAAGAGACCGAACTTTACCCCAATTGGTGAATCTTACTCTAGTCTATTCCCGAAACTTGTCCAAATGGGTCTACTGCAACCGATTCCTCAGAATAGACAAAACTCGACATCACCAGCCTACAGAGCTGGCGTCAGGTGCGCATACCATTCAGGGGCAGAGGGCCATCATACCAATGACTGTTGGACTCTGAAACAAGTAGTGGATAATTTAATAGAGTAAGGGAAAATTGTGTTGAAGGATGAGGATGTCCCAAATGTGACCAATAATTCGCTGCCCGCTCATAACAAAGGGATGATAATCGGGATGATTTATGAAGATAAAGAATTTGATTCAGCGCTTAAGGCCATAATTGCTATTGCTGATGCAGAAAAGGAGCCCAAGGCAGCTCCGAAACAGGAGAAAGGGGAAAAGAAGAGTAAAATCACCAAGATAGAACCGGAAAGGAAAATTTATGCACCTAAGCAAGACTATGTGATTCGGGGGGCAATTAAACCACCCCGGCTGAATGAGCCAGTGGTTGTTGGACGCATACCACATAAGCTTAAGGACTGTAAACAGGAAGATAGCGAGGATTTCATGACTAAAGAGAGTGGGGGAAAACATGGGGCAAGGCTATACTAAACCCACATGGTCGAGCCAGGGAAAGGGACTACCACCGATGAGATACTCTTCATGGGACCAGACGCTAAACTCCAAAACTGGAAGGCTATGCCATTCTCGATCAGGCGGAAGCCCCAGTAGACTTGTCCTGCCGCATTTTTCTGCATCCCGAGTTATTTCAGGGTTTAACTCTGATGTTTCTTTTAGTTTTTTGTCTTTAAATTCCCGAATGTGAACCCTGTTTATCTTCCAATTCCAAGAAATGAAATTAATATTTTGTTGTCCATTTTCTTTTTATTCTTTCTGATTTTTTTTTAGTTTTCTCTTTCTCTTCTCTTTAGTTCAAGTAATGTAGCTTTAAATAACATGACATGCTTACGGACTTCACGCCTAGATCCCAAAATGCTGTCAGACTTCAGAATAATGAATCAAGAGTCAAATGCACAAAAAGGTTACTTTGAGGAAATGAAACAAAGAATTGGAATAACTGAAGGAAAATTGGTTCGCGTACAAAAGGGTGTGCTGTACTCAGGGAATACCCGGGTAGTTATACCAACAAAGAATGGCCCATACTTACAACAAGAAAGTGCGGCCCGGGAATCTTGAAATAGGACAACTGGTGTTAAGGCGCATTCCTCCTCATCACCAGGAAGCAATAGGAAAACTTGCTCCTAATTGGAAGGGTCCATACATCATCTGGAAAATATCACTGAGAGGAACACTGTATCTAGGAGACATTGAAGCAAATGATCTTGAAACATCAGTCAATGCAGATGCAGTAAAAAGGTATTATGTCAAGACCTCCTACGACAATGGCTTTTGTATAATTGAGATGAGAAGGCTTTCTTTCTCACTACCCAAACACTATCAATCATTTGTAAACCCTTTGAGTCAGTTATGTTTTTTTTTGTTCCCCCTCTTTGGAACCCGAAAGTACAAAAAAAAAATATAGAAAAAAAACAAAAAGACAAAAAAAATTATTTTCCTAAACTACGTTCTGACTTGATTTCGAAAGAATGCGTAGGCAACCTCTCCCTGAGGTTCAGTAACACCAAAACAAAAATCCTAATTTCCCAAAAATTGAAACTGGGGTAGATGATATGACGGTTCAGTTTAGATCCGTCAAAATGGTTCTAGAGTTGTAATTCCATTCAATTTCCTTTTTAACCAAAGACCTTGTTCAAGTCCTTCAGATCAATTGGCAAAGACAAGGAAGTGAAAAATGTCATTGACGGAATATGACACAACCTGAATTGAGAGAAACAAAATGAGAGAGTCTTATCGGTGAAACTTCCAGGAACCATAAGATGATGGCGGTTAGAGAAACTGAAAATGAGAGAGTCCGTTCAGTGAAAACTCACAAAGAGCACTATCGGGCGACAATGAGAAGAGAAATGAGAGAGGTCGATTGGTGAAAACCCGCAAAGGGCACCGCCGACCAAAAGAAGACATCTCTTCATTAAAAGGGTCCTGGCAAGGTTCCCTGGTTTTGAAATTGCGAATCAATGGGTTCATAAGAAGCTGGAAAGTTTATGTGGGTCGGGCGTCCAGTCCAAGAAGCATGTCATGTTTATTTGAAGTCAGCATGCATTCCTGTCATGACCCTAGTTCACCAATCGTGAACCTGTCATGACGACACCCAGTATCCGCGACTAGTAAGCCTAACACGATGCGGAATATACAAGTTTATGAACGTTAAATGAGAAAATACCGGAAGAGCGATATAAAAGGGATGTAACAAGTGCTGCTTGGCACATACATTCATCAACCACACCATATAGAATACTACCAAGACCCGGAATCCCACGGGTAACACAGACTAAAAAAGGAAAGTACAACTGTGGCTCTATATATCAAGAGTATCTAAAAATAACTAAATGAGGGAAAATAACTACTATCACTATCAGAATGAAAGGAGGGCCTCCGGATCCACAGACGTAGCAGATCATACCTCGAAGTCTCCGAATGTGCTGCTGAATCACCTAGGATGAGCATGTCCTGATGTACCTGGATCTGCACAACAAAAGTGTGCAGAAGAGTAGCATGAGTACACCACGGCGGTACTCAGTAAGTGTCAAGCCTAACCTCGATGGAGTAGTGACGAGGAAGGTCAGGGCCCTACTGAGAGAAAACAACATAATTATCAAAACAGTAATAAGCTGGAATAAGTAAGAATGAATCTGAAATACAACAATAAAGTAATTACTACAACCGACTACGATTATCTAACTACAAGTAACTAACACAACATAAACTCAAACCAGCAAGTCCAGGACCTCTGGGAATTGAACCCACAGTCCCACTCTATAATCAACAACCTAGGAGCTACGGGAATTTAACCCGTAGTCCCAATATCAGTATCTCAGGGTCTCCGGGAATCGAACCCGCAGCCCGTGTCTCAATATCTCAGGATCTCCGAGAATCGAACCCGCAGTCAATATCTCAATAATATATCAATAAACTCCGAGTCTCCGGGAATCGAATCCGCAGCCCTTGGATCTCCGGGAATCGAACCCGCAGTCCGCAAACAATACCACTCCGGGTCTCTAGGAATCGAACCCACAGCCCTGGGATCTCCGGGAATCGAACCCACAGTCCACCAACACAACAAATAAAGAAACGCACAGAGAAAATATAATATGCTTAACTACAACTTCACCAAAAAACTAGTTCCAACAATTATCAAGAAGTTCAAGTAAGACAATTAGGCAATTAGACAGATAAATCCTATCTAATCATGCTTTCCTAACGAATACCGGGTAAATGTCACAATTTAATCAACTAAGAACAGGAATATCACGAATTGGACAATTCAAATAAAGTGAATTACAACAACCAGCACATGTACACGCCCGTCACCTCGCGTACAAGGCATTTAAACTATCACATAATATCCTAGGGGTGAAGGTTCCCCCACACGAGGTTAGACAAGCCACTTACCTCGACTCCGGTACAAACCCGCTAAGAGACAACTCTCTTGCCGCGAATATCGGCCTCCACAGGTGTAGTATCTCATAAAAATCAATAGAAATACATCAAAATAGGCCAATTGGACATTACCCAATCGAAACAATTCAAAATACACCAAAAACTACAAGTTGCTAAAACCCGACTTTCGGTACGCTTCTTGAAAAATTACGAAAGTTATATATTCGGGTTCCTTATCTCAACACGAGTCCATGCATATACAATTTACCAAAATCGGACTCCGTTTGCCCATTCAAATTAATGATTCTCTATAATTTAGGCCTAGGGCTAAAAAACCCCCATTAATCCTCCATTAACAGTGAAATAATCAAGGATTTCATGATAAAATAATGTAATTAGGCCATAAAATTTATCTCCGATGAATTCCCAGCAATTTACCGTGAGTTTCTCTCCCCAAAACTCAAAAATGGGATTTTTGCGAATGAGCCCCGCGACTGGACTGTTCTGGACTTAAATTCACTGCCAGACATTTTTACTCTATGCGATCGCATGAACATTGTTGCGATTGCATAGAACAAATTTTGACCCCTCGCCAAACTACTCTATGCGATCGCATAGTCCTCAATGCGATCGCAATGCTCACCAAAATATACCTATGCGATCGCATACCCTTCTCCGCGATCGCATAGAACAAAAAGCTGGGCCTGGGGCCCCTACTCTATACACTATGCGATCGCATAGGACTATACGCGATCGCAGAGCACCACCTTCCAAAACTATGCGATCGCATAGCCTTGCTCGCGATCGCATAGACCAAATACTTGGCCTCCTTAAAACCTTTTATGTGATCGCATCAGCCCATTGCGATCGCATAGAGCATTCGTCTGAAGCACATACCAGCAGTTAACAGCATTTCCAAAATGCATGAATTAGCTCGATTTGACCCCCGTATTCATCCCGAGACCCCCGAGACCCCTACGAAAACCGCCAACCTACTCCAAAACATGATACGAACTTATTCCAATCATAAAAACACACCCTTAAACACGGAAATCACTAAATCAAAGCGAATTCAAGCCTAAGTTTCATCCTAAACTTCTGAAACCTACATTCCATCAAAAACCCGATCAAACGATGTACGAATGACCTGAAACTTTGTAGACATATCCAAAATCACCTAACGAAGCTACTGCAATTGTCGGAATTCCATTCCGACACCCGGATCAAAATCTCACCTATCGATCGGATTTCCAAAAATTTCAAACTTTGGCATTTCAAGCCTAATTGAGCTACATACCTCCAAAATACATTCCGAACGCGCTGCCAACCCCGAAATCACCTAATGGAGCTAATGGAACCATCAAATTTCCGTTCCGAGGTCATCTTAACACTGTTCCGAATACGGGTCATTTTCCAACTATAAAGCTCTCATTTAGGGACTAAGTGTCCCAAAACACTCCAAATTCCAGAACCGACTCTCCCGGTAAACCACAATAGTAGAATGGACTCAGGGAAATAGTTAAATTGGGGATCGGGGCATAAATTTCAAAAACGACCAGCCGAGTCGTTACATCTTCCCACAATTCAAAGATTCGTTCGTCCTCGAACGAGCATAGAAAACATACCTGGAGTGATGAAGAGATGAGGGTACTGGTTGCGCATACCCTACTCGATCTCCAAAGTCGCCTCCTCGGCCGGCTGACCCCGCCACTGAACCTTTACTAAAGCGATGTTCTTTGACCATAGCTTCTTGACTTGCCTGTCTAGTATGGCAACTGGCTACTTAACATAAGACAGATCCTCGTCTAGCTAAACAGAAGTGAAATCCAACACATGCGATGGGTCACCATGGTATATCCGGAGCATAGAGACATGAAATACGGGATGGACTCCGGCTAGGCTGGGAGGTAAGGCCAACTCATAAGGAACCTCCCCAACACGCCTCAAGATCTCAATAGGGCCAATAAATCTAGGACTCAGCTTCCCCTTCTTCCCAAACCTCATGACGCCCTTCATGGGTGAGACTCGAAGCAGAACCCGCTCGCCAACCATAAAAGCCACATCGCGGACCTTCTTGTCCGCATAACTCTTCTGTCTAGACTGGGCTGCACAAAGTCTGTCCTGAATCACCTTGACCTTGTCCATTGCATCCTGGACCATATCAATACCTAGCAGTCCGGCCTCGCCCGGCTCGAACCAACCCACGGGAGACCTGCACCTCCTACCATATAGAGCCTCATACGGTGCCATCTGAATACTAGACTGGTAGCTGTTGTTATAAACAAACTCCGCCAGTGGCAAGAAATGATCCCACGAACCTCCAAACTCAATCACGCATGCACGGAGCATATCCTCTAAAATCTGAATAGTGCGCTCGGACTGGCCATCAGTCTGGGGATGAAACGTTATGCTCAGCTCCACATGAGTGCCTAACTCCTGCTGTACGGCTCTCCAGAACCGCGAAGTGAATTCAGTGCCTCTATCTGAAATGATGGAAACTGGAATACCATGCAGCCGAACTATCTCCCTGATGTAGATCTCCCCAGTCGCTCCGATGAATAAGTAGTGCTCACCGGTATGAAGTGGGCGGACTTGGTCAGCCGATCCACAATAACCCAAATGGAATCAAACTTCCTAACAGTCTGTGGAAGCCAGATACAAAGTCCATGGTGATGCGCTCCCATTTCCACTCTGGAATCTCAATATGCTGCATTAACCCACCCGGACGCTGATGCTCATACTTCACTTGATGATAGTTGAGGCACCTAGAAACATAATCAACTATATCCCTCTTCATCCGCCTCTACCAGTAATGCTGTCTCAAGTCCTGATACATTTTCCCGGCACCCGGATGGATGGAATACCGCGAGCTATGGGCCTCTGCTAGAATCAGCTTTCGAAGATCATCTACGTTGGGCACACAAATACGCCCCTACATCCTCATAACCCCATCATCCCCAATGGTAACATTTCAAGCATCACCACGCCGAAATCTATCCTGGAGGACAAGCAAATGAGGGTCATCGAACTGACGGTCCCTGATGCGATCAAATAGAGAAGACCGAGAAACCACACAGGCCAGAACCTACTGGGCTCCGAAAGATCCAGTCTAACAAACTGCCTGGCTAACGCCTGAACATCCATCGCCATAGGCCTCTCCGAAGCTGGTAGATATGCCAAACTCCCCAAACTCTCTACCCGGCGACTCAAGTCATCGGCAACTACATTAGCCTTGCCCGAATGATAGAGAATAGTAATATCATAGTCCTTCAGTAACTCCAACCATCTCCTTTGACGCATGTTCAGGTCCTTCTGCTTAAGCAAGTGCTGCAAGCTCCGGTGATAAGTGTAGATCTCACAAGGAACCCCACACAAGTAATGATGCCAAATATTCAAGGCGTGAACAAAGGCAGCTAGCTCCAAATCATGAACATGGTAGTTCTTCTCATGTACCTTCAGCTGTCTGGATACGTAGGCAATCACCCTACCGTCCTGCATCAATACTACACCGAGTCCAACTCGTAAGGCATCACAATATACTATGTAGGACCCCAAACCTATAGGCAACATCAAGATAGGGGCCGAAGTCAAAACAGTCTTGAGCTTCTGAAAGCTCGCCTCACACTCATCTGTCCACTAGAAAGGGGCACCCTTTTGGGTCAATCTAGTCATAGGTGCTGCGATCGAAAAGAACCCCTCCACGAAATGACGGTAATAACCCGCCAGGCCAAGGAAACTACGAATCTCAGTAGCTGATAAGGGCCTAGGCCAACTCTGCACGGCCTCCATCTTTCTCAGATCCACTCGAATACCATCGTTCGACACCACGTGGCCTAGGAATGCCACTAAACTCAGCCAGAATTCACATTTAGAGAACTTGGCATATAACCGCTTCTCCCTCAGAGTCTGAAGCACTATCCTCAGATGCTGCTCGTGGTCTTCCCGACTCCGGGAATTTACTAGAATATCATCAATAAAAACAATCACGAACGAGTCCAGATATGGCCTGAACACACTGTGCATCAAATGCATAAAGGCTGCTGGGGCATTAGTCAACCCGAAAGACATCACGAGGAACTCGTAGTGACCATACCGAGTCCTGAAGGCAGTCTTCGGGATATCTGGCTCCCGAATCTTCAGCTGATGATAACCAGAGCGCAAATCAATCTTAGAGAACACTTGTGCGCCCTGTAGCTGGTCAAAGAAATCATCAATACGTGGCAAAGGATACCAATTCTTCACTGTAACTTTGTTCAACTGACAATAGTCAATACACATATGCATAGAACCATCCTTTTTCTTCACAAACAACACAGGAGCACCCCAAGGCAAAACACTGGGTCGAATGAAACCCTTACCCAACAACTCCTGTAACTGATCCTTCAACTCATTCAACTCGGGAAGAGCCATACGGTACGGTGGAATAGAAATGGGTTGAGTGCCCGACAACAAATCAATAGCAAAATCAATATCTCTGTCGGGCGGCATGCTCGGGAGATCAGCTGGAAATACATCAGCGAAATCACGTACCACTGGAACAGAATCAATAGAAGGAGTGTCAATACCTGACATCCCACACATAAGCTAGATAAGCAGCACACCCCTTCTCAACCATACGCTGAGCTTTGAGAAAGGAAATAACACGGGTGGAGGTGTGATCTAGAGTACCACTCCACTCAATACGTGGAATGCCTGGCATAGCCAGTATCACGGTCTTGGCGTGACAATCAAGAATAGCACAATGGGGCGACAACCAGTCCATGCCCAGAATAATATCAAAATCGACCATCCCGAGCAACAATATATCCGCTATGGTCCTAAAACCACAAATGGTAACCAAACATGACCGATACACACGGTCCACAACCAAAGAATCTCCCACCGGAGTGGAAACATAAATGGGGGCACTCAAAGAATCCCGAGGCACACCCAGATGTGAAGCAAAATAAGAGGACACATATGAAAAAATGGAACCAGGATCAAATAGAACCGATGCCTCTCTGTGACTAACCAAAATAATACATGTAATAACAGAATCAGATGCAACAGCTGCAGCGCGATCAGGGATAACATAAAATATGGCCTGACCCCTCTCTCGAGGGCGGCCTCTGGCACCCTAATCCCCACCCCTGGCTAGCTGGGCAGGTGGAGTGGCAGATGGGGCTGGAATGATGGCCTGCTGACCCTGTGAACCATACCGAAGCTGCGAAGACTGTGGAGGTGCTCCTATCCTACGCCTGGGGTATTCCCTAACCAGATGGCGAGTATACCAACACTCAAAACAAGCACTGGGAGGATGCGGTGGCAGTAACTGACCGGCCTCACCCCCACTAGTCTGACCCCTAGAGGTACCCCACGTAGGAGGCGCACTGGAAACTGGGGGGGCATAATAAGGCTCCTGAGGTGATGGAAGACCTGGAGTGCTACCGGCTGCTGGCAATGCTGAATGAACTGGACAGCTGGAATAACCCCTGCCAAAACGACCAGCTGATGAAGTGTGGGCACCAGAGAAATGGCCCGACTCACGAGACCTCTTGGCCTCCCTCTCTCCCCCCTCTCTAGGAGTATACTCTCGATCCTCTTGGCAATGCTCACCACCTGCTGATAAGGTATATCTGTCTCCAACTCCCTGGCTATGCTAGACCGGATCGGCGGAATAAGGCCCTTAATAAATCTCTGCACTCTCTCCCGGACCGTGGCTACCAAAGCCGGTGCATGCCTGGCTAGACGGGTGAAACTATTAGCATACTTCGATATTGATGTGGAGCCCTGTCGCAATCGCTCAAACTCCGATCGCCAAGAATCCCTAAGACTCTGGGGAACAAACTCCCTCAGAAATAGATCAGAAAACTGCGTCAAGGTCAATGACGCAGACTCATCTGGACTGTCCAACTCATATATGCGCCACCAATCATAAGCGGCCCCACGAAGCTGAAAAGCAGTGAAGGAAACCCCACTGGTCTCCACTATCCCCATGGTACGAAGAATACGATGACACTCCTCCAGAAAACCCAATGCATCATCTGTAGCCAACCCACTGAACACTGGAGGATCATATTTCCTGAACCTCTCTAATCTACGTTGCTCGTCCTCGGAGGCAGCTGGTCCACCTTCGGGCTGTGCTGGGGTGGCAGGAGGCATGACAATAATCTCTGGAACCTGTCCTACTGGCACTCGTTTCTTAGGTGTAACGGTTGCGGGAGTCTGAGCCCCTCCCCCAGCCTGAGATGTAGCTGCAGTGAGAGGAAGTAACCCTGCCTGAGCTAAACTGGTATACATACTCATGAACTGGGCCAGGGTCTCCTGGAGTGCTAGAGTAGTAGCAGCTGTAGTCGGTGTACCAGGTGCCCGTGCTCCAACCTGATCCACCGGTGGCACCTCAGCGGCAGCGCGCGCGGGTGCTGTGGCTGCACTTCAGGTGCATCCTCGTCCTCTACCTCGGCCCCCGCCTCTGGTGGCGGCAGCAGGGGGCGCGTGTGCCTGATCCTCGCGAGTAGCACGTGTCCTTACCATCTGTGAGAGAATAGAAAGCAGAAGTTTAGATTTGGTACCAAAAATGTCACACGACAAGGAATCCAAAAGAAATGAAGAGTTTCCTAAACAGTTACATAGCCTCTCGTAGATAAATACAATCGTCTCTGTATCGATCAGCGAGACTCTAAATAACCGGTCTGTGTCCCGTGACTCCTATGAACCTAGAGCTCTGATACCAACTTATCACGACCCTAGTTCACCAATCATGAACCTGTCATGATGGCACCCAGTCTCCGCGACTAGGTAAGCCTAACACGATGCAGAATATACAAATTTATGAACGTTAAATGAGAAATTAGTGGAAGAGCGATATAAAAGGAATGTAACAAGTGCTGCTTGGCATATACATTCATCAACCACACCATATAGAATACTACCAAGACCTGGAATCCCACGGGTAACACAGACTAAAAAGGGAAAGTACAATTGTGGCTCTATACATCAAGAGTATCTAAAAACAACAAAATGAGGGAAAATAACTACTATCACTATCAGAATGGAAGGAGGGCCTCCGGATCCGCGGACATAGCAGATCATACCTCGAGGTATCCGAGTGTGCTGCTGAATCACCTAGGATGAGCCTGTCCTGATGTACCTGGATCTGCACAACAAAAGTGTGCAGAAGAGTAGCATGAGTACACCACGACGGTACTCAGTAAGTGCCAAGCCTAACCCCGATGGAGTAGTGACGAGGAAGGTCCGCGCCCTACCGAGAGAACAATAACATAATGATCAAAACAGTAATAAGCAGGAATAAGTAAGAATGAATCTGAAATACAACAATAAAGAAATTACTACAACCGACTACGATTAGTTAACTACAAGTAACCAACACAACATAAACTCAAACCAGCAAGTCCAGGACCTGTGGGAATTGAACCCACTGTCCCACTCTATAATCAACAATCCAGGAGCTACGGGAATTTAACTCGTAGTCCCAATATAAGTATCTCTGGGTCTCCGGGAATCAAACCCGCAGCCCGTGTCTCAATATCTCAGGACGTGTCTTAATATCTCAGGATCTCCGGAATCGAACTCGCAGTCCATATCTCAATAATATATCAATAAACTCCGGGTCTTTGGGAATCGAACCTGCATCCCTTGTATCTCCGGGAATCGAACCCGCAGTCCACAAATAATACCACTCCGGGTCTCTGGGAATCGAACCCACAGCCTTGGGATCTCCGGGAATCAAACCCGCAGTCCACCAACACAACAAATAAAGAAACACACATAGAAAATATAATATGCTTAACTACAACTTCACCAAAAAACTAGTTCCAACAATTATCAAGAAGTTCAAGTAAGACAATTAGGCAATTAGACAGATAAATCCTATCTAATCATGCTTTCCTAACGAATACTAGGTAAATGTCACAATTTAATCAACTAAGAACAGGAATATAATGAATTGGACAATTCAAGTAAAGTGAGTTACAACAACCAGCGCATGTACACGCCCGTCACTTCGCGTACAAGGCATTTAAACTATCACATAATATCCTAGGGGTGAAGGTTCCCCCACACGAGGTTAGACAAGCCACTTTCCTCGACTCTGGTACAAACCCGCTAAGAGACAACTCTCTTGCCGCGAATATCAGCCTCCATAGGTGTAGTATCTGATAAAATCAATAGAAATACATCAAAATAGGCCAATTGGGCATTACCCAATCGAAACAATTCAAAATACACCGAAAACCACAAGTTGCCAAAACCCGACTTTCGGTACGCTTCGCAAAAAATTACGAAAGTTATATATTCGGGTTCCTTATCTCAACACGAGTCCATGCATATAAAATTTACCAAAATCGGACTCCGTTTGCCCATTCAAATCAATAGTTCTCTATAATTTAAGCCTATGGCTAAAACCCCCCATTAATCCTCCATTAACAGTGAAATACTCAAGGATTTCATGATAAAATAATGTAATTAGGCCATAAAATTTACCTCCGATGAATTCCCAGCGATTTCCCGTGAGTTTCTCTCTCTAAAACTCAAAAATGGGGTTTTTGCGAATAAGCCCCGCGACTGGACTATTCTGGACTTAAATTCACTGCCAGACATTTTTACTCTATGCGATCGCATGAACACTGTTGCGATCGCATAGAACAAATTTTGACCCCTCGCCAAACTACTCTATGCGATCGCATAGTCGTCAATGTGATCGCAATGCTCACCAAAATATACCTATGCGATTGCATACCCTGCTCCGCGATCGCATAGAACAAAAAACTGGGCCTGGGGCCCCTACTCTATACACTATGCGATCGCATAGGACTATACGCGATCGCAGAGCACCACCTTCTAAAACTAAGCGATCGCATAGGACTATACGCGATCACAGAGCACCACCTTCCAAAACTATGCGATCGCATAGCCTTGCCCGCGATCGCATAGAACAAATACTTGGCCTCCTAAAAACCTTCTATGCGATCGCATCAGCCCATTGCGATCGCATAGAGCATTCGTCTGCAGCACATACCAGCAGTTAACATCATTTCCAAAATGCATGAATTAGCCCGATTGGACCCCCAGATTCATTCCGAGACCCCGGGTACCCCAATGAAAACCACCAACCTACTCCAAAACATGATACGAACTTATTCCAATCATAAAAACACACCCTTAAATACAGAAATCACCAAATCAAAGCGAATTCAAGCCTAAGTTTCATCCTAAACTTTTGAAACCTACATGCCATCAAAAACCCGATCAAACGATGTCCGAATGACCTGAAACCTTGCAGACATATCCAAAATCACCTAACGAAGCTACTGCAACTGTTGGAATTCCATTCCGACGCCTGGATCAAAATCTCACCTATCGATCGGATTTCCAAAAATTTCAAACTTCGGCATTTCAAGCCTAATTGAGCTACAAACCTCCAAAATACATTTCAAACGCGCTCCCAAGCCCGAAATCATCTAACGGAGCTAATGGAACCATCAAATTTCCGTTCTGAGGTCGTCTTAACATTTTTCCAAATACGGGTCATTTTTCAACTATAAAGCTCTCATTTAGGGACTAAGTGTCCCAAAACACTCCAAATTCCAGAACCGACTCTCCCGGCAAACCACAATTGCAGAATGGACTCAAGGAAATAGTTAAATTGGGGATCGGGGCGTAAATTTCAAAAACGACGGGCCGGGTCGTTACAATCCCAGATAAGTCCTTCTTTTCCCCCGAAAGGGACGCTTCTCTTTAAACTCATTTTCTTTCCTTTTTTATAGTTATTCTTTGAATCTCTTTTGGTTTAACTTTAATTCCGAAACTATTACAAAGAAAGGCGGCAAGACCGATTTTACAGGACTCCGTTTAGTAAAAAAGCGAAGAAAAATACCCAGCCTCAGTGGTGTATTGATCCAATCCCGACTGATCATGATGGTCAATCGCTTCCAAAGGAAAAGACGTTAGGAAGGAAAAGGAAATAAAAGGCTAAGGTTTTAAAAATAGAATGAAGTAAAAGGATAGGGCCCACACGGGCAAGTCATCATGAAATCCTAAGGCTGAACCTGGTCAGGTTGAAAGAAAGTCACCCTCAAAGACAATCAGCAGCAAAGTTCTCAATGGAAATAGGGCCAGGATCAAGCGGTGAAGTTAATCAAGGCCACAAAATCAACTACCGGTTCAGCTAACAAATTATTCTTTGTTGAAAATAGGTCTATTTCAAATTAGTTGTGCAAAAAGAAGGTGCAATCCAAAGAAATGAAATGCGCGAGCATTGAAATGGCTCTGTAACAAGGAAAATGCCCAAAAGGGAAGTTTATTTTCAAAAATATTATTTTATGCATTGTTGATGAGTAAAAGGAAAACACCTAGAAGAAAACCCAAAAGGGAGAAGGAAGGAAATGGAAAATGAAAACCCCCAAAAGAGAATCAAATCATGGTAGTTTAGCTTTTTCTTTTCCAAAATCCCGACCAGAAAACCGATGATCTCCCGGCCAGAAAACCATGGAGCAATTGTTTCAAAAACAATCCCGGCCAAAAAACCAAGGATCTCCCGTCCAGAAAGCCATGGAGCATTTCTTTTAAATCCCGGCTAGAAAACCGAGGATCTCCCCGCCAGAAAGCCATGGAGCATTTCTTTCAAAAACCCTGGCCACAAAATCGAGGATCTCCCGACCAGAAAGCCATGGAGCATTTCTTTTAAATCCCGCCAGAAAATCGAGGATCTCCTAGCCAGAAATCCATGAAGCATTTCTTTTAAATCCCGACAAGAAAACCGAGGATCTCCCGGCCAGAGAGCCATGAAGCATTTCTTTTAAATCCCGGCCAGAAAGCCATGGAGCATTTCTTTCAACACCAGAAAACCGAGGATCTCCCGGACAGAAAGCCATGGAGCATTTCTTTTAATATCCCGGCCAGAAAACTGAGGATCTCCCGACCATAAAAATCATGGAGCAATTCTTTCAAAAATCCCCGCCAAAAAATCGAGGATCTCTCGGCCAGAAAGCCATGGAGCATTTCCTTTAAATCCCGGCCAGAAAACCGAGGATCTCCTAGGCAGAAAATCGTGGAGCATTTATTTCAAAAAATCCGACCAGAAAACCGAGGATCTCCCAGCCAGAAAGCCATGGAGCATTTATTTTAAATCCCGGCTAGAAAACCGAGGATCTCCCGGCCAAAAAATCGTGGAGCATTTCTTTCAGAAACCCCGACCAGAAAAACTGAGGATCTCCTGGCCAGAAAGTCATGGAGCATTTCTTTCAAAATCCCGGCCAGAAAACTGAGGATCTTCCGGCCATAAAGTCGTGGAGCAATTCTTTCAAAAATCCCGGCCAAAAAACCGAGAATCTCCCGGCCAGAAAGCCATGGAGCATTGCTTTTAAATCCCGGCCAGAAAACCGAGGATCTCCCGACCAGAAAACCGTGGAGATTTCTTTCAAAAACCCCCGCCAGAAAATTGAGAATCTCCCGGTCAGAAAGCCATAGAGCATTTCTTTTAAATCCCGGCCAGAAAACCGAGGATCTCCCGGCCAGAAAACTGAGGGTCTCCTGGCCAGAAATCCATGGAACATTTCTTTCAAAATCCCGATAGAAAACCGAGGATCTCCCAGCTAGAAAGCTATGAAATATTTCTTTCAAAATCCCGGTCTGAAAACTGTGGAGAGTTTCCTTTAAATCCTGGCCATAAAGCCATTGAACATCTCTTTAAATCCTGGCCAGAAAGCCATGGAACATCTTTTTAAAACCCCGGCCAGAAAACTGAGAATTCCCCAGTCAGAAAACTGTGGAACATTTCTTTCAAAACCTCAGCCAGGTCTTCCGGCCAAAAAGCCGTGAAGAATTTCTTTCAAAATCCCAGCCAGAAAACCGAGGATCTCCCGGTCAGAAAACTGTGGAGCATTTCTTTCAAAACCCCGGCCAGAAAACCGAGGGTCTTTCAACCAAAAAGCCGTGAAGCATTTCTTTTCAAAGTATCCCAGTCAGAAAACCGAGAATCTCCTAGCCAGAATGTTGTGGACCCCCTTATTTTCTTTCCCAGTCAGAAACTCGTGGAATCTTTTTCAAAATATCTCGGCCAGAAATCCGTGGAAATTATTTTTAGTAAATATCCCGGCCAGAAAACTGTGGAGCATTAGGTTTTAAAAATCAAGATTCTTTTGGCCAATCCCGAAGAGTCCTTTTAATCATTTTCTGTGTCACAACTAACTCACGAAATTTTCCTAGTGAAACTGGGGCAGAAAAATTTTGTTCGTTTGTTCGTTTTGTTGTCTAAACACGTTTGACCTCGGGACACAAGGATCGAGATAACCTACGAGTTGAGTCTCAATCCAGAATGAAGAAAAGAAGAAAAGAACCAAAAGAAGACGAGTTCAAGTGTTGGAGTAAACCGAGGCGCGGATTGCTTAAAATATGATTGAAGTCACGCATCCGCCAATCCCATTCCACTCAATGTTACAGAAATAAACAAGCGCGTACAACTTGCGAGCATCAAGATTCAGATCGAGGTCTACTACAAAATCAGCTAAGACTCAAGATCAAGTTTTCAAGAGAATCATATATAGGAATCTTGTTAACTCATAGTTGATAGCATGGCTAGTTTAACTTTAATTTCTCCTTTGGTGTAATAAGGAGGCCAGTAAGCAGTAAGCAACAACAACAGCAACAATAGCAACAATAACAGCAAAGTGTTAGTCCACGGTAGTCCAGCTACCAAAACTTTCCGAAGTATATTGACCTGATTCTTGTTTAGCCCAGGATATGTAGGAGGCCTCCCGAAGCAAAGGCTCGGTCAAGATCTTTTCAAAATTCTTCACACGGAGTGCTCAAACGGGCAAAAAAATCGCTCGTATTTGCTCATTATTCTTTGCACAAAAACTCTTCGCGTTTCCGCGCAAAGAGGGGCAACTGTGAGCACGTGATTTTTGCCCTACATGAGAATTACTCCCAAAAATCCAAAAATAAAATAGTATTGTGCTGTGTGTGATTTTCTTAATTGTTATTTGCATTTTTTTTTGTGCAGCTTTGTTTGTTAAATTAAAATTAAAAATAAAAAAATATATCGCATTTGCATTTAGGATTTAATTCTACAATTAGGAGTACCTAATTTTATCTTACAAAATGAAAATCACAAAAATAGGCATCTTTTGCATTTTTAGCCTTTAATGTCCAAATTGTGTGATTGTATTTTAATTACCATTTAAATTTAGGTGACAATTATTATTATGAGTTAATTAGTATTCTAAGATAATTTTAGTTTTTATAAATTAATCTTAGTATTTTGGGCTTTATTAATTAGGAAGTTGAATAATGGAGAAGAACAAAATAGAGAAAATTTGGATTGGGTCATCTTGCAAATTAAGTTACAAGCCCAATCCTAAGCACCCTTAGCCAACCCAAAACCCCTTGGCCCAAAAAAGAGAATTTCAGATTTTTTAGCCAAAAATAATCATAATCATATAACATAAAGTAGTGGGAGGCAAGAAAATTAAGGAAGAAAACAAGGAGAGCAAAACATAGATTAGTGAGTTTTCTTTAAATTTAAAAATATTTTCTTTTTAATAAAAAATCTGAAAATTTTCTAAATTCTTGCCTATAAATAGAAGAGAAGATTTATGAAAAGGAAGGTTGAAAAAATATAGGAAGAAATAGGAGGAGAAGAAAAATAAGGAAAACAAAGAGAGCAGTATACACTCGATATACACTCTGGATATAGAAGTATACACGGACAAAATTTAATTTTTGAGAGTTTCTTTTGAGAATTGAAGAGAGTTCAAAGCTATAAATAGAAAACAAAGAGAAATTCCGGAATATATTTTTCTTCTCTATTTTTACTGATTTTTCTCCATATTGCTGAGATTTTCTAGATTGAGGTCTTGAAGCTACTGCTGGTTGTTACTGTTGTGTTGCTGTATTTTTCATCGCCCGGTTGATTTTCCATATTCCCCTTCTTTTCAATACCAGGTACACATTCTAAAAATCGTGTGTTGATGTAAGCTCGAATTGGAAGTTGAAGTTTTTAAATGAAATAGAAAAGCAAGTTGTTGATTAATATTTGTTGTTATTTTCTGTTTTATTAGTTTTGTCAAAATGTAGTTAGCTCTATAATTTGAAGAATAAATTTGTCATTTAGTCGGCTTGTGAGGGAACACCTTTTGTACTAATATAGAGTAGCATTGTAAGCATGTAATTAATTAGGACTTTTTCTTTTCTTTTAGAGACAAACAAAATAGAAAAAATATAGTTACTTTAGGATTATCCCTTTTAAATAAAAAATGTTACGAGCCTAGCTAAATAGAAAAAATAAAATTATGGGGCCCCTCAATAACAATGTTCACTTTTTCTTAAACATTAACCAAACGTGGTAAATGATTTAAAATTGCATTATAGTATTAAACATATTTTATAATCAGATATTTAGCCATTATAATAATTTAAGCGACCAGGCTCGAACCACAGGATCCGGGGGTGCCTAACACCTTCCCTCGGGTCAACAGAATTCCTTACTTAGAATTTCTGGTTCGCAGACTTCATTTGGAAAGACGAAAATTTCCTCAATTTGGGATTTAAATAAATTGGTGACTTGGGACACCATAATTTATTCCAAGTGGCTACTCTGAAATAAATAAATAATCCTATTTTGAATATTGTCACTTAAATTGGAAAAACTCCCTTATGCATTATCCTTCGGGGTAAGGGTGCAAAATGGAGGTGTGACATTCTCAACACATATTTTAGAGAAGGGATACTTATTATAATTTTTTATATTCTATAATAAAAAAAGAGGACGTGAAACTATATTTTATTTTTAAATAATTTTTTTTCCGAATTTTATGAAGTATTCTAATTGAAATTGCAATTTAATGAGAACTTTGTATAAAATGTTATTAATTGATAATGATATAATAATATTTGAATGTTAATCTACATATACTATCACTAATTCTTTTTTGATGAAAGCTTCTTTACCTGAAATGGCTAATAAATAAAATAATATTTCTTAAAAAAATAATAAAATTTTTATATATAAATGTATGTGACCTTAATATTTTTAATCAGGTGAAAATAAATTATCAAAAATATTTTTTCTAGTTAAAAGTATTTATTAAAAAAATTAATAATAACAATCAAGTAATGCATTTAATAAAGACAGTGAAGGTTGACTGAAAAGTGGGATCCATCTAAAGAATTTAATAGCTTATAAGTACATTAGTTTTGGTTTTTCCAATTACTAGTCTAAGGCTACGCGCGTTGCGCGTGTACCTTACAATGAGTTTATATTTTCTTAATTGCATAAATATTATTAAGTAATGCATGTGAGATATAAAAATGTAAAATAAAGATTATACAAAATTTTAAATCTCTAAATATGAATAAGTTTAATGATATTTAACTGATTAAACATAGAATTATACGTACTTTTTGTTTTATGTTTAGTCACTTGTTTTAAATATAAAGTGTACTTTCGATTGCATGAAATGTATTGTAATTTACTTTTAATTCTATGTTTAGTCAATTGTTTACTAAACCAAATAAAGTATTCATAAAATTTATTCCAAAATAAGAAAAGGTAAAAAAAGAGAATATTCCTATAGTTTTTAACATAAATAACAAAAAAAAAGCATCTAATAAAGAATCTTTAGTTATTTTGTGTATGAATATCTTATATTTAATGATTTTATTATATTGCCTAACAAAGATTTTAAGAGAAGGTCCTAAATATTAGGCCAAGTATATTAATGAGAATTAATTTTTAAATCCTAAATAGTAGGACAAAAGCCTAAATTACAATTTTGTCCACTATAACTATATTTTTAAAGGGTAAAAAATGCGAACGATATTTTACTAAGAGCTTTCGTGCTTTTAATATAATATAAATTAAGAATTCACAACCAAACTTTTGACTCTAGTATACAAACAAATAATGCACTAATATTTTTAAAATGACCATTATGTTCTTGGTCAACCTCCTCTTCTCTCTTCTATATATTGCTAATTAATATGGTAATGCTTGGTCGAATACAATATTTAAGATATTAATTCAATTTATTTTAGAGTTATATAGTCTACCTAGAGGGGTTGTAGAATAGTTTCCTTATATTGTGTAAATTTGCTTTAAAATTCACTTTTTATATAGGAGGGTGTAAAATGATATATAATTTTCACATCTCACTTAAGATTAATAGGATTTCTGCACAAATTTTCTTTGCATTTGATAATCAAATTCCTTCACGTTTTATATATTTTGTTTGTAGTACTAGTAAATAAAAATTGCAGTAATTACTAAAAAGAAAATTGGAGAGATTTCAGGCGCCAAAATGCACAAAAAGCCCGCGCCTTTCTCCCTCCATGCACTAAACACCCCCGCCCTTTATTTCAAGTTTTCAACTCATTTCTACCCTCATTTTCACCTACACATATTACAGTTTAATTGTCGCCGGCGAAAAGTGGCGGATTCCAAATTTTGACACCATTATTTCCGATTTAAAAATTGAAATACATATATCCAACTCTTTAATAAGTACAAGTTATTTTTGGATCCGTCATTTGTTCTAAGCGCCGGCGAAGTGCAAATGCAGGGTCGCCAACACCACCCACACACCGCCACTCCTATCGCCGACGTTATCCTCCCTAAGCGAGGCAAAAAACGGGGTAGTTACAGCTGTGGTCGTTGTGGTGTTCCTAAAAAAGGCCACGTTTGCAGTTTTCCAAAGGAGCTTAGTCCTATTAGTAATCCAAACCCTGATCTCACCCCTAATCCCACTGTTAATCTCAGTCCTAATCCTGAATCATTCCGTTTGCCTTCTCCACTCTCAGTCGTCCGTCCTCAGTCGTCGCCACCTCCTCCGCCGCCGCAGCAACGTCTTATGCTCCCGCAGCTCCGGCGAGCACTTTCATTCGATGACATTGATGTTACTGACTCGTGTAAATTTGATAACGAGGAAGAGGAATTTTTTCCCGATCAGGATAATGAGTCGGAACTAATCGGGTCCGGGTCTGGAAAGTTGCCGGGGTATTGTTTATGGGAGGTGTTTAAGAGATTGCCGCCTCCGGCGTTGCTGGCGGCGGCTAGGGTTTGTAAAGGGTGGAGGGATACTTCTAGAAGGGTCTGGAAGTTTGCGGAGGAACTTAGACTTCGGGTTCCGGTGAAGGCCCAGATTGGACTTGTCGGATCGGTGTTGAAGAAGTGTCCCGGGCTTGTTAAGCTTTCTGTTACGATGGAAAGGTTGGTTCTTTCAAAAAAATGGAATGGTGGGTCGGATCTAGAGTTTGTCAATCGGATCTAGGAATAATAATAATAATATAAACGGACTAACCTTTTTCTATTTGACAAATGAAGTTTGATTGAAAAATGAAAATAAACACTAACAAAAGAAAAACTGTAATTTGTTTAACATTTGATAATTTGCAATGAGATTGCTGTATCATTACTTATAACCTTGAATTCAGAATTATTGTCACTGTGTATAACTTAAATTCTTTTAAAATTTGTAATAAGTTTAGAATGCAAGGTTTGTGTGGTACTAGGTTAGATTTGAGTTAAATGGGTTGTGTAGTAAGTAGTGATAGAATGTACATTTGATTGATTATTGCTGATGGTCTTTATCTTACAGTGATGTTGATGCTACCATGCTGGCCTGCATTGCATTTTCCTGCCCGAAATTGAATTCGGTAGAGATCTTCACATCTGGTACCTCTGTCAATCGGATCACAGGGTATGCTACTATGCTTTAGTTCTATAACTTGCATAGCTTGATACATACATGTTGTATATATGCTGTGTATGTTTTACTTCTTGTTCTTTTGCAGATAAAACATTGGTGGTTTTCTAGTTGATCTTGTTTTCTTTTGCTATAAGTATTGTTAGTAATACCCTTTATTTTTGCCAATGGACATGTTTCTTGCGTAGTTAATCATGTTCATTGCAGTATATTGAGCTCAATGAACTTGTGTTTGGGAGGGAAGGGGTATGCTATGTTAAAAAACCCCATCTGTGAATCATATTTGCAGCAATCTTGGGAATTGATGCAATGAATAAATGCCTTTTCCTCATAGTCGCTTATTTGGTACCCCGTTTGGAATGTTTGTTATTTTGTGGTGTCTAATCATCTAGTGGGAGTGGCCTATTCTAATATTCGGCAATATAGGTTCATGCAATATATAGTTGCTAATGGGATGCAATCTCTATATATTTTATGAAAGCCATGCCATCTAATGCAGGGATGAGTTGGGTCGTTTTGTTGCTGACAAAAGATGTCTTACTAATCTCAAGATGGAAGGCTGCTCTAATCTTGGGGGTTTTACTCTTTGTTCAACCAGTCTCTCCACTCTTTGGCTTTCAGATCTCTATTGTCACTCTAAGATGGTAAATAGTTTATGATGTTATGGTGCTTATTCTGGGCTGCAAACATATGTGTGATGTGTGTTCACCTCTCCAGGTCTTTAACTGCCCCAACTTGAAGGAAATTTCCCTGGATTTTTCTCGGCAAGAAAATGATACCACTGATTTAACTCTCATGGTGGATGGTCTTGGAAGGAGCTGTCCTAGACTCCAGAGCATTCACATTGCTTCCATCCGGCTTACAAATGCTGTCGTGCTTGCTTTAACAGCAGCAAATTTAAGGTTTGCAATGCTTATCCACTTGGATCTCTTATGAAGTTCTTTTCTGAAAGGCACGTTGATTTTCCCTTGATAAAGCTTGTTAATAATTGTTTTACTACCTTGCACATCAGGGGGTTACACATGCTTTCTCTTGTACTGGGGTCAGAAATAACTGATGCATCTGTTGCAGCTATTGCTTCAAGCTACTCAAGCCTAGAGTTGCTTGATTTAAGTGGGTAAGTTTTGCTTCCCAGAGCCATTTTGTGGTTACTCCACACTGTGGGTGTGTCTGAAGATCCACAAAGAGTAGTGAGCCCCTTAAATAAAACAGACCGGAGCTTAAGTTGATATACTGAAAGCTGTATCACTGACCAACATAGTGGTTGCAATTGAACAATAGTTGATGGTTGGCTAGGATATTAATTTACTTTTGTGGATCTAGGCAATAACAACTACATACTCAGTATATTCTCATGAGTTGGGTCTGGTGATGATAGTTTGTTCGGCCTTACCTTTATTTTGTGTAGGTAGAGAGATTGTTTTCGATAGATCATCGGTCCAGGTAAAGCACAATATCAGCATTAAAGAAATGCAATATAAAAAATTGAACAAGTCATGGAAAGGAAACATAAGCAATAGGATCTAGGTAAGCTAGTCTAATGTGGAATATGGATATCGTCTTAAAGTATACCTTCAGTAGACATGGTTATTGGTCCTATATTGCATTTTTTTTTGGAGGCAACTAATTTATTTGAATGGAAATTGAGGGTTGTATTTTCCATTGCTTTTTTTGTTGTTGCAGGTCTAGCATTAGTGATAGTGGCATTGGAATGATATGCAATGTATTCCCAGAGAGATTGTCTAAACTTCTCATTGCTGTTTGTCCAAATATCACTTCAAGTAAACATTCATATCTGCTTCCTTGATTATCCAACCCAGTAACCTGTTGCATGTTCACTAATTTGTTTGGAATTTGTGATGGATTCTTTTAGGTGGCATTCAATTTGCTGCAGCTCAGTTACCTAATCTAGAGCTGATGGACTGTGGTATGACCATTTGTGATCCGGATCTACACAGTACAACTCAGGAAAATAATGATCTCCAATTACAAAGAACTCCAAACAGTAAAAGGCACCTTATATATCAAAAACTGATTATTAAACATACCCGCTTGAAGAAACTCAGCTTATGGGGTTGCTCTGGATTAGATGTGAGATTCTTCAGTCAATAGCATCTAAGCTTTCCTTGTTGCTTTTCTGCTTTAGCTGACTGAAATTTTCATGCAGGCATTATATCTGAATTGTCCAGAACTTAAAGATTTGAACCTGAACTCTTGTATAAATCTGAATCCAGGTCTGTTTTTGATGTTCCTCTTGAGCCTTTGAGCTTACGGAAAATAAAGCATTTTCGCTAAATTTGACTTTAATCATTTTTGACCTTGCCTTGCAGAAAGATTGTTACTCCAGTGCCCCATTCTGGAAAGTGTTCATGCATTAGGTTGCCAGGACATGTTGGTTGAAACCCTTCAGAATCAGGTAAACTAGCTGTTATTTCCCAGTCTGAACTTCATCTTAATTCCGCTTTATCCCCCCCTAGATGTGTGTTAACAAAAGACATAAAGAGGACAGGGAAAGATAGTCTATTAAGTCTCAATTTGGTATTTAATGAAAGCTGTTGAAATACAATAAGTTCTCAACAGAATTGCACTAAAATCAGAAAGAGAAACTTCCTGATAAACAGGAATTACTCAACCAATAGAATACATCCCTAAAGACTAGGTATCCACAAAACTACAACTGAAAACAAAAACATGCCTAAAGACTAGATATTCACAAGACCACAACTGAAAAATCGTAAAACTAGGTAAGTCCACAACTGAAGAATATCTAAGTATCTTCTACAATTCAAAATAAATAAGTATAATTAGCTGCATCATTATCGTGCCAACTCAGCATCTTGCATCAGCTTCATCAAACTTACAGCTCATGAGTTATATTGCAACAGCTTTACCAGTATGCCATTTGAACTTGGTCACATTCTTGATGTTATTTTCTTTGAGTTTACACACTTATAAAGCCTGTCATGCCATCCGCAGAGCAATTTTATTTTTCCTCTTTGGAATGTCAGTTCATTTATTATGTTTGTCCGACTCTTGCTGTATAGCAAGCAAACCTCCTTGGTGTTCTCTTCTAGATATACTTAAATTACTATGTTTCCATTGTTATCTTTCATGTCTTTTGAAGTTCTGAATGAAAATTTCCCGGGAAACCAAAACATTTGCATGAAATAGTGATCTAAAAATTTCCAGGGAAGTTAAACAAATTTGTATGATTAGGATCACTCAAGTGCCCACTTTGATTCTGTTTCTAGAATGCATTTGACTAACTCTGATTCTTCTTTTTGTTACATGCAGGTTTGCAGTGATTTTGTAACTGCAGAAGATCATTTCCATTGCAAACGTCTTCCCGATGGCTCAAAAAGGGTCAGGCTTCCACATTTATTTAGTCCACAGGTAAATACTAAGAGAATTGACTTACTGCAAGCTATGTTTCCTCATTTCATATCTTATTATCCGAATGGAACTAAAGACATCTGTTTAGTACTTCTTCCCATTTCTATTCTTGTGAAGTAATGGATAGAAAATTATTTCTTTTTTCGATATCTATCAAAGAGAGTGACATTGTTTACTTATTTTGCAGCCAATTGACGAGAAGACAAAAAGGGTTTCGAAGCGCCGCCGCTGTACTGTGCTTGTAAGTTAGTCTACAGTGCCTGTTTTCTGCTGCCATTGTTAGTTTATAACAATATGTTGTAAGAAGAGAAACAGGAGAAATTGCTCATTGTATTCCCTTTCTCAATAAACAAGCAACTCTATGGAACTTGTAGTAAAAAAATTTCATATTGCGAAAACAGAAAACCCAAAGTTATCCCCCTCAATAAATCCATTGTTTGATATCGTTTCGATATGGCAAAGGTAGTACTACTTTAGTCTATCTTGTATGTTTTAAACGTAAAGTGATTTTCTTTTCTTTTTCTATTTGGAGTTCGACTGAAATTAGTCGAAAAATTAGCTCAAAATTTAATCTCCAATAATTTTTAATCTTTGAAGGGCTTCTCAGCAATGATTAGGTGTGTTAATTGTTCGGTCCGGACGGTTATTTTATAAAGATTTGTACTATACCAATTTTTCGGTTGTTCTATTATGTATAACCAAAATTAAACTTTTTGAAACTGTTCCAATCATGTCAGTTTCACTTTGGTATCGGTATGGTTCGGTTAATTTTCGATATTTTTATAAATATTCATATAAAATTCACCAGTAGAAGGAGAATACAATAATATATATTTTTATAGGACTTAGCAAAACTCTAGACATTTTTAGTGTTTAAGGTGATGAATTAAAATAACATAAAAAATAGCTAGAGTATAAATCCATCAATTATTTGACAGCAACGTAAAAAAAACCAAATAATAGTAAAGAAAATATAAATCACACGAGCGGAAAGATATTAACCAAGCCGAACTCAAAAATAGTGTTTATATTAAATATTCAAAAAGATAAATTTAAATTGTATGAAAGGAAACATATTCAATACATTGTAGTTCACTTTGTGTTTTGCTAATAAAGATACTTGAAATAACTTAGTCTAAGTATAAGTAGCATAATAGATTTTAGGAATTACTACTTTGAGTTTAATTACTTGTTGGCTTGTAACAATTTTCATAATTCCAATACCTAATGAAAAATTTAATGTTTTATTAGTTTTAAACTTACTATATAAATAGCTTTTCCACGTATAAAATTTTTTCGGTACAATTCAATATTTTTTTAGTTTATTTTATAAAATAAAGAGCCTAGCATAATTATTTGCACGGTTATAGATTTATATAAAAATCTACAATTTCTTTAAAAGAAACTTAAAAATTAGTTCGGTAAGGTACAATTAGATCAGCTTAATCGGTTTTTAGATTGACACCCCAAGCAATGATGATGTTCATTCAATTGCTTCAACAGATTTTTCTATATATCATACTTTAGTTAAAAGATAAATTGTTGGACGGCGGTTTAACTAATGAATTGACAAGAAAATTAGTTTGGTCGAATCATCTAATCATGAACATTCACGTTTTGGACATAATTCACTTATTCACCATAGAATTTCTTTTCTTTTATCTTTCTTGTGGAAACTAAAACTAAATGTTACTGGAGTATGTTAATTTTCATCTTTATATAAACAAGTCATCGTAGAATGCTGCATAAGTTGTCATATCCCTCTTCATATATACGAAACGATTTTATGATTGAACGATTCAAACCATTTCTTTAGAAGGGTGAAGTGTAGCAATACTCACTTTTAAGCTTATTATTTAAAATATATTCATAATTTATAATATATTTAAAAATTAGTTAATTCACTCAAACTTCAAGATTAAGTATCTAAATTTGGAAACTCAGGACTTGGTGTTTTGAATTTTTGAGCTGCTTAGGTTACTTAGTCTTGAAATTTTGAACTACTAATTTAAAATTCAAAAGATAAAATTCGAACTTCTTGATACAATTTTTGAATTTTAGGATACAATTTCTTGAAGTATGAATTTTGAGGTTTAAACTTTAGGACGTTTTTTCATAAAGTTTGAGTGAAATTGGTTAATCTTTAAATACATAATAAATTGTGGATATATTTTAAAAATGGCTACTTGGTGTCATTTCCACTCTTTAGAATGGACCTTTAATAACATAATGGATATGTGTAATAATAGCACGGACTAACCAGTTTTCGGATTGGTCATTCAAAAATAGTTACTCTTTTACTGCAACACGGAAAGTTCCAGCATAATATATTAGAGATCGGTGCACCCGTGTATCAACTTCCAGCATATTATGCTAGAACTCCAATACACGAAAAGTTTCACGGTGCTCCAATCTCTAGTAAATTATGCTGGACCAATATATTATACTGGAATACCAGTATATTATATTGGAGTATTTTTTTCCGAATTTTGAATAATATTTTTGTTTAGATTTATCTTTACATGAAAAGTGCCTAAATTTCGATTACTTTTGAAATTGTGGCTATTTTTTAATTTCTTCATTAGCATGTTTCGCGTAATAGTTGGCTCATTAATAAGAGTGGGTCCCCAAACCAAAAGTTATGTTAATTAGAAAAAGAATTATATAAGTTACTTGGTATGCTGGTGAAAAATGATAGGTATCTCGTGCAATTAGTTAAGGTACATGCAACTGATCACCACAATTATTTTAAAAAAAGAATTGTACACACACATCTACAAGTTCCAATTTTTTACCTTTTTAATTATATAATTTTCATCTTTACCCGAATAAAATAGAATGCTTTGTGTCTTGGGAGTTTGATGTATCAATGGTGGACATGAACATAGGGTGGAATAAGTGGATAAGAATAAACAAAAGAACATGATAAATGGGCCATGGACTGACCCAAAGCCAACCCATTCCTACAGACAAGAAAGGTAAGTATTCAAATGGTACCAAAGTCCAGAACTCAATTACACGTGCGGCTAGACCCACATCTCACGATCGCCATTTAATACTTCATACGTGCGTGCCTTTTCGGATTTAATTCATTCCACATGTGGTGTTCTCGTATAGGTTTCTGTCACCCCAATTAATATAAACAGATTTTACGAGTTCGGAATCGTAGCCTTTTAAGTTATTGGATTTTATCTGGGCCGTCTTTTGTCTGATTTTTATGTTAAAGCAATTTTAGCAGTATTCCAAAGATGGGTTATGGCAGAGAACATGAGAAGTTATGATTGATTAGTAAGTACTTATCACGTTCAACTATGCCTTTTAAAAAGGATAATGCGATCGCAGCAAATATAATCCAAGTATTACATAGGGTTCGAATCCTCATAGAGTTAACCTACCAACTACAATCTTCAAAACCCAACAATCTTCCGAATCAGCTTCCCAAATATTCAAATATCCTTTTGAGTATTTTCTAATAACTACTTTTGCAAAGAACCGATTAACTGAAATAATAACTGAATATGTTGTAAACAAGAATAAAAAAGACTAACGTGATGATTTTCCCTATTGATGGAATCCCTTTTGTTTATGCTCATACAACTTTATCAACATCTCTCTATCAATTGTGAACAATATTCCTACCGTAAATCTCTCCCGAGTAATCACAGTAATTTATTATTGTACTCTTCCGAGCTACCCTAGCTTGCTATAATTATCACAGTTCACTTTAGATTACACCCAAGGTTTCGTTATTCCTAATCCCACATTTAGACCTGCAATTATAGATTCCTCTAATAATCTAGGTATGATGTTGTTCAACAATAACCTAAATATGTATTCTTTTCCAAGTTATGTACACTAAATAGGCACAACTAATTGAAGATCCTATCAATTAACTACAACAAGAACGAAGTTGAACAAATAGAGATTAACTAACAATTTGTATTCACATAAATCGGAAGTTCATCAACCAATAGGTTCCATCACAACCTTAGATAGGAATTTAGCTACTCATAACTATGGAAGCAAAAGATAGGATAAATTTCATAATCAAAATTCAAAAGAAAAGTAAGAGATATGTTTAGAGAATTCTCTTACACTAGTTTCCTTGCAAAAGTACTCAATAATACAAAACTTGCCTCTTTTGGGCGAATCCTAATATTTTATAGAGGGTTTAGGTCATAAAAATCCCGTTTTACATTTTGGTCCCCAAACTTTCCGCCTATCACCGCGGTTCTACCGCGATCGCGGTTGAACCGCGGTGAAACACCTTTTATGAACTTTTATTTTTTTAGCAGTCTTCAACCACTACAGTTTCACCGCGTTCGCGGTGGAACAGCGGTGAAACACCCTGTCTGAACTCTAAGAGCTGTCAAGCGTGAAAATTGGTGATTTTTGCACAAATGGCCTTTTTCATCTCTTTTTAACTCCAAAATTGCTCTTTAGCCTTCTTCAACCACTTTGTACCTATAACACATGAAAAACACTAATAAGAGCATTTTATCATCATATATATTATCAAAACAACGTTAAAGTGTGATTATTTAGGGTATAAATAGAGTAAAATTCACCTATTATCAACACCCACCCTTAAACTTTTGCTCGTCCTCGAGCAAATTTAATCACACTTCTAGTCCTACATTCTCAATGTCTCCCCCAAAATATATCACAAGCTACCATCCATGATTAACCTAAGTAGTGCACAATCCTTACTCAACTGTAAACTCCCATGCCAAACACATTATTGCTTACTCTAATTACTTTTACAGACTCGAAAGCTTACCCTTTTCTTCCCGAGTTACATGCCCTCACAATACACAAACTGAGAGAAGTTCCCACACATATGCAATTTATAACATGGAACTTATATATAGGAAAAAATTCACTCACTCTCAGCAAAGAGCATTTATATGTACACAGACACACCATAAGCTTGCCCCTAGTATAGTACTCTACTAATCGAGCCATTTAGTCAAAGATCAAGAGGTCTTTAAGGGTTGTAATGTAGGCTATGGGACAAGTAGGATACTTTTGGATATAGTGGATAACCTCCCTAAGCACTTCTTTTACACATAACTTCCCTTTAAACTTTCCATTATGCTCACTCTAACCATTCTTCTACCTTTTATTCACTTGTAATCCCACTTTTCTTTTGGTGCAACTGGCTTCCTTTATTTATATATATACATCTTTTTATTTTTATTTTTTTTGTTTAGTCTAACTATAAAATTTACAATTACAACAGTTTCGTGGGTTGCCTCCCAGGTAGCGCCTGATTTAACATTGCGGCACGACTCAACTTAGCGCAATTAAGGCTCGCTCAAACTTTGTGGATCATTCAAATACAGCTCAGACTTCTCTTTGGCTTCATCCATGCCCACGTACAATTTTAACCACTGTCCATTGACTCTGAAAGTGCGAGAGCCATCTTCAGTACCTATTTCCACAGCTCCAGACGGTAACACTTCAACCACACGAAATGGGCCAGACCATCTTGATTTCAGTTTGCCCGGGAACAATCGTAATCTTGAGTTGTAGAGTAATACCTTATCTCCGGACTTAAAGTTGCGCTCTATGATGTTTTGGTCATGCAGCCGCTTCATCCTTTCCTTATATAACCTCATGCTCTCAAAAGCCAGATATCGGAATTCTTCTAACTCAAGTAATTCAGTGACTCTTGTTTTGCCCGCTTCTTCCCAGTTGAAATTTAGTTGTTTAATTGCCCACCATGCTTTATGCTCCAATTCAACGGGTAGGTGACAAGATTTTCCAAACACCAACTTGTACGGTGACATGCCGATCGGTGTCTTAAAAGCTGTCCTATAGGCCCATAGTGCATCATCGAGCTTCCTTGACCAGTCAGTCCTTGTGGCGTTCACTGTTTTTGTTAGTATACTCTTTATTTCCCTGTTGGATACTTCAACTTGTCCACTGGTCTGCAGTGATATGGAGTAGCCACCTTATACCACACATCATATTTCGCCAACAATTTTTTAAATGCCCGATTACAAAAATGAATGCCCCCGTCGCTTATAATTGCCCTCGGTGTCCTAAAGCGAGTGAATATGTTCTTCTTGAGAAACCCAACCACCACCTTAGCATCATTGGTGGGTAATGCTACAGCTTCCACCCATTTGGACACATAATCTACATCAACAAAAATATACTTATTGCCATAG